>PVJD01000348.1:0-476679 GCA_004026545.1 Mormoops blainvillei | reverse complement strand
TGGTTCATTGGGGATTAGAATTCTACAAACCACAGATTGCAGAAAAATAATCTGAAAAGACATGCTCCAATATAATATTGGTAATGTTTGTTATATTAGAAATGTGATAGGGTGGGCAGAGTAGATGGGAAAGGCAGGGAGAGGTAAAAAAAAACCAAACCAAACAAAGAAATGTGTAAGAAAATGGGGGAAGAACCACATTTTAAAATGAAGTAAATGTGTAGACTAAAAAATCCACTATATGATGGTATAAAAATGTAATCTTTTAATATGTACACAGGTTAGGAGTGAAATTTGTACTAGGAAAATAAAAATATACTAACTTCAGGGTGAAATTTTGGTTGATTTCTGCCTTCAATTTTATTTTAGTATAAAGTTTTCAGTAAAGCAAAAAATAACATAAAACATTTTTTATATTCTGCATCAATCTTGAAATGTCAGTTTCTACAAAAGATGATAGAAATTCATGGGTAGGACTGTTTTTGTTGTTGTTGTTGTTGTTTTCTCCAAGTGTTTTCCTTAACCAGAGGCTGAAAGTTTAAAGTAGGGAAGGGATGGTTTCACGATGGCAGGGAGGGAAAGGATCCTTTTGAGAACTCTCTTTATAAAAGATAACAGCCCAAAATGCCTTTCAGTTTTCATAGGATGCGACCCCTTTGGCATAATCTAATTTATCTCATCAACTAATACTTGAGGGAGGATAGGTACAAAAGCACCTGAAATTGAAGTTTAAGAGTTGTTGGAAGCCGTGGCCTGGTGGCTCAGTTGGTTGTGATTGAGGTTTCTCTCTCTCTCTTTCTCTCTCTCGCTCTTTTCCCTTCCTCTCTCTCTAAAGTCAATAAAATACATCCTCTGGTGAAGAATTTTTTTAGAAAGCAGTCATTTGAAGATGCGTTTGTTCTTTGTAGCTGTTTTTAAGGACATGGAAGCCCTGATTCTGAGCAAGAATTTCTTCCTTTTTTTCCTCCTCCAAAATGTTATATGAAGCTATCATTCACAGCTACAGCAGGAATACAGAACTGTCTTGGAATAACTTAGATGACAGAAGCTCTCTCATAGTATGTGGCTCTCAAAAAAAAATCACATCACAATAGATCTTTCTTTTGATGTGTTCAGTATTTCCAGGACCATCTTAAAATGACAAATTAAGACACTTGTGCAACTAACTCTGACATTGGTGTGAATGGAACTGTCCCTGGTTCTATATAGTTTTTTATTTTTTCTGGCCCGTACCTTTGATAATCTCAAAATGCCTTGAATTTCTTCAAAAGCAACTCATCAACTACTGGTAGGTGAGAATAATTTCTACATCTTCCTCTTCAGCCAGCATATCTGCCTCCTTGTTGAAACAGGTTTAGGTATGAAGTTGAACTCTGATGAATACAGTTATGGAAAAATCATATTCTGGAATTACTAATTTTAAAAACTTACTTATTATGTAATAGCCTTGAAACACTGTATAATTTAACGTAAACAACAGCTTAATAACAAACAATCAGCTATGAAGATTTTTCCTGTGACCACAAACACTTATTCACTTATTTTATTTTGCTGTATCTAGAAACCTGTACTTTTTAAATAACAATAATATACCAGTATGATGTTTAACAAATTTTTTTGCCAAGTGCAATTTATAATTGGGTCTAGATAATCTTTGAATTGTACAAAACCCATCCAAAATGAAAATTAACTACTATGTCCGATGGAACATAATGTGTAGAAAAGTGTAATATTTTTCCGTTACTTTGAAATTCTCACTAGAGCTTTTATATTTCAAAAATTATTTTTTTCTTTTACTGAACTATATTTATTGGGTTACTAATTTGTTTTACAATAAATACATTTTGTGTAGTATTATGGTACAAAAGTGAATGCTAGAAACAGTATCTTTGCCTTCATGGAGCACAGAGCATTCCTGCTGAGACATTTAGCGGTTGTGGGGTATATGTACATTATGATCATGCTCTTCTATTAACATTTGGTGACTACCCATTGGTGCATTTCATGGGTCAGGAAGTCAGCATTTACTGACTGATAGATACCGGGCACCATGCTAAAATTACATAAATGCATAAGGAATTTTAAAAAGCAACAGAAAAGAGACCCCCTAAATGTAATTATACTTCCACATGATAAAATATATACAATGTAGAGAGTTACTGAAGAAAATAGAGCACACTGTTGCCTGTTTAATGTGTCTATGTTTGCATATATTTATGTATGTAGTTATCTGTCTACCTACCTATCTATTTATCGGTGGGAAAGCAAGACAAGATTGCACAAGGAAGATTCCACAGAGAAACTAAGCCTTGAACTATATCCAGGGAGTGAAAATAGGACCCATTTTATATACTGGGAGTTGGGGAAAAATCAATTAATTTCTGAAAGAGAAAAATGTTTAGGTCAGAAATAGACTATACATGCGAAGATTAATTGCATGTCTAGCATATCCCAGATGTGAGACACAACCTTGTCGCTGTTGTTGCTCTTCTATTTCCCCTCAGTCCTTGCCAGTCCCAGCCCAACTGAACCCCATCCAGCACTCCTGTCTTTTTGCCTGGTACTTTGTCTGTTTACTAGAGCCCACTCTGGCCATGCATGTGGCTGGAGGTATTGGGAAATAAACAACCATCAAAATCGGCTTGCAACCAATGATAGAGGGAGGTTGGTGGGATAAATACCATAATTTCCTTCCTCCTGTGGTAAGATAAATTCATGGTGCATATTTTAAAGTTTTCCAGAATTCTCCAGCAGGATATAAATCTAATTGTTCATGGTGGTAACCTATTTGATGATGCACCTGTGTGGCTACCTTCCCTTCTCTGTGTCACTTTCATATTTGCTAAGGGGTCCTGGATCACTTCCCAAATAAACTACTTGCCCTTGAATCTTTGTCCCAGGGCCTGCCTCTGGGAAAACTCAGCCTAGGACACTGATCATTCCTCATAAAACACAGTTTCACTGCCTTCAAAGAGCTCCCCATCAAGTGAGGCCTCCCAATCACCTCATAATTGTAGTAGTACCTAGGCCAAATTCACTGTTTAGGATCAACACATAAACTGTACACTCATTACAAGGTTAAAATACCCACAAACATATATCTGAACAGTACTTCAAGGTGATTTTTCTGATTTTTAAAAATGTTTATACCATTACAAGAACTTGAATCTAAAGTTGTTGACTTCCAGGCTAAGGCTTTCTTCTTGTAGTGAAGCTGCATCAGGAAGGGAGGTTAGCAGAAGCTAAGCAAGTGCAATTGAGATTTCTGATATGGCTGTAGCCATTGTTGCATGGCAAATCACCTTGACACTTAGTGGCTAAAAACAATGATCATTTGTAATTGCCATCAAATCTGTGAATCATGTGGGTGGTTCTGCTAACCTGGGTGAGGTTCAGCTGACCTTGGCAAGTCTTGCTTATGCATCTTTGGTCAGCTGGTTGTAGGCTAAAAGCAAGCAATTGGCTGGCTGGGTCATTGGGAGTGATTGATCCATGTAGCCTCTGATCTTCCAGGATGTATAAACTCAAGGCTGTTCACATGACATAGACAGGGGTCCAAGAGAAAAAATGGGAATGTACAATGACCTTTGAGTACCAAGTTCAGAACTAGGAGAGAATCATTTATGCTGTTTCCTATTGGTTAAATCAGGCCCTAATGCCAAGCAAGCTAAATTCAACAGATGAAGAAAATAGCTCCACCCCTTAATGGGAGTTGTTGAAAATAACTTTGCAAAAGGATGTGAATGCGTGGAGGGAAATACTTGCAACCATTTTGTTGCAAATGACCTATTGTTTTCCAGCTAGTGTGGATGACAGTGTGGTCTATGCTTATATGATGCCTGGAGCATTTTGTTGAGAAGAGGAGAATGGTTCCATATCAAGCACGTTGTAACTTTACTCAGCCACCCTGCAACCCATTTTTCTGTTATCTCCCTTTGGCTCTTTCTTGTGCTGTTTTCTAATATTTCAGAAATTTAAGCTTCTGGTATATATATATTTTATTTTATTTTAATTTGTGTTCTTAAGCTGTAGATTAGTCTCCTAAGTTGCTTGAATTATGGAACATTCATTAGTGATGTTATGGCATGTAGCCCTGACTGGTGTGGTTCAGTGGGTTGGACGTTGTTCCGCAAACTGGAAGGTCACTGGTTCAATTCCCAGTCAAGGCACATGCCTGGATTGTGGGTTTGGTTCCCAACTGGGGATGTGTGAGAGGCAACCGATTGATGTTTCTCCCACATATTGATGTATGTATCTCCGTCTTCCTCCCTCTCTTCCCTTCTCTCTAAAAATAAATAAAATCTTTAAAGGAAAAAGAAATATTATGGCATATAAATGTGTATTCTCCTATTTTGATAACTACCAATAGGGAAACATGCACATTGTGGAAGGGATTGTGGGGGAAGGGAAGGAGAAAGGCTGTAAATCTGTCAAGGCTGTCAAGAAATAGTGTCCTCGCCACCCTATGGAAGTTTCTGAAATTGCAAATTTATCCCAAAGCATTGAATTTATGGCTACTATTGCACTGCTTTGTGTAAATTTCTGTGCTGGGACCAGTAATGGCAGAAAGAGCTGTCAAACAAATAGAGATTTTCATGTGGCAGACCTGAAGAGAGCCAGCCTATTTACCTAGTTTTGTCAAATTTTCCAGTCTGTATGGGTTCTATCTCAGTAGTAAAGGGGTGATGTCTGAGCCTAATCTCCGGATCAGGATTTTAGAGCCAGAAGAAACCTTTGAATCCCTCTAACTCAACTCCCAGAACTTTTGTAAGGTAAACTTTAAAACAATTTCAATGTACATACAGAAAAGTACACAGGCCATCATTCGATTGGTCAATGAGTACACAAAGTGAGCGCCCCAGGTAATCGATACCCAGAACAAGAAATAGGAAATCACCAGCATTCCAGAAGCCCCCTCATGCTCCCTTCCAGTCACTGTCCCCTTCCCCATTAGCCTTACTTCTAACAGCAAAAATGAGTTTTTTCCATTTGGGAACTTTTTTAAAAGTGAAATTTAATCATTGTCTTTTACATCTGGCTTGTCCACTGAACATGATATCTGTGAGATTCATTCTTATTGTTATGTATTCTTGTATAATTCATTTTTGTTTTATAATATTCTACTACATGAACAGATCACAATTTATTCATTTCTGTAGTTTATGGTCACTTAGGTTGTCTGCAGGTTTTGACTGTCAGAAATTATCCTGCTGTGAACACTTTAGTGCACATCTCTCAGTGCATATAAGCTCTATATCTATTCTGTATCTGTGTATGAATAGGATCCCTGGGTCACATGTATGCATATGTTTGACTTTAGTAAATTCTACCCAACAGTTTTCCAAAGTGGTTGTACCAAATACAGTCACATTGAAAGTATGAACTTTGGGGAGATAATTCAGTCCATAATATTACTTTCTGTTTTTTTTTTTAACTTTATTTTCAAGTAATTATAGATTTATAGGAAGTTGCAAAGACATGCTCAGGGAGGTGCTGTGCGCCCTTCATCCATCTTTCATAATCTTTTAGAAAATAAGAACCATACATACTAAAAAGGCTTGTGATCTGGTTGAGGCCTAATAGGTGATGAATGACAAGGTTAAAGCTAATGTACAGGCTTCCTGATGACTCATGAAAAGCTGTGTAAGGTTCTCTTTAACATCATCTTACAGCTTACGAAATCCCTTTATATTTTTAAAATCATGTAGTCTATATGTCCTCATTAAAATGCAAAGAATATATACCTGTTTTCTATAATTAGGGGAGAAATTAGCACTGAGCTTGGCATAGGATCAGAGTTCAGTAGAAGGTCATCCTGTATGATCAGTAGCAATAGCATCGTCCCAGGTAGTGGGCGCTTCTGTCTCCATTTCTTAGAAGAGGGATCTGATGAACAAAAAGCGGTGTGATTTTTCAAGGGACCAAATGGATAAGCCACAGAGCCTGGACTTGAACCTCTGATTCTAAAACTCAATTGCTGATAGTGATAGCTTGCTTGATAATACAAACTGTATTATCCACCTTCCCCTCTTGTCTCAGTTCCCCACTCTTTACCAGTATTTCCCAGCAGCATACCTCAAAAGCAGCACTTGCATTAAAATTCTTGCTCAAGATCTCCCTCTGGAGGATCCAAAGTAAAACACTCATCTGCACTGTACCTTCTCCTTTTACCCACCTCCCTGATTTCTGTTCTGATTAAAAAAAAAAAAAAAAAATTTCCAAAGAGTGGTTTCCATACGACACTTTCAAGACTCCTCCAGTGTTCCTGAAAAGTTAGCATATGCACAATCAGTTCCTTCTGCAAGGCTGATGTTACCTGTGGCCACCAGCTTCATATCATGGCTTTTATCTGATTAATTGCTGAAAGACTCTGGCTTGGGAAGATTTAGTTTTTTACTTGATCTTCTTATGAGGAATATTTGTGTATTACAGGAAAGTCTTCTCTCATTCCCTGACCTCAGCTACCTCAGGACAACAGACCTTCCATATTAGAATAAAAGGGAGACCTTTTCCATTACAGCTAATACTGAAGCATGAAAGTTTAAATAATGGCTAAATCTACATTAAGTTTAATTACAAATAGATGAGCATATAGCACTACAATCCATGCCCTAATGACTTCCAGAATACAAACGTGTTGGAATTGTTTAAATCCAAAGCAGGACAAGAGGCTCAAAAATCATGAGGGCAAGCTTAGGACAAAAACCATTGCTAAATATTAGTCAGCCAATTAAGATTAACAAGGGATAGCACAACCCTCTATCAGTTACTCATAAACAAACACAGAAAAAAAATGAGAAGCTGTATTATAGCTCTTTGGTGTATTTTTAAAAATGAGAAAATAGAAAAGTATAGAGGCTGAGCAAGGACCCAGGGCCATACACCCAACTAAGCTACTGGGCTGTCAAACACTAAGTCATCTCAGTTTTAATCCGTTGTACCAATAGGCATCACAAGGAATGTGAAGACACAAGACACCAATTCAACCGTTTCAAACTTTAGCATGCACCAGAACACTGAGGGTCTTGTTAAAACAGATCGTTGTGCTCAATTACCCAGAATTTCTGACTTAGTAGGCCTGGGTGGGAGCCCTCAGAACTTGCGTTTCTAACCAGTTCCCAGGTTACACTCATGTTCTTAGTCCAGGGAGCACTTTTTGAGAATGATTGGACTTATGGAATAGATCTTTTCTAAAGTGGACCCTGCGTGGCCTAACCCAGTGGCAGACACTGGGGAATGCTTTTCATCCATGATCTGGGTAGAGGATGTTAGAAGTAGAATGCCAAGGAATTAGGTCTTTAACACTAGGCTGCCAGGGAGAATCAGGATTTGCAAAGATCAGAAAGAAGCACAGGCAGAAAATAAGACCAAAGTTTCGAATGCTGAGCCCAGAAAGACCAAGGTTAAGAATCGCAACTCTTGTTCATACAACCAGTTTGCTTTCCTTTTGGCTTTTGACAACCGGGGGAAAAGAAACATTTGTCATCCTAGGTAAATGCTGAATAATGAGGAATAAGGGCCCAAATTCAAATAAATTCATTCTTTTTCTTCCTCTAACATCTATATCTGAGTGTTCCTCCTAACAGGGACTTCAAATGAGTGCTTACATATAACCCCACCCCCAAAATGCCTTGGGCTGTGCTCTTTTTCCCCATCATTTTCTGTCACCCCTTTCATACTCTTCTTGTTTTCTATTCCAGCCATCTGCTGACTTAATTATGAAAAGTTCTTTTCCACCTCTTTCATTTAAATATAACACCTTCATTCAAAAATACTCTGTGAGAGATTGTATATAATGCAACTCTCTCAGGCTTCATAGTTTTACATAACTGATTTTCAAATCTTACCTCTGCAATTTACTGGCTTTCAAATCTTGACCAAATTATTAAACCTCTTTGAGCTTGGCTTTCTCATCTATTTTTTACTCATCTTGGGATGTAATAACAATATCCCAGACTAGTGGCTTAAACAACAGAAATTAATTTTATCACAGTTCTTAAGGTTTGAAGTCCAAGAACGAAGTGCTGGCAAAATCAGTCTCTGGTTGAGGCTCTCTTCCTGGCTGGCAGATGGCCACCTTCTTACTGTGTCCTCACATGGCCTTTCCTCTGTGCGTGAGTGGAAAGGGAGAGAGAGAGAAAACCTATGAGGATGGAGAAATATGTTTCGTGTTAGGGATTAGGTAATTTAAAGGATGGACCCTGTGTGTGTGTTTTAAAAGTATTTGGTATTCTCTGGAACAGAACCAAAAACAAAAAAACAAAACCACATTAGTGGAAAATATAGTGAAATCTATAATAGCATTGTGCCAATGTTAATTTTTTAATTTGTATAAGTGTATATAAGATTTAAACTGTACACTCTGCACAGAGCTTCTCCTAAAGAACTCTCTCTACTATCTTTGTAACACTTCTATAAAAATATCTTAACATAGAGTTTTCTAAAAGCAAAGTTTTAATCAGGAGAGAGTTAAAGAGGTCATGAAATAGTTTTTAACAGCCTCGTATGGGACAAACATTTGTTTCTGTGAAGACAAGTTGGTTTTATTTCTGGGACCAGCTGAAATGCATCGAGAAACAAGTTGTAGCAGAGGAATGCTGTGTGTTCCCCAAAATCAATTTCCTCTTTCTTCTGGGCTCAACCTTACACTTCATCTCCTAGCCTCCCTTGCAGTTATTTGCAACCATGTGACCCAATCAGTGCAAGAAAAGTGACTAGCAGTAACACACAATTCTTTCAGACCCAGACTATGAAAACATCCCACAATGGATCCTCTGTTTTCTCTCTCCCCCATCTAACACCTTAGGAGAAGGAGAGTGAAGAAAACAGGAGGAAACTGGGCCCTGAATGAGCATGCAAGGCTGCCATCCAATCAAACATTCGTTTTGGGCTTTCAGGAAATGAGAGACTTTGAGGGGAGTTGAATCACTGAAATTGGCTACTTACCCAAATAAGGCAGAAGTCTGGGCACCATGCTATGGATTTTAACTGGGAAGTGTTGTTTTTGGTTAAGCGTAATTTGGCTCTGGAAATAAATCTCAGAGGAGGTAGCATTCCCAATACACAATTTTGTAGTGGATATTTTGAAGTGAGATATTATTTGAATGGGTACATTCTGGTATTTGTACTTTAATGGCTTATATTCACATATAATTTAAAGACTATAAGCATCATGAAGGCAGGGACCATGACTGTCCTATTTTTGGCTGTGTTCCTAGAATTTAACACAGTGTCATGTATTCAATGAAATTTAATTGAATCAAGAAAATATGGAAATAACTGAAGGACTCACTGATTAGTTCATGCAGAATGAGGAGAGGGTTTTCCTTTTTCCTTTTTCAATTACAGATGATATTCAGTATTATTTTATATTAGTTTCAGGTATACAGCATAGTGGTTAGAAACTTATATAATTTGTGAAGTGATCTCCCTGATAAGTCTATAGTACCTACCTAGCACCATACATAGTTACTACAGTATTATTGACTATATTCTCTATGTTATACTTTTCATTGCATATTTTTTAGGCAAATGCAGCAGTGAATCTGGTACTTTTGTAGTTGAAATATATTAGTTTATATCTCAAATATCTTTGATTTAATAAGAGTGAACATGATACTTTTGTCCCATGCTCTGTATTGTCTTGTAGTTAAAAGTTTTTGCCTGGCATCTAGTAAGTACTAAGTAAGTACTTGTTTACTGAATCAATTTTACAAACACTAGTCAACTGTTTTATTAGATTGGGATTGTGTGTAAATGAGGATTACATCTTATATTGCTTTAAATAACTGTTGATAACTGAAGTTACAGTTAAGTAGAGTGGAAATAATAATTGAACATAAATATAAATATATATTATATATACATACATACATCACACATATAACTGAAATTTTATATTTATACATGCACACATACATGCATATTCTGCACAGGCACACTATAGGTTCTAGATCAAATGTAATCAGTGATTAACATAGGATAGCATTGTAGAAAAGATTAACTCTTGTTTTGAGTAATGAAGAAAACTTCCAGCCCTTCATCTATCAGATTAAAGTAATTAAAGGAATAAGGATGAAAAAGTTAGCATGTAGTTCTCAGAATGAATTAGAGTAAAATTTTTTCTCTACAGTAAATCCAGTTGTTGCAAAAAGATCCATAAAACAAATTAAGCTGTGAAATGTCCTCTTGCAAGATATTGCTATTCCAGTTTTTACCATGCACAGGGTTTCCCAGAAGCTACTAAAGTTAATTTTTGAACTGTACTCTTTAAATTATAACCGCCAAGAGAAAAAATAAAGGAAATTGACAATAGTAGTGTATGTTATAACTAATGAACTGAGAATGTCTCCATATTAATAAAATCTTCTCATTAACAGTTCCATTGAATAAAGTAACATAGCATGAAAGAAATGGAAGCACATGAAGTAATTTCCTTGGGAAACTGACATAAAATAATAGTAAAATAAATACTTTTATGGCAGGACAGGATTTATTAACTTTTGTTTTTAATTCACTGCTATGTAATTAGCAAACTGAATAAGGGCTATATAGTATTTTGTCCTCCGTATTTCTACTTTGACTTAACCGACACCCACTCCAGTCAAGTACATGACATTTCCCATTTGTTCTCTTGCCTTAGCTGAAATTTGTTTTAGAGAGAAAAGTAAATCTCTTGAAAGTACCTTTTCTTGTCTTACATTGTAAAAGCTAAAACTCAGATTATGCAGGACACTTCTAAGAAGCTAGATAGGTATTTCAGTTGGAGGAGAGGGAGGTGAGTGCTTGTTAAACAGGAGAGTCATAAACAAGTGGATGGAAAAGAAGATTTACCAAAGAATTGGAAGGAGATGGAAGTCTGTGAGGCCAGCTAGAGGCAGTAACCCGGATTCCCCACTTCTATCCCTGTCCACTCCAGAAATTCTTAGGACTACTGAGATGATAGCTGTGTGGTGCATCAAGGCATTTGGACAGAGTAGAGGACTTTGAATAGCACATGAAAATTCTTGTCCCAGTTGCCTGGAATACTGTAGAACTGTCAGGCTTGAGGGACCAGGTTAGCTTCAAGATAAAGAATTAACTGGTCACTAGTACGTGCTGGAGATTGTATGTCCTCATGAAGCATTCTGCTGTGCCTGAGACCCCATTCAGGTACTATTCATGGCACTGCCAAGTGTGAGGGTGGAGGGACTGAGGCAGGGTCAAGGGAGACTCATGGGGTAGCCCCTAATAGTGAATAAGATTGGATTTACTCCCAGACTTGAAATTAGATTTAATGTGATTCAAAGAACATAAAGAAATATGCTATTTCTTTGACTCTGAATCACAGTGGTAACAAATTTATATATCCTACACGTTTTTAAGCTTCTCTATACTATGTGGTATATTAGCCAGTAATACATTTTACTTAAACTAAATAAAGACTGTTTTTGATCTCAGAGGCAATTCTTGAAGCAGAAAATACATGCATGAACAGAAATTTTTCTTTGAGTAATAAATTAGTATCAAAGCTTTTCCAGTTACTGGTGTCATTTCCTAATTAAACAAACTTTTTGGTGATTATAATTCAGCTGAACAGATGAGAAAACGACAGAAATGGATTTTCTCTTTTGCCATCTAAAATACATAACTACTAATGGATTTAATTATCATGTCACATTCTTTGCAATTGACTTATAGCCAAGATTGTATGTAAAATGATGGATTTGAGTATATTCAGTGATGAAGTAGCATGTTGGAATTGAGATGTATCTCTTAGATCTCGTGCACTCCAAAGACATCTATATGCCATTCGTCAATTTTCCAACCACGAGTGTTATGTTACTGTCCACAATTATTGAGCCTTTTCTGAAAGCACACTCACTGTACATTTATAGTTCCTCCCACCAGAGGAGGTAGAGTTTACTTTCCCAACCCACTTACCCTGAGTTTGACCATGTGAAATGCTGTGGCCAGTGGAATGTTTGTGGATCTGCTGCATGAAGGGATTTAAATGTGCTCTGTGGCCAAACTTGACTTCTTGTGCTTCCCCTGCCTTTTATCATGAGAACATGTGTCTAGTAGCCACTGGCCTAAGAAGGATAGGAGAACCATGTAGGTCAGATCTGGACCCAGATTGCAGCCTGGCTCCAAGCCTGGTTGAACCTTACCTAGATCAGCCAAATCACAGCTGATCTAAAGAAATAAATGTGTTTTTAGCCACTGAGTTTGTTATACAGCATTATAGTGCATGCAGCAGACTGGTGTATCGGTCTAATCTTTTCACTCCAGTAGGTCTCTAAGCTGCTGTGGTACCTTGAATATTTAGGTTAGCCTTTTCTACTTAGTCCTTCTTAGTTAGGACTAAGGCAAAGTTATATACTATGGCTCCAATTCAGCATGGAACACACTTGCATTTGACACTTTGATTCAGAGTTTAAATTCAGTTTATTTCAAGAAAGAGTTTATGACACTGTGGGAAGGAGTGAGATTTAAACATTGGTTAGATACTTTCCCAAAGGTCAGACAGATAGACAATTGACTATGAAAATGCAGAAAGGTAAGATGCTCCTGGAGAGTTACGAACAATGTATTCTGATTGTCACTTAATCTGGCCTTTATAAAAATTTTAAGAGGTTAATAAATGGAAAAGGGGAGAAATGTTTTTAGTGGGAAGGGCATTAATTTTTCAAGTTTTTATTTTCTCATAGAACATATGTCTGAAAAGCACCTTCCTTGAACCTGGTGTTAGTGCCATGGAGGTAAGGGATACAATCCTGGTGCCAGGTTGCTCAGCATAGTGGGAGGGAGAAATAAGCTGGGGTGGGAGAGAAACCAACTTCTCTGGATGAGACAGAGCCCAGTTCAGGACCCAGGAGCTGAGCAGCGGACAACAATGTGTCCATAGACCTTTGCAGCTTTGGGGACAATCAGGAAGCCATTGGTCTCTGCCATCCACCAGGTGAGTTCAGGCTTATTCATATGGCAACTGTGCAGGAATATGAAAGAGTGAGAAGTTGACAGAGCTTCTTAAGGCCAATATTCAGAACTGGCTTTCATCACATTTTCTCCATTCTTTTGGCCAAATCAAGTCTCATGCTGTCCAGATTCAAGAGTTGGAGGAACAGATTTGACCTCTCTATTGAGATACTGCAAAATCACATTTTACAGGATAGTGTAGATTGAATTGTGCCCCACCCCAAATCATGTGATGAAGACCTAACACCTGACATGCTGTTGTTTGAAAACATGGCCTTTGGAAGATAACTAAATTTAGATGCTGTCAAGAGGAGTGTGGGGCCCCTTTGAAGGAATTAGTGCCTGTATAAGAAGAGACATCAGAGAGCTTACTCGTTCTTTCTCTGTCGTGTGAGGACACAGCAAGAAGGCAGCCATCTGCCAGCCAGGGAGAGTGTTTTTACCAGATTCTCACCTTGCTGGCACCGTGATTTTAGATTTCTAGTTTCTATAACTCTGACAAAGTTAATTTCTATTGTTTAAGCCATCCAGCCTATGGTGTTTTGTTATGGCAGCCTGAGCTCACTGATGCAAGAGGCATGGCAACAGGGAGGGCTAGAGAACTAGGCTTCCTTTTGTAGTCACCAACTACAATGGTCAACCAATGTCAGCCCCTTGTTTCATGGCTTGCACTGTGTTAGAGATTTTACCAACTTGATTACAGCAATTCAGCTAAATGAAGGAAGTGAGCCTAGAAGATGTTAACCTGTGTACGATCACACAAATGTTAGGTGATAGAACTAGGGTGGTAGTTCTGACTCCCTAAAGCTAAGCTCTTTTGGCTGTTTCTCACACTGCCTTCCTGAATCACTAGCTCCCACTGTCCCCCAAATAGTTGATCATTTGAAACAATCAATTCTGCCTCAGTAGGAATCTGAAGAGTAAGATGAGAAGGCTACGTCGTCAGAGATTACCATAGGTGGTCTGGCCCATGCTGGAAATGCTTGACAGGAACAAAAGGGGACATGAGGTAGACTTGGCAAAATGGACCTTTTACAAGGAAGTAATTATCATCTGAGGGGGCTGAATTCCAAATCTTCATGTCCAAGGAGGTTTAATAAATTCTGGTTCCACAGGGTAAATATCTGCAAGAGAATGGGAGATGAGAATGTGACTTCTAGACAGGGACAATCCTTGCCCTCTAAAGGCATGTCTCTATCATATCACAAAGCTAGCTGGTTGATGTCAGGAATACTGAAGATAGGATCTTCTGCAGGGAACGTGGTTGCAGGCTTGAGGCTAGAGGTTTGCAGTTTCCTAGCTAACTAGGATCCTGGAATGGGAACTGGGAAGAGAATTGTAAGTTGATGCAATATTCGGTATTTTCTATTTTGTTCTTTGCGTGCTATCAAGACCTTAAACAATATCTGGTACATGCGGACATGAAGTAAGTGGTGGTTGAATCATGAAGATGAGGATATAACCTGATACAAGGGGCATCCAAAGGACTAAAGTATTATAAGGTCATGGGACAGTAAGTGAGAATACCTCAGATATTTTTTAGACCTTCATTGGTAAAGGAGGGGGATGCTCCAACTATATACACATCAAGGTTTTCACTAGCTGATTCAGAGATGCACACTGATTCTCAAAGTGTGGCCTGCAAACTACCAAATGAGTACGAATTTGTGGTGGGGCATTCTGCAGCTCCCATTTCAAGCAAGCTCTCCAGTGATGGCCACTTAAGATGTTGACCTGTTTTTTGGCAAAACTGAACTCGTAGGTAGGAGGTTACTGCTGTCAGCTAAACCCATGCTCACCAAAGTGAACTTGCAGATGAGCAGCATCAGCATCAGCATCAGCTGGTTCCTTAGTAAAAATTCAGATTCTCAGACTCCACTCCAGAGCTGTTGGATCAGCAGCATCCCTGAGTGTGAGGCCCAGGCCCAGGGAGCCCTCTAGGTGGCTCTTGTGTGTACTAATGTTTGAGAAGCACTTAGTTCAAAGAGATTAGCGGTCTCATTGATGTCGTCAGGAGTATGTCAGGTACTTTTGAATTTTCTCTGCTATTGTTGTGTCATATAACTTGAAATTGATCATCTACGGCACAGACATTATTGATTTTTGACCAAAGGGTAAAGGGAAATTGGCACATATCTAAACTGATTGTGAACATGTTCATCTTGGTTACTTTCCTTTTTGCTTTCTTTGTATAAGTTTTCTTTGAATTTCTGTGAGAAAATTCAATAACATTCACTGAATTATGTAAAATAATAGTTCACAGTATGGGTTTAGGGCTTACAACTCAGGACTTCTTTGGTAAGTTTATCTCTTTAGTGTCAGTTTAGTTTATTTACTTATAAAATATGCAACATTTACCTCATATGCTTGTTGAAGATTTAAAAAGGGAATGTGTGTAATGCACATGGTACCAGGTCCCTTCCATACTGAGTGCCCAATAAATGCTACTTTCTGTCATCGTTACTGTTGTAACTGCAATAAATATTAATGCGCAATATACTGCCCCAAGAGACTTCTCTGCTATACCATGGGTCAGTATGAATTTATGGCACAATATACATATTTTAAAAATAGGATCACAGATATTAATGAATAAAATATAAAAATCACATCTTTCATTCTGCACATCAAATTTTACTTTTGCCATATACTTTGAATTTAGGTCTTCTTGGGTTCAAACACATTTGTGGGCAGAAATTTCTTTCTGATGTACCTCCAACATGACACTGGAGATCAAACAGAAATGAGTAATAAAAAAACTTGCTGCATGAAAAGTGACATAGGATACATTCGTTAATGAGTCGATGAGTGTTGTTCTCCTCTGAGAAGCAGCAGCACAGGGAGCAAAGAAATAGCTTTTGTAAAATCCAGCATGCCCCTTTAAACTATCTTCTTTCAGCTCCCAGGCTCTAAAGGAATGATTTGTGTACACAATGAAAGAAAAGGAATGAGCTGAGTGGAGTGAAGGTGAACCCGACCAATGGCCTCTCTTTTCCCTCTCCTGCCCACCCTAGTCTCACTGATGGCTCAAGAAAGAAGGCAGATGCTGTAGCCTGTACTGGGAAACAGAATCCTTTCAGGCCTCAGGCTATCCTTCTGTTAGGAAATGTTGAGATCAGACACCGTGAACATCAAAGTGGAGCAAGGTCTTTGGGGTAAAGAGAGCGATTGCATCCCTATGAACAATAAAAAGGAAAGAAGCCAAAATCCATATTTTGTTATTTTCTCATCAGAAATACTGTAGTTTTGCCAGAAATGGGATTGACTATTTTACTTCTAATTCGTACTACCTGAGATCACTATCTTTTTATTGTCAAGGACTCATATTGATGTGGGAAGTAAACCTCTGAGCATGTTCACCAACCTTTGTACTTCTTCACTATTTTAGAAATTTCCCCAAACTACCAAAATGGGGTCATTCAGATTCAGATTTCTGTCTCTCTGAATTTTTAAAAACCTTTTTATTGTTGTTCAATTACAGTTGTCCCTATCCCCACCCCCATTACTCTCCCCTGCCCTATCCACCTTCCACATTCAATCCTGCCCCCTCCCCATTGCCCTCGTCCTTGGGTCTTTTATACCTGCTCCTTGACTTGCCCCTTTCCTTTCTTTCCCATTATCCCCCTCCCCTAGCCCCTCTGGTTACTGTCACTTTGTTCTTTATTTCCATGTCTCTGGTTCTATTTTGCTCACTTGATTAGGTTCCACTTATAGGTGAGATCATATGGTATTTGTCTTTCACCGTCTGGCTTATTTCACTTAGCATAATGCTCTCCAGTTCCATCCATGATACTGTGAAGGGCAGGAGTTCTGTCTTTCTGCTGCATAGTATTCCACTGTGTAACTGTACCACAGTTTTCTGATCCACTCATTTCCTTATGCACACTTAGGCTGCTTCCAACACTTGGCTATTACAAATTATGCTGCTATGAACATTGGGGAACATAGGTTCTTTGGAATTGGTGTTTCAGGATTCTTAGGGTATAATCCGAGCAGTGGAATTGCCAGGTCAAAAGGCAGTTTCATTTTTAGTTTTTTGAGGAAATTCCATACTGTTCTCTGAATTAAAATAAATGCACCTCAGAACATTATTTTAAATGATTTGATTTAGCAGTGTGGCTTATGAGCTAGATACATAACTGGTTATAGTTTTCAAATTAAGTTGACAATTTTAGTGACAGGATGGATGTAGAATAAATCCATTTAGTCATTTTAAAGTTTAGAATAGGAGAAAGAAGATTAGAAAATATGGTCTAAATATCTTGTCAGGTCTCTTGTCAAGTTTTTGTTTTTCTCACAGTGAGGCACTTTGAAAATGATCAACCCCTGGGTACCATGTGTTCAGAACATTCAGCATTTTACTTCTCTGTAGTTTTCTTTTTTCTTCACAAACTATCCTTTTGCTCTTTTTCTAGTTATGGGGAAGGGTAAGTTTTTAAAAAATATACATACATATGTGGATTTTCCCGTTAGGTGCTTTATTTCAGAAACTCCCTTAATTCTTGGGGGTGGGGAGAATGACTTTATATGCAATTAAAATTTAGAATTCCAATGATTTCTTTCTTAGAATTATTATAAATAATAGCCAGCACTGATGTCACACTAGTAACTTTTTGGGTTTGACAGAGTGAATATAGTTCTTGTGGTGTCGCAGATATAGCATTTAAGTAGGTTTATTTATATACAATAGACTATATCAGATCCTGGCTCTCTTGGAATCAACATATTTTTGCATTCCCATATGGAGAATGGAAGCCCCCTTGAAGAGGCCCCCACAACTGCCTTCCAAGGCCTATGCTGTCTGGTGTTGGAGGAAGATCATTTCAAAGTTCTTTGTCTATGGTATACTCAGGGAGCAACTGAAGATGAGCCAGTTCATGATAAACAGGATTTCAGTTCATTTTCAGTGTCATTAGGAATTACCATTGGTGGAAGAAGCCAGAATTGCATTTATGGGAGGGGGCTAGACTTTTATCCTACTTCCCCATAATTTAAAATCATTTTTACAGTTGACCATTCTGAGTAACTAGTTATTAGGTAAAATAGGACAAAATTTAGCCAGTTTTATAAGGTCCCAGAACAAGCAATATGTTCAAAACAGAGCATTCAGGGAGAAAAATGTTAGATATTGAGACACAGAGGTCAGAAAGAAATAAATAAAATTTTTCACTGGTGCTGTATCCTTATATAAATTATACAATCTCTTTCTGTCTTCATTTTTTTCTACTTGTTTCATTTGGCAGCCATGAAAATGAGCCTTCGGGTTTCTGACTGTGTGTTCAATGTGACCTCCCCAGCCAAGGTATGAAAACAGCACAGACATTAACAGAAGCTCACTCTAGAAAAATGCAAAGATATTCTAATGGAGGATTTAGCTTAAAGTCTCTGTGGTAGGTAGAATAATGGCCCCTTCCAAATGAGTCCACATCCTTATCTTCAGGAGGTGTGAAGATGTTACCATATTTGGTAATACGAATTTTGAAGATGTGATTAAGGATATTGAGATAAAGGGATTATCCTGGTGGGCCTAATGTAATCACAAAGTTCCTTATAAAAGGGAGGCAAAGTCAGAAAAAGGAGACGTGGCGACAGAACAGAAGTCAAATACAGTCAAATAGTCAAATATAGCGGAGGAGGGTGGATTTGAAGATGCTGTGTTGCTGGCCTTGAACATGGGGAGCCACAAGCCAAGGAATATAGATGACCTTTAGAAGCTGGAAAAGGCAAGGAAAGAATTCTTTCCTGGATCCCCCACAACTTGCCAACAACTTGTTTTCAGGACTTTTGACCTACAGAATTGTAAGGTAAATACATTTTGTGTTGTTTAAGCCACAGACTTCATGGTGGCTTGCTAGAGCAGCAATAGAACTTCAATATCTACTCTCTTAACTGACTTTGAGATAATGTCTTGAAATGGGCACTGCAGACAAAGACCTTTCCACAAAAGCTTATTTCTTCCCCCGCTTCTTTACTGGGGTCTGATGGTTCTCTCAAACTCTTCTGACTCCTAATTTTCTTTCACAGAAATTTCCCCTAATAGATCTCTTGTACATCCAATCCCAGTTTGGTGTCTGCTTCTTTGAAGACTTGGACTAAATCACCTCATAAACTTATTTTGATGATTAAAGCCATGTAAAGTGCCCACCATATTGTTTAAGTGTTCAAAACTTAGGTATTGTGATTGTTAGTTGCCATAGGACTGATAATATAGGGTAAAATGCAATTAACCTGTTCCATAGATAAAATCTTGGAAAGATTCAAGGTTTACTTCCTTGTACTTAAGCAATTACGTTTTCTTCAGTCATTTTGCTCCCTTGTACTGCCTCAGTTCAGTGGTTAGCATGTTCAGTCCAGCATGAGGGTAAACTCCAAACTTCATTCAGAGTTAATGCCGTAGTTGTTCCAGGCTGCTCTGGATAGGTCGGCAGCTTGAGTTCGGAGTCTCAGAGTTAAGGGAGCTCTTTGTTGCTACATATCTAGGTCATGCCCTTAAACCCAGCTTTTATCCAGCAGGAAAGCTGGTATTTTGAGATCTATCTGCTTCAGTTCTTGATATCTCTATAGTTGGTCCCAGACTCAGGCAGGGAGGAGAATGTGTTTGAATGTGCATTAGGGGAAAATAAAGTTTGTGTCTGCTGTTGCCTTATGAGTTTCACTTAATCAATGTACTTATTGAGTATGACAGAAATACCATCCTGAATAAGCACTGAAATGATAGAATAGTCAATGAATGTTATTGTAAAAATTGCTTTTATATGTATGAAATTAGTCATACCTTACACCAAAATCAGTTCCAACCTGATTAGATGCCTTAAATATAAAAAGCAAAACTGTAATAAATTTAGAAGAAAATATGGGTAAATATCTTTATGAAATCAGAGTGGGAGAATTTCTTATTCAAGACATAAAAAATACAGAATTTGAATGAAAAGATTAGTAAATACATTATAAGTGTAACATAGGTAGACTGTGAATTTCTCCTACTCTGGCAAGACCCCTCTGAGCAGCATACAGCTGATGCTTTACCCATCGAGAGCCTATGGCTTTACTATTTTGAGGCTGGGCTTGCCTTGTGTATTGCTTTGAACAATAAAAAGCATTGGGACTGCTATTGATGATTTTCAAGCTGAGACCTCAAGAGACATGAAGCTTGTATCTTCACTCTTTTCAACTCACCTTGTGAGGAAGCCTGAGTAACTGGGTGGAGAGACCATGTATGTGGAGAAGGACCAAAGTGCCCCATCCAGAAGCCCCAGCCCCCTGCTAGACATATAAGTGGGGCCATTTGGGACCAGCTATTTCCCAGTACACTTGCCAAATGACCCCAAACACATGAGTGAGACCAGCTAAAGCCACAGAGAGCAGAGATGAGCCCTGCTCAATCTGAAGATTTATAGAATTTTAGCAAAAAATTATTGTGGTTTCATGTTACTGAATTTTGGGGTGATTTGTTTATCACTGATACAATAAATAAAAACTTCTATGCTTCATACACTCTACACAAAGTAAAAGGTAAGCCACAGACTGAGACAACATTTGAATGAATATAAATTTTATGTCAAAGACTCACTACTAAAGACATATAAAAATGTTGACAACTCAATAAAAAAAGATTAACAAATTAAGCCTCAGGGAAGGATATGAACAAGACATGTATAGGCAAGGAAAAAGTAATGTTCAGTAAATGGATGAAAAGGTGTCCAATCTTAGATGTAATCTCAGTAATTGAAATTAGAAAAGAGATGAAAAACAATCTCATACCAATTAATTCAGTAAAAGTAGATTGTGATAAATTTTGCTAAGATGGGGTAATGACAGTCTGTGTACTAACTGTGGAATGATAAAAGAGTACGATCACTTTGGAAAACTTTGGCAATAAAGTAAAATTGACAACGCATATTCTAGAAACTCTATAGCCCCCAATGAATGCAAAGAGATAGATATAAGTATTATCACTGCTGCATTATTTACAGAAGCTAAAAATGGACACACTCTTAATGTATTCACCGAAAGAATGAGCCTTACGGTGGAGTACTCTACAGAAGTAGAAATGACTAAATGAGTGCTGGGTCTAGCAATGTGGAAATGATCACATGATCGTAATGCTGAGGAAAATGATATATGTAGATGCCACTTAAATTTAAATCATAAAGTAGAATTTTATGTTTTATTGATACATACATAGGTAGAACAATATTTTAGAAATGAATGGTAATGATAAACATGACAGCTAGTAGTTGCTCTGGAGGAAGGAACACATAGAGGAAATGGGATGAAGAATGAATATTTAATCCTGTAGAGCTTAAGTTGGTTGTTGGGCACACAGGGCTCCATCATCTTGTTCTTTATAAGTTCTCTCTCGCCGAATTATTTAATAACTCAAGATGTAGAAAAACTAACAACCAACCCAGGTCAAAACTAAAGATTTACCTTAGTTTTCTGAAAAACTATGACACCCAAGAACATGTGAAGATAGTGTTGACACTGCCACCAACGTTCCTCTCCACTGATCTCAGACCGTGTCAGGCACTTTTCTGATTACCCATCAGTAGGATCTGACCTGATACCAAGGCCAAGGCCATTTAAAATTTTTCACAGAGTTAAGAATCAAATAGATTTTTACCAATGTCAGAAAAGCTATCAATGTCAGTTAACTCATTTGACCTTGGCCTAGAAAACCACTTCCTTAACTCTTATTTGTTACTGTGTGTATGTGAATATGCAGAAAAATAATTTAAAGATGTTTATTTCTATGACTGACAGATACAACTAACAGCTATGAAACCTGACAGTGTGGAAAATATATCTTTTTCCTGTTTTTAACACCAATAATAAAAAAAGCAATCAAGATTTTTTACCCAAAGATGAGCAAGAGATCTCATAAAGAAGATGGAACATTTGATGTAAATACATGAGATTATCTTTTGTGCATTTCCGCCAGAGTCAAAAGAAATAGATTTTCATAAATTAGAGCAGCTCTCTGATTTTAAGCAAGCGTTCTTATTCAAGGGAACAGAGAACCGGGGGGAGAGAAAGAGTGCATTTGATAGGCAGATGCTGACTTGGCAACTCATGTAATTTGCCATTATTAATGGAATGGGGCCTGGGAAGGACTCGGGGATTTCAGAAGATGGAGGAGGAGCACGGCAAGGGAGTGAAGGGAAAGGAAATTAGAAGAGAAAGCTTAAAAAAAAGAAAGAGAAATGGTGTCATTTCAGCTGAAGTCTGGTCTCATGGTCTCATTTTGACCGCAGGAATTACTGTATGAAGTAAATGGAGTCACAGCCTTTTTTCCTCATCAGGGAAAGGTGCTGGGTTTTTCCCTGCATTAGTCAGTAATTGGCTGTAGGCTGCTTCCTGGAGGTACGGGTAGAGGAGCATAATATGCCAGAAAAGGCGACTCCCATCAGATGAAGGCATTTCTCTGACAAGGGGAGGGCAGCTATGAGTTTGACGAACAGCCGGTAGCAGAACTGTAGAATAGGGGTACCTGCTGGTGAAGGGGATCTGAGTGGGGCACCCTAGCATCTCCTGTGATCTGAGAAATCAGCTGAGTTCCTCCTTCCAATCCCAGAATCTCACCATAGGTGGGGAAAAGTTTAGAGCCCTTGCAAAGATATTAATACCCAACTCCCTTATTTCCTTTTCTCAATTCTCATTCCTCCATGGGCAATTTCCATTATTTCTAGCCCAGGAAGTTACTTTTACATCCTTGTGCATTCCTGCCTCTGCTTGTGATGTAAATGTCATGCTTTGAGTTCTCCAGCCTCTTTGGTTCTTAAAACCAGCCTTCGGTCTCAAAAGATCTGTTTTTGTTTTTGTTTTTGTTTTTGTTTTTCTCAAAGCCATGGCTTTTGCAATCAAATGTGTCCACTTCCAATATTATAATCTTCACAATCCATATTTTTTTAAAAGTTCTAGTCAGACACCCACTTGATTTTTTTAAAAATCTCAACTCTTTGTTTTCCTTTTGATGCAATAAACGCCATTCCTTGAATAAGTGATGAGCCACCAGATAGGTATAGATAGATGCCTCCAACTATCAATGGTATTTCCAGAAAGTAATTTACATGATGAAAAAAATTGAGTTTTAACTGTTATTCTTTAGCATTGTCTGAGTGATTTTACAATAAGTAGAGTTTAAAAAGAAAAGGTGTAGGGAAAGAAAAAGCATCAGGATTTCCAGAAGAAACTTGGTACAAAGGATACTCTGGGCTATGTGAATTCAGTATCACAGTTGCAATGAAATCTTTAGGTTACTTCTAGGTTACTTCATGCTGACTTGTGTAAGTTGACAGCTGTTCACCAACCCCCAGACGTGAAGATGAATGTGACATGCAAAGGAAGAGTCCTCAAGTCTGGACCTGCAGGATTTATGGTCATCAGTAGCTGGTCATGAAGCCATTCCCCAAAGCCAGACTGTGCCAGGCAGGAAAACAGTATCAGTCAACTGATGACCCATAGGACAGCATATGGACTATAGGACAACCCATAGGATTGCAACTGAACTATACCCAGAATCTTCTCTCTTAGAGGAGTCTGAGAGGGTGAAACAGTTACAAAAGGGATAGGGACTTTAAATTCATAGAATGTTTCCATAGAAAACACTAAAGACTCTCTTTAAAAAAGGAAATAGATTACTATGAAATGGCAACTCTCTGCATTCATGCCATCAGTAAAAATTGGAGTTATAGAGTAAGTGGTCAGTTATAGGAAATAAAGAATATGATACCTTCATATTGATTGTTGAAATTGCAGCTTTGTTACAAGGAGAGACAGCCACAATTGCCACTTGCTCATAGGGAGGGCTCATTTTTTCCCAGCTTTATTAAGATATTATTGACATATAGCATATGTGAGTTACAATGTACATTGTGATGATTTGGTAAATGTTTATATTGCAAAATGATTATCACAGTAAGGTTAGTTAACACCTCCATCCCTTCATACAGTTACTGTTTCTGTGTATATTTGTGTGTGTGTGGTGATAACATTTAAGATGTACTCTCAACTTTCAAGTACATAATACAATGTTGTTAATTATAGTTCCATGCTGTACATTAGATCCCCAAAACTCATGCATCTTATAGCTGGAAGTTTGTACTCTTTGACCAACTTCTCCATTTCTCCCACCTCAGCAGCCTCTGGCAACCACTATTCTACTTTCTATTTCTATGAATTCGGCTTTTTAAGATTTCACATATACAGGAGAAAATATGATGTTTGTCTTTCTCTTATTTCACTTAGCATAATGCCCTTGGGCTCCATCCATTTCCCGCCCTCCCCCGCAAAAGACAGGATTCCTTTTTTATGGCTAAATAATATTCCATCCTTTATACACCCCATTTTCTTTATGTGCTCACTGTCAGTAGGCACTTAAGTTATCTTGGCTATTCTGAATAATACTGCAGTGAACATGAGGGAGCAGACATCTCTTCAAGAGAGTGATTTCATTTTCCTTGGATACATACATAGAATGGAATTGCTGGAGCATCTGGTAGTTTTATTTTTAATTTATTGAGGAGCTCCACACTGGTTTCCATAGTGGTTGCACCATTTTACATCCCCACCAGTGGTGTACAGGGTTCCCTTTCCTCTGATTCTAAACAACACTTGTCTGTTGTCTTTTTGATAATAACTATTTTATCAGGAATGAGGTGCTATTTTATTGTATTTTTGATTTGTATTTCCCCAATGATTGGTGACATTGAGTATCTTTATTTACCTGTTAGTCACTTCTCTGTCTTTTGAAAAATATCTCTTAAGGTTCTCTGCCTATTTTTTATTACATTATTTGTTTTATTGCTATTGAGTTGTATGAATGCCTTATATATTTTGGAGATTAGCCCCTATCAAATAGATGGCTTACAAGTATATTCTCCCATTCTTCAGATTGCCTATTCATTTTGTTGTCTGCTTCTTTTGCTGTATAGACTTTCTACTTTGATACAGTCCCACTTAATGATTTTAACTTTTGTTGCTCGAGCTTTTGGTGTTATATCCAAAAAAATCCTTGTCAAGACCAGTGCCAAGGACCTTTTTCCCTATGTTTACTTCTGAAAGTTTTAAAGTTTAGGGTCTCACATTTAAGTCTTTAATTAATTTTGAGTTAATTTTTATGAGTTTTTTAACATAACAGTACAAGTTTATTCTTTTACTTGTGAATATCCAGCTTCCCCAACTACATTGACTGAAGAGACTGTCCTCTCCTTTCTCCATTGCATATTTTAGGCTCCCTTGTTCATTGTTGGTTGACTGTGTACATACAGGTTTACTTCTAGTTTCTCAATTCTTATTTTATTGGTATATGTATCCAATTTTATCCAATTTTATGTCAGTACCATACTGTTTTGATTACTTTATAATAAAGTTGGAAATCCAGGATTATGATGATCCCATAGTTTTTCTTTCTCAGAATTGTTTTGGCTATTATGGTTCCATATAAATATTAGAATTTTTCCCCATTTTTGTGAAATGTGCTGTTGGAATTTTGATAGATATTGCATTGAATCAGTAAATTGCATTGGGTAGTATAAACATTTTAAAAACATTCTTTCAATCCATGAACACCAGATATCTTTCTATTTATTTATGTTTTAAAAATAAATTTTAATAAATGTCATGACATTTTCAGTGTATAAATCTTTCATATACTTGCTTAGTGTTTTCCTATTTTATTATTTTTATGCTGTTGTAATTGGGAGTATTACTTATTTTTCCAGATGATTTATTGTTAGTGTATAAAAACAACTAATTTTTGTATTCTGCAACTTTACTGAATTAGCTTATTAATTCTAATATCTTTTTGTTAGAACCATTAGGATTTTTTGTCTATAAGATCATAAATTTATCAGCAGAGAGAGTTTTACTTCTTTCTTTTCAATTAGGATGCCTGTTTCTTTCTTTTTTTCTTTTTTTAACCTTTCCCTGACCAGAACTTCCAGTACTATGTTGAATAAGAATGGTGAGAGTGCATACTCTTATCTTTTTTCTGATATCAGGAAATCCTTAAACCTTTTCTCATTCAGTATGATATTAGCTGTGGGTTTGTCATATACAGCCTTTATGAGGTTGAGGTATGTTTCTTCTATACCAAATTTGTTTAAACTTTTTAAAATCATGAAGTGATTTTGAATTTTATCAATGTTTTCTCTGCATCTGTTGAGATCATATGATTTTTATCTTTCATTCTATTCATGTGGTATTCATTTGCATATATTGAACCATCCTTACATCTAGGAATGCAAGTGGATAAATCTCCCTTGCTTGTGGTGTATGATCCTTTTAATGTGATGTTAAATTTGGTTACTAGTATTTTGTTGAAAATTTTTGCATCTGTATTCATCAGGGATATTGGTCTATTTTTCTTGTAGTGTCCTTATTTAGTTTTGATATCAGTGTAATTCTGTCTTTATAAAATGATTTTGGGGGCATTTTGTTTTCAATATTTTTGAAGAGTTTGAGGAACATTGGTGTTGATTCTTCCATAAATGTGTGGTAAAATTCATCAGTGTAGCCACTTGGTCCTTGGCTTTTCTTTGACCATCTCAAGGACTTCATCCCAGGACATATCCAGTTAGTCTGAGGGCTAAGGGCAACACAGTGCCTGGGAGGCTCTTTAATTGGTCTTATCATTGGTCTGTCATTGGTCTTATTTTCTAAACTGTTGTGTCGAAGTCCCCTGTTGATATCACATTAAAAACGGCAGCTATTGTCCCTCAAAGCTGTCACTATCTCTGATCCCTGGAGCATTCCCCACTGCTGCTGTATGCACTCATAAATGTCGTTCCCATATTGTGTATCTTCCATATTTACAGAGTGGATGCTGTGTGAGTCCCTCTATCCCGTCACTTGTGGACCATTAACATGGTGTTTGCAAAAGAAGCTGCTGGAAACAATGCAACTGATGCCTTTGAGTGATTAAAAGTTTGAGTGTTACTTTTACTTTGGCTTGTTGCTTTAATTGGCTACCTTTTTTTGGATCAAGAGGAATAGGACATAGGAAAGATAGTCAGATAGACTTGCATTCTATAGATCCTCTCTTCTAAAAAATGCATATACACAGAGAGGTTTATGTATTATTTCAAGGGACCTCAGCTGGGATGGACTGGCTCAAATACACCTGTCTCATCCTGCAATGGACTAGGATAGGAATGTTCTTATGGCATTGTAGAGATACAAGAGAAGGAGGAAAATGTTTAAGGACTTATTCAAGTCTCTGCTCATGTCAAGTTTGTTAATTTTCTATTGATAATTCACATAGCCAAGGTCAGAGTCTGTTTGGGAGGGCACTGCCAAAGGGCATGGATGCAGAGAGGCTACTAATTGAGGTCATTAAACTATGTGGACACATACACACACTATAAACATGCACATACAACCATATTATGAGCATGCATGCACACACATGCATATGAACACACATACACACACCTACACTATAAACAAAAGGTGAATACTTTTGAAAGTTGAAAAATGTCATTATCTTCATAGGGATAGCATACCGCCTTTCTGTTCACAATGCCCTCTTAGTTTCTCGACGACTTGCCCAATGTGCCCTTGTCTGGTGTCTAGATGCAAAACTGGAGGCTTTTAATTGACTTATATATTAAATTTTTGAATAAAAGAATGTGACAAATGAGAGACATCTTTTAGAGATGGACTATCCCAAACCCTCCATTTTACAGATAGAATCTCTGGCCCAGAGAAGCTGGTTGACTTTCCCAAGCTCTCACAGCTTGTTAGATGTGACGGTTAGACTAGACTCCTTGTCCTCTAGTCCTACTTTTGTGACTGGTTGTACCACAAAAATTCCTCTCGGGTAGCTTCTAAACTTCTGATGTGGCACATAATTTAAATGTGCATAATATGCCATCTTTTTTACCACTACTATGACATGCAGGCTTTGTTACACTGATCCTTTTAAAGAACTGATTAACATTTGTGTGTAAATTTGAGAAATACTCTCTGTTGAGCATACTCAAGGAACTAAAATGTGTCTAGCTATCAAGGGATTGCCCAGTATTGATAACAATTTTAGGAAGGTAGAGGTAGGAGGAAAGGTCCTATAATCAAGAGTTCAAAAACCTCATGGAACAGTGTTACCACTGAACAGAAATGATTTTCCAGAATTCAAACCCTGTTATAAAGTAATTCTTAATTTCTAGAAAGATATTGTCCCATTTGAGAAATGTAATACAAATTTTGAAACCTTTTTTCTTAAAAATTCAAACACACTCAGCATTATGTATAAAATTTTAAACACTTCATGCTTTCCCTAAATGAGTTAATCTCTAGTTGGGAAAACAAAAACCTCTCTAAGTATTTAAAATAGAGGGAATTTAATTAAGAGAATTGGTTACAAAAGTTCTGGAAAACATATGAACAAAACAAAAAAGAGGTGCTGGATGAGTCAAAAGGCGGGGTCGGGGGGTGGGTGGAGATAGAATGCGAAGCTGCTAAGGACCCCGGGTGAGGTCCAGTGAGCTTCACGTACTGGTGTGCGGTTCAAGACCCCGGGCTCTCTTGACTCTGTTGCTAATGCAGACACATGCAGAAATCAGAAACCAGAAGATGTTCATTCCTCCCTTCCTCTCAACTTTAAATACCTCACCAGGGTCTCTTATCAGCACAAACTGATCAGACACCACTTTCAAGGAGGCTTGGAAAATGTGGTTTGAAGACTCTCAGTATCTACAACTGAGCACAGCAGAGATGGGTGAAAATGCGATTGAGTGCAAATAAACAAATGACCGTCACAGTAGCTAAAGTACAAACAGCAGGTTCAAATAAGGGTATGTGAGTATTTCACAAAACTCAAGGGCATGATTAACACCAAAACAGTGTGTATGCGTGCATGCGTGTGTGTGTGTGTTTGTCTAAATTTCAACAAGTTCTCTCTGGCTGTTGATAGAATACTAACATTTAATGAATACCTACGAAGTGCCGGGTACAAACTTCAGTACATTACTAATCAATATTCACAACTGTTACATCCTAATGACTTTTTATTATTTATTTTACTAAAAATCTAAATATTAGTGTCTTTGCCATCAGATCCATTTGTTTGCATTCCCAAATCAGTTACTTACTTAATTTAAAGAAGTTACTGGACATCCGTAAGTCTCAGTTTTCTTCCTTGGAAAATACTGTCCATCCATAGTTTTTTAGACTACTTACAGTATAAATAAACTGTGTAGCACAGCATCTGTTGCATATTGATAAAATAATCATTGATTCTCCTTTAATATTAGGTTTGGTGAATTTGAAATCTTGATTGTAACACTGGTTACAGTATCATTCTCCCCTGAACACATGTTATTTGCAATGTGAATTTTCAGCATCTACTATAAATAGGTGGGATTGATTTCTCTCCACTTTGAATGTGTGACTTACCTTGGACAAACAGAATATGGCAGAGGCACTATGTGCTGTTTTGCCATTCTGGGCTTCAAGAAGCCTTGCATGTTTCCCTTCACATTTTTGGAACTTTCCTTAGGCACCATGAGAACCAGGCTAGAACTAGGTTAGAGTGTTGGAAGTTAAGGGACTACCATGGAGCTGAGATGAGTTAACCGATGCAGCTAGTTAAGGCCACGGACATATGAGAAAGCCCAACCAAGAGTGTGAAGACAGCACTCAGTTTACCAACCAATTGACCACAGTTATATGAGCAAGATTGTCAGAGAACAGCCAACCTCCAGCAAACTCATATGTTGCTTAGCTAAATAAATAGTCATTGTATTAAGTTATTAAATTTTGATGTGGCTTTTTTTGTGGCAGTTGTAGCTCACTAATATGCTGAAACTACCTCAAACATGGTAGATGATATACCTCTGTAGTTAAAGAACCAGAGGAACTTCACCGTAGAACTTGTTAAATTTCCCTCTCTTCTTTATCCTTCTCAGACCATGTGCCAGGCAGGAGTAGTTCCCAGGCAGAGGGGTAATGTTTGCCTTGTGAGTGGAACCTGCTATATGTGAAGTGATAAGCAAGACGTTTAGAATGACTCCAGGAGTTTTCTTATTGCCTGGGAATGGCTTTCTGCCTAGACTCTAGGCTAGCCCAAATTCAGCTTCCTGTGCTATCCTCCCATTAGGATTTGCTGAAGCTTCTCCTAAGCCCCCGAGGTTTCCAGGAGCAGGGGGTTGTCTCTCCTAGAACTCGTAATGTTGTTTACGCCATTCGTTTTCTGAAGGCTTGGTTGGCACTGGATGACCCACTTCCAAAGCAGCTCACTCACGTGGCTGGCAGGTTGGGGCTGGTTGTGGTCAGGAGGCCTCAGCTCCTCTCCGCATGTACCTTCCCACAGACTACTTAAATGTTCTCACAATGCGGGAGCTGCTCTCCCTTGGGGGGGTGCGAGGCAGCAAGGCAGAGGCTGCGGTGCCTTCTGTGCCCTAAGCTCAGCAGCCACGAGTTTGCTTTCACCACATTCTTTTTGCTGGGACTGAGGTGCTCAGTGTGAGAATCCCAAGAGGGGATCGCTAGGCCTCACATTTTGCAAGGAGTGACAATCATTGGATGTATTTTGCAACTGTCACATTCTGAAAATTCAGATGGCTTCTGGCATGAACTCCCCACATTTCCCCCACTCTCACGTTTATACTGTAAGAAGGTGGAGTAGCAGGAGTGCATACTGCCCTTCCCTGTGAGGTAATTGGAAGACAAAGGATCATACACTTTTTCTTGTTGGCCCTTAGCTTTCGCATGTACCCAAGATCGTCTGTCCTTTACTCCATACTGTGTCTAAATGCCATAGTAATGCCTTGCCCCCTCTTACCACTTATGCAAAACTACATTAAAAACATTATTGTTCTCAGGAGCTATTTGTTCCTTGTTCTAGTGGGACTTAATATTCTAGCAATGGACATGCAACAAGTGGGCACTCTGATACTCCCAGCCTTGAGAGCACAGCAGGGACACGACAGGCAGCTATTTCTCTTGTCCTGTTTACCTCTGCCACTACCCCAAGCCTTTTTCTTCCTCCACTGGTCAGTTCTTGAGCAGCTGCTCTGTGCCAGGTGCTGGGAAGGTAGAGTGGCACCTCAGTCACTGCTTTTTAGATACATACTGTCTGAAGTTTGGTCCCTGAAATCTTCCAGGTTGTTGAAAAGTTAGACTCATAGAAGCTATTCCCGATCTACTGACTTAAATTTCTTGGGTGGCCATTGGAAAGCACACTTGGTAATTTTGAGGACCGCTGGCTATAATGTAGTAAAATTAGGTTACTGTAACCATTATGATGGTTTTTTGAGTTGTGTTTCATGAATCAGTGAGGTCTCAAACTTTGGTTGGCACCACCCCCAGAGTTCCTGATTAAGTAGGCCGGGGACCAGTAATCTGGAGTTCTAACAAGTCCTCAGTTGTTGCTGATACTGCCGATTCAAGGATCACACTTTGAGAACCAACAATATAAATACTAATTCACACTGTTCCTCAAAGGTTGATGTGTATTTCATCTAATCAGGCCTAACTAAAACTCGCAGAACCATAGGACTCTGGAGATAAGTAGACTTTGTTGGTAACGATGCCAACTCCTTCCTTTGGTACTTGAGCTAAAGGTTCAGTGACTTTGCCATGGTCATTAGCAAGTCAAAACAGATGCGGAAAGATAGCTGGGGCTTTCTGCCTTCTAGTTCATGATGTCTTTCACTGATCATTCTACTTAGGAACGTTTATCTTTATGTCCTTCTGGGACCAAGTTATCATGAAGTTATAAAGAGTAACCATCTCAACTTAAATCAATAAAGGTCATACAGGATGCTGAAATGAGATGTTTTCATAAAACTTGAGTACAAAACAAGAGGCCCTCTTCCTCACAGTTAAACAGCATGTTGAAGGACTTGTTTTGCCTTTTTGGGTATCTTAGTTAAATCATCAGAGGAGCAATTTCTTTTTATGAAGGGCGTTAAGGAAAGTACTGAAATGTGAATCTATTGTAAATAAAGTCTGCAGTTTTGGTCGCAGAGCCTGTGACCAACTGCCAAGAAAAATATTAACATAGAAACAGATAGTCTGAGAATATATGAGTAGTGACATTTCAGATAAATACTCCGTGTATGACCCCATGAGGCAAGAATATAGGACAGCTTTCTAAAATGTGTGGCTGCACAGACCCAAGGGCAATGTAATGACTGTGTCCAGCTTGTTGTTGACTAAATTTAAAATATTTACTCATCACAGATGAGCAATAATTGTCTTGATATCTAATTATTTATATCATAAGGCCATCTGTGATTTTTTTCATGATTTCCAAAAGACTATGCACTCGACGTCAAGGGAGGAGATCTTGCCAGTTTAAAACTGACATCTGGAAGGGTTTGGAATTAAAAGGTTTAGCAGGAAGAAGTAGACCTGTTTACAGATGCCACAGTTCAAGTGGACCTCTAAGTAACTGCATCTGTTTTAGGTGCCTGAGTTAGGTCGGGTTTCTCAGATGTAAACCCCAAAGGCAGGGACGTATGCATGAGTGTTGTAAATTGGTGGTGTTCCCAGGGGGAAGCCAGTGAGGGACCTGGGGGAGCAGCGCAGAAACAGAAGGAAGTCAAGCAAGAGTAAAATCCCAAGGAGGAAAGGTTCACTCAACCCCCCAGGGGAACTAGAGGCTGTAAGTTCTTCTTCAAAGTTGTTGGCCAAAGGCTACCTCAAGCACTGCCACTTCTGTGTGAATGTGCAGAGTGCTTCAGTAGCCCCAAAGTCCCCTGTAGAGGAGCCACAGGTTCTGGGAGTTAGAGTTAAAGTGGCCAAAGCTGGGGAAGGGACACACAAAACATGTTACAAGCCTAAGAGTACTCAACATGTTCACACCGAGACCCAAACGCTCCCTCAGCATGGGGGTTGTCCAAAGGAATAAACTTCAGGAGAATTATTAGGAAGTTCATTCACTCACACATAAATAATATTTTCCAATTCAGCCTTACATCATAATAGAACTGATATTTGGTCTTTATCTGGTTGATCCGACATCTTTTCTTTTAACCTTATTAAATTTTTCTAAATATGTTTTAGGCATTCTCTTATCTTTTGAGATTGCTATAGTGGAATATGTCTTCTTAAAAAATGTCTTTAGGTTGCACTGGCAAGTACACAGCACTTGGATGTCTCTTGGACAACTTCATCTGCTTATCTTATAGTCACACCTCAGTTTGACACATTCAGAAACCATAAACAGGAGCAGTACAGCTGGGCGCCACACTCTGCAGTACGCATCCCTCCTCAATTGTTTAATGTCGCATTCTGTCATCAAGATGTAATGTCCTGATGCCCCAGGGAAGCAGGATAGAAATTTTTTTTTTACATTACGGGACATAGATTTATCAATTTACTTAAGTCATACATCAATGTGTTGTGTCACTGTAAACTTGCAATTATTTTTCCAACAAAGATGGAAATAGGAAGCAAAGAAAATGTATGAGAGCCATCTTCTGGAGAGACCTGTCAACAACCATAAAGGACTGTGCCCCCCTTCTGCTATATCCTTCCTCCTGCACCTTGGTCAAAACTGAACCGACAGTCCTTTTCACTAAGCCTGCTCCTTTATGTATGCCCTACCTCGATGAAAGGATGACAGTTACCCCATTCAGAACTCTTGAAACCATCCAAGGTTCCTAGGGCTCTCATCCATACATCTATCTAATACGTCTTTAATTTCTCCCAGTTATACCTTTGGCTACTTCACTCCTTCCCACCACCAATGCCTTTATATAATTTTTCGCCATCAATCATTTGAACTATTGACCAGGTCTACTGTAAGGTCTCCCACCTCTAGTATCAACTCCATATAATCTATATTTGTAATGCTGTCGAGTTCTTGTTTTCTCTAAACATGAATTTGATCACGTGCTGATCCTCTGATATAAGTGATTCCATGCATCCCATTGTGGAAGACTGATATTGACTTCCACATTCTAATCTCTGGAGCCTGTCAGTGTTACTTGATTTGGAAAAAGGGTCTTTGCAGATATAATTAAATTAAATTAAAGATCATGAGATGAGGATATTATCCCAGATTAGCTGGGTGGGCCTTAAATGCTATCACAGTGTATTTATAAGAAAGAGGCAGAGGGAGACAGAGTCACAGAGGAGAATGCTCTGTGAACACAGAACAGAGAGATGGGGCCACAGCCAAGGGCTGCTAACAGCTACCACAAGCCAGACCAGACAAGGAAGGGATTCTCACCTAAAGACTCCAGAGCGAGTGTTGCCCTGCTACCACCTTGATTTCAGACTTTCTAGTCTTCACAACCGTGAGAGAATACATTACTGTTTTAAGCCACCCAGTCTGTGGTAAGTTGTTACACACAATCAGGAAACTAATTGATACATTGTCATTAAGGTAATGGTCAAATTGTTTTTACATTATTCAAGGTTTTCTGTGATCTGAGCTTGGCCTTCATTTCCAAACCTAATCCCTCATCATTTTTCCAAATGAACTCTGTGCTCTAGTGCTGGGGAATGATTGGAAGGCCTTGAATTGTGCCATTTCCTTCCTCAGCTTCCTGTAGTTAACTACATATGCTCTTACATTTCTCTAAAACTTCCAAAAATCTTCTGGATGTAGCAATCAACTTAAGTGTGCTAGAAAAATCTATGTGTGAAATGTGACCTTTCTCTTGAGCTGGAGATAGGAGGGGGATATAGATGTAACAATCTAAAATTTTAAAAATGAAACTAAGCATATATGGTAATTTATATAAAAATGAATTGGCACATGTGTGACTTATTGTCACTCAAGCATAAATGAAAATTTATCTTAAAGTTATCTTACACTTATCAGATTTATAATTATTGTGGTAAGTTGTTCGGAGGGTGACGGTTGATGTTTCATAAAGGGTTGTTTGTTTGTTTTTTACCACGTTAAGGATTAATCCCTGCATGGACATGGATGGTGTCAACGATTATGCTGGTATCCAGCCTCTATCTGGTACCCTTTGCTGGGCTGTGTAAACAGGTCTCAGCTGCTGGAGGTATTGGCTGTTGTGCCCCCACCCCCCAACTTTACTGAATATAATGGACATATAACATTGTGTAACTGACTAGAAGGTGTACGACATTTTGATTTAAGTTGCTTATGTATTATATGACTACCACCATAGCCTTAACTAACATCTACTTCATGTCACCTAATTACCATTTCTTTTTTGTAGTGAAAATATTTAAGATCTATTCTCTTAGTAACTTTCAAGTATATAGTACAGTATTGTTATATGTATTAACAATAAGTTAATACTGAGTAATTTATTCAACATGTAAATTAATATGTAACACAATACTTATTACATTCCAATAAGTATTGTGTCATATGTAATCATAACACTGGGCAGTAGGTCTCCAGAACTTACCTTTCAACTGTTTGTACTTTTTGACCGACATCTCTCCCATTTCTCCCACCTCCCAAGTCCCTGATAACCACCACTCTACTCTCTGTCTTTATGAATTTGGCTTTTTAAGATGGACATGGAAGTGATACCATCGAGTATTTGCACTTCTCTGACTTGTTTCACTTAGCATAATGTACTCAAGGACCATCCGTGTTATCACAAGTGGTAGAGTTTCACTGCTTCTCATGGCTGAATAATTTTCTGTTGCATATGTGTGTGTATGTGTACACACCCCACATGTTCTAAGTTCATTCTTTCTTCAGCTGATGGACACTTTGGCTGTTCTCATGTCTTGGCTATTATAAATAATGTGACAATACACAATAGAACACAGATATCTCTTTGATATTTTTATTTCCTTACCAATTAAAAAATGGGCAAAGGACCTGAATATAACTTTTTCTAAAGAAGACATGCAAAATGATCAACAGGTACATGAAAAGATACTCAATGCCACTAATCACCAGAGAAATGCAAATCAAAATCACAGTGAGATATCACTTCAAACTGTTGGGAATGACTATTATAAGAAGATGAGAGACAAGTGTTGGCAAGGACGTGGAGAAAAGAGAACTTCTGTGTACTCTTGGTGAGAATGTGATTTGGTAAAGCTACTATGGGAAATAGTATTGAGGTTCCTCAAAAAATTCAACATGGAGCACTAGCTATTAAAGGCTCACAGCTGTGCTCTTGGTCCCAGCAGCCAGCATCCAAGGACTTGGCTGACAAGGAGGTGAAGAAGGCCCACCCTCCTACCTCAGGCGGAACCAGCTCTGTGGTGCAGTGGGGTCCAGGGCTTCCTCGGGGATGAGCTGTAGCCTCCTGGCTGAGGCCACAGCCTTGCTCAGCCCCTTCTCTGTCCTGCCTCTCCCTTCACTCCACTTCTCCCGAGAACACTGCCTCAAGAAATCGCTACACTCATTCCTACCTCAGACTCCACTTCTAAGGAAATGCAACCAGAGATAGGCAGAATTCCAAACTTTATTTGTTCTAGTCCTCATCGCCTGTGTCCAAAATCAGCCAAGAATTGCAGCAAAAACCTCAGTTATTTAACACACTCTCATGTGCAATATGGTGATAAATGCACCATATTTACCATATGGAGCATATGGAGAAATACCATATGGAGGTATTTTCATGGTGTTTGAATCTCTTAACAAGTAAAAAGTCCTGTCTACAGAGCTTTTTGTGAAATTCATCAAGGGGTCTGTGAATGAATGAATGTTCTAAAAATGTAAATGCCCTGTAATAATCTGCAGGGGTATTTTCCCAAAAGTAAACACAAGGGCTACCACTCCTTGGAGAAAATGTGTTGTGACGCAGAGTTTGAAACTCAACCTCTTCCTTGCCTGAGCCTCCCACTACAGCATCAAGACCGAACTCCAATTCCTCTCCCATGAGGCTGCTTCTAGAAGTTGGAGAAATCCCATGGAAGGAATTCTGCTCTAAGAGGTCTAAGTTACTGCTGCTGAAACAAGAGGGTTTGTATGTGCAGACAAATCAAAATGACTGATAACATCATGGAAATAATTTCATTATTAAAGGCAAGATTGTCCTTAGGGGAGATGAGGCTTCGGGATTTAAATTAAGAGGAAGGTGGAGGAGCTCAGAGTAAGAGCACCGACCTAGAGAAGAGAGCAGTGTTCCCTTCCTTCCACGTCCAGTTTGAGTAACCTTGAGTGAGTTACTTGGACACATCACAATGTCATTGGGAGAAATACAAGTCATAATGCTTTGCTTTGTGAAGGCATTACAAAATGCTGAGAGTTGAACAAATGTTTATTGTCATTATTGATATGTTCCATGGTTCAGAGGATCATTCGTCTGCCCTTTTTACATGATTCCCATGTAAATAAAACTTCAGGTAAGCAGATATTGTAGAAGTCTTAAAAATTAATTTCTATAGTAGTTCTTAGATTCAGTGCAAATCCATCTACTATTCTACAATTACCAATAAAAATTCCATGTTAATAACCTTGTCTTTAACGTGAAAATGAAATGGTATTTATCAATTTCTAATTCGCTGCATATAGAGAAATTAATGACCTCCCGGGCGCCAAGCACTATCCTAAGATGCATCTTATTGTTGAGAAGGAAAGAGAGGCGTTCTGCTTATACAACCCAGAAAAGATTATGTATTTACAAATCGTGCAGCTTCTGGAAAGAGAAGAATGGATGACATGTGAAAAGCAAAAGGACCTTCTGATGCATGGCGGTCAGAGAAGCCCTCTCTGAAGAACTGATATGAGCTGAGATCTGAGAGAGGAGGCTCTACACTGAGAGGACAGCCCCTGAGCTGTCCCAGAGTTAGGAAGAGCTGTGTGCAGTGGACTCATGGAGAGGCCTGGCAGATTGAGCATCTAATTTAGGGTAGGGAAATAAGGTATAACTCGGTAGAAGGGTACTCAAATCATGTTAGGCAAGATACTAAACTTCTTTATGTCCCAGTTTCTTTACCTGTAAAATCAAGCTCATAATAATAGTGTCTATTAGCTTGACATCAGTTAATACACATGAAGATATAAAAATTTTTCCCTGTACACAGTGAATTATTGCACGATTTTATTCTTATATTCCTATAAACACAACTTGTTTTCAAGCTGTTGACTCAGTCATTTGTAACAACTCAGAACATTCGATTATGTTTAAAAGCATAATGCAGATGTTTTAAACTTGGAGCACAGCCCAGATGACAGAAATTGGTAGAAGAGAAGAGGGAAGAAATCTAGGGGAAGCAGCAGTCTTAGTAACTCCTCTCACGGAGGCAGACTCAGAGGCTGACACCAATGGAAAAAGAAAGGGAGAGATAAGAAAGCTACCTAAAGTTGTCGAAATAGCCGTAAGGACTGTGAAAAGCAGGGACAGAACTGTTGGGAAGAGGTAGTAAGGCAAAGAGCAGTGGGCTGAATATTTGTGGAGCTGAGAACAGTGGCCACCTGCATCAGTATTACCAGCTACTGGGACAAAGCGCTGACACCACCTGTGTCAACACGACCTAGCTGTTTTTACCAGAAAAACTTTTCCCGAGAAAGATAAGATTATTCATCAATAAATAACTTTACTGTTTCTTTCAGGAAATTCCTGTGGATCAATTTTTCTGAGACAACATTAGCTCACTTGGGAAAACATTTTGCTTGTCAAACATTTTCTTATCCAGACTCATTTTAAAGTGACAGTTAATGTCCAAACCCAATTGCTTAAACCACTTAAGCGTAGACCTTCCATAGGCTCTGATCATCCATCCCCTCTGAGACACTGCTGAAACTATAGAGGTGCTGTTTGCCCTACAGCACTGATGTTTCATAACATTAGCTTTGCATTGTTTACAGGTTGTCAGGTAATATCCTGGAGGAACTGAACAAATCCGAAAGCCAAAAGGTAAGGGCTGGTTGATAATTCAACAGACATTGGAAGAAACAGTATTTTGGAGATTGGAACACGGTACCAGTAAATGTATGCAAGAAATGTATGACAATAGTCCTCTCAGAAGTGAAGCTTAAGACAGTCACCTTAAGAAGGAATTAAGGCAGAGGAGGGTTGCTTTCCATCCAAGACAGTATGCATTATTTCAACTCAACATATGGATTTTGCTTTGATAAAAATTAAAAAGCTGCACTAAATGAAAAGATAGAAATTATTAGAAACTCAAGAATCAGTGCTAAAATATTATCCTTCAGTTATCCCGAATGTGACACTCTGTGGGCCTTTCAGGATTTTGCCTGATTTATCAGTAACTTAATTCTGCCGAACCAGCAGGTGTCAGGCCCAAAGTATGTATTCAGATTCATGAAACAGTTGTGAAATTGGGCTTACATTTTAATTACACAGCAGTTAAAATGCTTCAATGTTTCCTGTTTTTAAGATACTGTTCCTTAACCTTCAATTGAATCAGCTGTCAATTTGGGGGGCATGCTTGGAGACCCTCCATTGGGATCAGAACTAACGTGGGTATGGAAGAGAAGTGGAGGGAATTAACCTACTTACATGTTTTTTAAATTCACCCCTAGACCATTTTTGAGGACTCATTGCTGCAAGGTAAGCATGTGTGGCACTTAAGGGGGTGTATGGTGCAGATCTCCCTTCCAGACAGAACCTTCCACGAGGAGCGCAGTAGCTGACAGCCCCTGGCTGCTGCACTTGCAGCATCCGCAGCACCCACAGCACCCTTTACATGGAGGTACACTCTTCCCGGACGACCCCTAACCTATTGCAACAAGGAAAGCAGAGTCGGGTTATCTCTGCCCAAGGAAGGACAGCTCCAAGGCTGCCCATCGGCCCAGCCAAGACGTTCTCAGCCAGGCTGTGGTCTGAGGCTCACCCTGCCCACTCCTTCCACCTTCTCACTCTTCTTTCACAGGTGGCAGACCCCCCCCACTGTGGGCAAAAGGCTTTCCCTCCTGACTGCTGCTTCCTCTTCTTTTTATCTTTCATAGAAAGTTCCCCCAACAGATGTTGTGCACATCTGTTTTCTAGGCATCTGCTTTTCGGAAGCCCTGAACTGACACACGTGTAGAGAGCAAGCGATCAGCTTACAGGAGCGAAGGGAAGGCAAGTGCTTGCCCCCACCTTGGTGAGGGATTGAAGTGTGTCCCGTGGCCCCTTCACCTCTCACTTCTTAGAGGGAACTTAAGCAACCTTTGGATGCCCTTTTGAAATTCTACTGGAGAAACAGGGAGGTAGGGCTCACTTTTTGCCATGCCTCCTTCTCTGCTCAGCAACTCAGAGGATCAGATTCCCTCATAGATTATGGACATTGGGTGACGCTCTGTATTTTAGTAAATTTTCTAAAGAGAGAGAGTGCCTGTGCATTCGTTGGTAGGTGAGTACCTGGTTTCATGCAGAAGCGCAGCTTGTGTGATGTGGATTGTAAGAAAGACTCAGCCCTGTGTGTGAGATGCAGGCAGGGTTCATGCTGTCCTGGTCAATAGGGACATGGGGCACCCAGATATCCCATCAGGAAGGGCTTACTGCCCAGCGGCAAGGAGTGCAGTCAGCAGGTGGCCATAGCAGGCAGCTCCTTCAGGGCCTGCCTCACCAAGTTCGCACCTTCCTGGGGCTACCCAGAGCCTGAGACCTAGTGAGGCAGGGGTGCAAAGGCCTGGCCGTGTTTGCCTTCAGGGCACAACTCTGATGGACAGTACTTGCTCCAGAGCTCCTGATGGGGTTGGGAATACTTCCTTGAATCTTCCTTACAGTTTAGCTTTCCCTCAGCATTCTGCAGGTATTGATCTTGACCTCCGACTCTGTTTTGGCATCAGATTCCAGAAAATCCAACCTGCAACAGTCACCGAGTATACACGTGAAAGAAAGAAAAAAAGAAAGAGAAAATGTAAATGAATTTAAAGAAAAAGGATTTTCAGGATGTGGGGAAATCAAAGTGAAATAGGTGTGTTGGTTTCCTAGGAAACATTATCTTGGGAAACTACTTTGCATTGTTAGTGCCTGCAGTGATACAGAACAGAAAAGGTCACTGGCCTGCAGCGTCCAATAACACAGACACCCACGTGTGACTTTTTCCTACATTGGCAGCATATTACTATGTATGGAGCCTTCATTTATCATTTATGTGGGAGCATCAGAAGAAAAATAATTACTTTTTGTCTCTGGAAAGTACACTCTGATAATGGAGGGATATCAGATAGGGTTTTAGTGAGCATTAGAGGGACACAAAGCAGACAAGCTGCCAAATGGAATTTCACAGGATGAGCATATTCCGAGTGGTCAGAGAGAAAGAAGGGTTCAGAAGAGCTTTTGGAATAAGTGATTTTGGAAATAAATTCTCCAACTTTCAGAAGAGATGAATTGGGAGTGGGAGATCACTCCTGTCTCCAAACTGAGACAGGGGAATTCTGTTTGCTGCAGGCCGCATCAGTGCAAACAGGTTTACCTAGGGAGCCCAGGTGGCATCATGGTTCCATGGTTAAGATGGTGCTCGGGGCACTGGGTTGTATGTAGACTCTGTCATAGCTCTCTCAGCTTCCCTGGGCCTCAGTGTCTTCCACGGTGGAACAGGATTTTAGTAGCTACTTTTTAACGTTATCGTGAGGGTTAAATACATGTGTTTGGGTAAAGCCCTCCAAATACGTTGGCTAATAGTTGACTAGCCAAGATATGGCCCCAAGGGAGGAGTACATTGATTTAAATCTGGGTTAACTACAAAACCATCAGGGAGCCCTGGACACTCAGAAGAGTGGATTCTAGAGGGTGATGGTTACTTTCATAGGGCTGAGTTGTCTGTGGCCTATCAAGGAGGAGCATTACACTGAAACCTCAGAGGAGGTCACTTCCCATCGCACCCCTGCATGTGCTGGGTCCTTCTGCAGCTCTTAATCTGTGCAGTCACTTGTCTCAGTCGCCACTTCATCTTGTCTGTGATGATTCCATAATTGTAATTTCTTTTTGAAATTATAGACTATGGGGACTCCAATAATTATAGGTGCTTAATATATACTGAAGTAGAATACTGAAAAATTTAGTGCCCTGCTTCCCCACGCACACACAACACAGCTTATCTAAGCATTTCCAGCACAGCAAGCGCCTCAATTTTTTCTTTTGAAGAATTCCCAAGTGCATCCAGCAGATGGCGACAGACGATCATATTTGACCGGAAAGAAAACTAGGTTTTCAGTAGTTTTCGGAAGCACATCCCTGCTCACGTTTCGTTTGTTGTTTTGTATTCCTTTTCCTTTCAACGAAATCAAGTTCGTATCTTGGGACAGAATTAAAAGCACTCATGAAGGTAACTCTTAGGAAAAATGCCAACTTAAACTAGGGCTTTAAATCTAAAACATGCGCTCTCCCTCTGGGGAGCACCCTGGGCGTTTCCACACCCCCTTCCCTCTAGGCCGATTTCCGTGTCCCTCTCTCTCTTCTAAGCTCCAAGGGCCCCTTCTTTTGTCTCTGTAACTTGTTTTCTGAGCTCATTTCTTCTACCGCTCACTTCTTCTACCTCTGTGACTTTCTAAATAAACTTTCTCTTGTAGTTTGAAAAGAAAAATCTTCAAAAAGTGTTGTTATATTTACTTTCAAGCATTTTGGAGGAAGGCAGGCTTTAGAAATGGGGAGGAGTACAAAGGTAAATATTTTGGACACTTGGCAAACGTAGGTAGTTTTAAGAGTATACCTAGAGCACTCAGAGAGACTGCTTTGAACAGGTGTTTTTTGTATTTTACTTTTACATGTAATTGGCCAAAAATTGTGGGTTCAGCTTTTAGAAGATTCACTTTACAGATCATAAATGTTCTAAATGTTTAATTCATAAACTCAGAAAGCAGCACAAATTCCAGGGCTGAGTTTGGCTTCAGGTTATCTATCCTCCATCTCCAACTGTGTGCCTGCAGATGAGATGCCAAGGGGTCACTCTGTGTCTGGACTTGGTAAGAAGAGCTTTTGGAATGTTTCATTTCTTTCTGGACATAAAGCTGCTTTGTGTACAAATGTATTGCAATGCTGGGACACGCTGTTGTCCATGGGGCAGAAAGAAGGACAAAGAGGAACACAGCAGAGATACTGTAAGCCAAGTGTACGGTTATTTGTGAAAGTCAATGTCAGGATTAGGGAAGATGACAAAATATGTTGATGGAAGAAAATAAAAATTGTTTATATTCTATTTCCTCACTTATAAAAATGACATTAAAATGGAAGCAACTTAGCTGTTCTCTGTGTTAAATTTTAAAGTATTTTGTTGCTTCAGAATTGTGACACCACAAGAGGGAGGGGATGCCTGTATTTCCAAGTAAACAAGGTCAAGTTGGAAGGCCAAAGGAAGTGTGTGAAGAATATTTCTGTCTTTGCTTTTTGCCAGAGATTCTAGGCATAGCTATTTTCATAGTTATGGCTGCATTATAAACCTCACTGTTATTTGTATATCTAAATGTTCCTATGAAAAAATCCTTCTAGTTACCTGGCTAGTTGTACTTAATCAGTTAGCCAAGGTATTAAAAAATAAAACATAGACAAAAATATATGAAAAACAATTTAAAATATTTTTAAATTACAGTTGATAGTATTATTTTATATTAGTGTCAGGCGTACAGCATAGTGGTTAGACATTTAAATAATTTACGAAGTGACCCCCCCAATATTACAAGTGCTTACCTGACACTGTACATAGTTGTTATGACAATATTATTGTTTATGTTCCCTCTGCCGTACTTTACCTCCCCATGACTTTTCTATCTCTACCAATTTTTACTACTTAATCTCTTCACCTTTTTTTTTACCCAGCTCCCCAAATCCTCTTCCATCTGGCAACCATCAGCTTGTTCTCTCTGTGAGTCTGTTTCTGTTTTGTTTGTTCATTTGTTTTGTTCTTTATATTCCACGTGTAAGTAAAACCATATGGTATTTATCTTCCTCTCTCTGACTTATTTTGCTTAACATCATACCCTCTAGGTCATTCCATGTTGACAGAAATGGGAAGATATTCTTTTTTATGGCTGAGTGGTATTCTGTTGTGTATACGTAACTTGTCTTCTTTATCTAATACAAAATTTTTTTTTAAACTTCAGAATTAATTTTTAGTTTGCAATTTTATTCCAACTGATGTTTTCATTGAATATCCTGAACAAAATTTTAAAAAGTAAGAATAAAAAAAATGCATCTCTAACATCTGTTTATTTGTGGAAGTGTAAAGACTATAGCTATGACTACAGAAGGGGAAAAAAACTAAAGAAAGTCACTGTAAAACAGAATTTTCAAGCAACTGATTTAAAAAAAAAACAAAACTTCCAAATATCTTTTTTTAAAAACTTCCAAATATTCAGATTAATATTTTTAATCTGAATTTAAAAATTCTCCAGGGCATTGGTTGAATTTAACCAGTATTTTTAATATTTTTAAATTTTATTTATTTAATCCTCACTTGAAGATATTTTTATTGATTTGATAGAGAGAGAAGAAGGGAGAAAGAGCAAAAGAGAGAAACATCAATGTGAGAAAGAAAACATTGATCAATTGCCTCCTGTATGTGCCCTAACCGGGGTCAAATGGGCAACCTAAGTATGTGACCTGACCAGGGATAGATCCGTAATCTTTCAGTGTATGGGAGAATGCTCAAAACCAACTGAACCACCCAGCCAGGACTAACCAATTTTTTTTTTAAAGCAAAAATTAAATGCAAAGATTTGAACACGATATGATTCATTATGTTAGCGTGACACTAGAACCCATCTAAAAGTAAAAAAATCAGGAAAATCTTTTAGCAAATGAAGGCATGTTCATTCATGAAAATATTTTATTGTCAAAATAAGTAATTGACATGAAATTTGTTTTTTACATAATCTAAAAGTGTCAGAATTCAAACAGTATGTGAAAAACTGTATGAATACAAAACCCCCATAAATTTAAAAAGTAATTGCATAGAAAATAAGACTAGCAGAAAAAAATCACTAATGTGTCCATAGTAGAATTACTTAGGAATGACATTATGGTTAACTTTTAAAAAAATTTCTCTCTAATTTCCCTCCAAATTTAACGGCTTTATGTACCTTTGCTCAGTTTATCTTTTGCACACTTCTGTTTCTAGCCTAGGTATATTCTTTTGCAAAATGTCATTCTTGCATCCCATGAGTCTATATGTATCACAACAACTCTCTTGGTGTTAAAAAAAATACTAAAAATGATTAGTTATATGAATTTTGGGCTGGCTTAGTAGTGATAAATTTGTTATAAAGTCTCTTATTTAGGGAGAGAACATGTGTCCTTGGTGATGTGAAAGGGGAAATAATAGGGAGCTCATTCTTTTCTAAGAAGATTTTCCCCTCCCACAAGATAACACAGTGCCTAACTTGGGACACAGAGACTTGAAACACTTGCCTCTAGAACCCTCCTTGAAAGTAGAAGTATAACCTGCCACAGTGCCAGCTTTGTGAGTTTCCTTTGTGAATTTTTTGAATCTTAAAGAGCAGCATGCAAATTTCAGAGCAAAGTTTGGGGTGGCAGGGAGGTCCAGGGGTTAGTTAAGGGACGGAGGCTTCCCCCTGTGGTACTGACGCAGGCAGTTTCCAAATAGCACTGTTTGATCACAACCTGTTACCTAATCCCAAGTCCATGTGCCGGATGCTTCAAAAGGCCCAAACTGAAAACATCAGAGTTTGGAGTAAAAAAAGTTTATTGATGGAGAAGGCACCAAGTGAGAAGATGGGAGAACCAGCGGTGCCTGAGATCCATCTTGCTCTCTGGATCAGGCCAAGGGTTGTAAGGGTCTGGGGAGAACAGGAATGCGGAAGTGCTGATGAGGCAAGCGTCCTTGGAACTTAACCTGCAGTTATGGTAAAGGGGTGTCAAAGCTGGATCTTCCTAAACAACAGACCCTTGACTTCTGAAAGAGTTCTGGTGTTCAAGTTCCAGTTATGACCTCGTCCTTTGGTTCTGTGGGGTGGGGGTGGAGGAACTTTAGTTCTCGATACAGCTGGAAGTCACAGTTCTTTTCTCTGCATGTGCTTTGACTGACTGACTCACACTTTTGGTCTGTTGCCTCTGAAAAACAACTCAGTACCATGCTGGCTGGTTCTGCTGTTGCAAACCCACTCAACCTGCCCGCAAATTCAAACACAAATACACCCAGGTCCCCATAGCCTGGGCGTCAGGGGAAACAGGGTTGCCTATTGACACTCAGGCACCTTGGTCCTCAGCGGGGCCAAGCAGCAGACCGTTTCTTCCCGTGCCTTCTCCTCTGCCCTGCTGTGTGGAGAAGCCACCCCCAGGCCTTCGCTCATGGCAGAAGTTTGGTCTGTGATTGCTGGTGGAGAAAGTAGTTGAGCCACGGCCACTAAGAGAGGGGAAAAACCTCATAAGAGCAGCTGGGCTCCGTACTTTTGGCCACAAGGAAACCTTATCTGGGCTTTGGATCATATGCCCGCTGCCTCCAACATTGGTGCAGACAATCAACAGTGGACTGTATTCTGCCACCTGAATGAAGATCCACTAATTCTCGTTAAATTTCCCAGGGTCCTCCCTTCTCCTAGTAAACCCTTTTGTGTGTACTATCCCTCCTGCCTGTATTAGCAGTCTGTGAGAAGGTAAGGGAGAGACGCCTCATGCTCATTCAGAAGGCTTTCTATGCAAACCCAAGAAGCAGAGACCTATTTGCAATCCTGGCAAATTGTGCTCCAAGCCTGGCATTCTTTGTTCAGTTTCCTGGGCTTTTGTGGGGTCTATACAACTATTTGTCTATTTTTCAGAGAGGAGGGGGGCAGGAGGAGGAACAGGGTGAGGGAGAGGAGAAGAAGAAAAACACAGTTGTGGCTTCTAGAGAATGTGTTTAGGACCCAGTCACCGTGGTTGTGGGGTTGTGTGGTACTTGCTCTAATTCCTACAAATTCCAGTCTCATTTTACAATTCAAGTAAATTATTTGTGCTACAGAAGAGTCACAGAATAGACAACTCTTATACTCAAAGTGCAAGCATAATCATTTAGAGGAATATAATTCACATTAACATAATGTATAAGAAAGCTGGTGCCCATTCTGTAACCCCGCAAACTAGTGAAATTACCACCTTTTCCCCCCTTTTCTTCAAATGTGTATTTTATTTTATAGGATCACAACGATGACACAAATGTCTAGTAACTGCTAAAACACATTTTAGAGTATTCGCTAGAGGGCAGAGAGAATTCCAAGTATCTACACACAACCTTTTTTTTTTTAACTTTATTCATTTGAATCTCTTGCAATCAGGTACTGAGCCAAGAATTAAAATCTTTAGAAACAATCCTAAATTGGGATCACATGTGTTTGTGTCTAAAGCACTTCTATGTGCTATTGAAAGCTTTTTGTCTTAGATGCATATACAAAGACAGTCTTAAAGATGTGTATTTATAATACTTATAAACATGTTTAGATATTTATGCTGCACAAAAGTACCAATACTTTCATATGGCTTTCTGTGTATGTGTTGTGTGTATTATTTTTTAATTAGTCTTGGTGGCTTATTAGGTCTGTTTTCCAATCTCTCCCTCCCCCGTTCCCCCCAATCTCTGTCTCCTTAAGACAAAGCAGCTAAATTGCCCTTGAACCAGTTTCAGACTTGAAAGATTTAGTAAACAAAAACGCTTTATAACATTTTTGGTGGGAGTTCTGAACAGATGTATTCTTCCTCTTGAGGTTTTCCCTGCTGTTTGATCTTTTCCTCCAAAGTGATTCGTTATAATATGATGGGCAAAAACCCAGGCGGGATAATTATGCTGAAATGGGCCAGCAGCCAGGACTCTGCATCTGTCCTTCGGGACGATAGCTGTCATCCCCGTAAGGCTGCTCTGGCCGTTGTGGCTGGGGGCTGCCAACAGCCCCACAGAATGGACAGGAGGGGATGGCCGTCTCTGTTAGGCGATGGGTCAGGAGCTTGTAATGGAGCTGAATTTCTTTAAAGCTACTGGAATAAGTATAACCTGTGATCTTTAGGGACCAAAGCACGGAGTGAGGTGGAGGGTGCAGAGATAGTATTGTAGAATCAGGATGTCTGGTCAAGCAGCAATTTTGGTTTGTTTTTAGTTAGCTAAAGCTGCCCCCTGCTACACTTTCTAGAGTGAAGTCATTAAGTCAACACAGAGAACGCAAGTCTTCCAGGAGGAAGCCCACATTTGCTCTTTTAAGCAGTGCTACTGTAAGGCAAAAGAGGATATTTGTTCTTCTAGCCAGTCATAGAAAGGGACTTCCGTGGGGGAGTTTCCGGTGAACATAGGCATATAAAGTCCTGCCACCTCTCTCTGATAGCCTCTGTCACAGGAAGGTGGAAATACCTTATATCCTGGCTTCTGTGTTCCTCTCAACCCCCCGCCCCTGCCCTACCCTGCCCCTCATCACTAAGAGCTGCAGTAATGAGGGCCCAGGCCTTGCTCAGTCAACCCCATGGCTGGCCATTGAAGATACTGCAATGGGCCTCGGTCACCCAGGACGTCTGACATTGAGCAGTGCCCAGCGACTGGAGGGGAGTGGGACTGAGATGGCGTCCTTCAGGGACCCTGTTCATTGTTCAGCCAGATCCGACTGTAGCTGTTTTCTATCACTTTTGAGCAAATTGCCACAAATGTAGTGGCTTAAAACAATGTGAATATATATTATCTCCGTTTCCCTGGGTCAGGAGTTCGGATATGAGTTACCTGAGCCCTCTGCTCAGGTTCTCACGGGGCTGAAGTGGAGGTGTCAAGCGGGGCTGCAGTCTCAGCTGAGATTCTCTTTCAAGTTCACAGGTTATTGGCCAAATTCAGGCCTTACAGTTATAGAATTGAGTCTCTCCTCTCCTAGAGCGCTCCCACTTTTCCCTCCGAGGTGGCCTTTTCCACAGCATCGCCATTTTGTGTCTTCAGAACCAACAGAAGAGTGTCTCTGCTGACTCATTTCTTTCATGACCTGTACATTCTCTTTTGAGGGCCTTGCCTAATTAGAACAAGTCCAATCTGAATAAACTCCCTTTTGATTAATTTAGAGTCAAATAATTAGGGACTTTAATTATATCTACAAAATCCCTTTGCTTTTGCCAGATAACATAATTAACCACAGAGTGGTATCCTATCTCATTTACAGGCTCTACCCACACTCAAGGAGAGGGGGCTATACATATGCCCCAGGGGGTGGAGGTCTTGGAAGAATTTTGTCTACCATACTTACTAGAACATTCCCTTTATTTCCAGTTTAAAATTTTAATGTTCTAGCCAGCATATTGCTACTTGGTCTAGTTATTCTAACTAGGTACTATAAACATTTCATTATCTCTATAGTAATTAAAGAAATTCAACTAGAAACTTCTCAACTGGTGTAGTATCACATTCATTAAGAATACTTAAAATGCTGTACTTAATTGCAAGTTTTATTAATATTGCATCACCTTTATTCAGTTCAACTTGTATATATCAGAGAAGCCTAAAGGCATGAAATAGAGATGAAAATGACCTTAGGTACATTTAGTTTTAGGGGTATAAGAATGAATGAACATATACACATCATCTACTCAAAAATACATCTATTAAAAAATAAAAAGCACAAATCTACAATAAATTCAATAACATTTTAATAACTATTTTATTGATCACAAACTCTATAGACATTTAAGAACTAGTTGTGTGTATATACTCCTAATTTATTATAGTATCAAATATATATTTTACATATATAAAATCTAACTTACTCCCTTTATCATCAGTTCTTAGAACACACAGATCTTTTATACCTCAAGCAATAAATCTGTACTTATATAGAGAAGAATTGGTCTATTTTCATTTACAGATGAGGAATGTAGCATTAAATAAAAGTATGAGGAAAACTAGATAGGTGAGTTATGTCATGGCCCCAAGGTTCATGAGAAACTGAAGCTAGAAGGAGTATCTCCAAGTCTTCTGACCCGTTGGACATGTTGTGCTGCTTAAACTTTGAACCACAGACATTTGAGTCTCTTTGCTCAAAGTCTGCAAGTTAGTGGATCCTCTTTGTCTGGTGTGTTTGAGAAACAACACTCTCTGTACAGTCAAATCCTCATTTAACATTGTCGATAAGTCTTAGAAACTATTACAGTAAACAAAATGAAATGTAAGGAAACAAATTTTATGTAGGCTAATGATGTAAACAAGAGTTAAGTTCCTATGACACATTTCTCATGAAAACATCACGAAACTTCTAAATAAAGACCCAAAACACTTCTAATACTAATCATTGAAATAAATGTGAGCTACATATACATTTAAGAAAGATGAATAAAAATGAGGGAATGATTTTCCAACCTGCTTATTCTAATTGAGGGTTGTGGATGGATGGAGCCTTTTCCAACACTTCAGGGTGTAAGGCAAGACCCACCCTGGACAGGACACTCTCCCATCACAGGGCCACTCACACCCACCCACACTCACTCAGACTGGGACAACATAGACACACCAGTGCACCTCATATGCACATTTTTGGGATGTGGGAGAAAACCGGATTTCCTGGAGAAAACCCATGCAGGCATGGTGGTGACACACAGACTCCACAGACAGTGGCCCCAGCCAGGGACTGATTTTTTTCTCTCATTAATGTTATAAGTTAATGACATTGAGCAAACTGTTATTTGAGAACCTGCTGTAGATGGAAGCAGAGGACAACTGAGTAGGCAATATAGAAAGATAAAATTAATTCCAGGTCCCTCATAAGTGAGGTGTTCCTTCATCATAATTTTTTGGGAAAGTGAATTAACTGAATCTAGGGTGAATTCAGGTTCAACTGTATGTTGGAAAACATGCTTTAAAGCAAAATGCAATGACAAATCTTGGATAATCTAGAGTTTGAGATTTTGTATATGGCTGTTCTCTTAAATCAAAATGAAAATGGAGATTCAATTATAATTCTTAATGCATTTTTAAACAATCTTATTGAGATATGTATTATACCATAAAATTCACCTATATGATGATTTTTTCAGTGACTTTAAATAATTTTTTAAGAATCACCATAATCCATTTTTAGAACATTCCTATCACCCTGATAAAATCCCTCACATTCACTTACTGTTAATCCCAGTTCTATTTCAAAGGGCTCTCTCTGCTTTAGCCCTAGACAATTACTGATTTACTTTTTGCTTTTATAGACTTGCCTGTTCTCAACATTTCATATACATGAAACCACATAATATTTATTCTTTCTCATCTATTTTCTTTCACTTAGTGTCATGTTTTTGGGTTTTATCCATGTAGAATTTACCAAAACTACGTGCTGTTTTGTTGCTGAGTGATATTCTGTTGTGTGGATATACATGATTTATTTAATCCCATGCACCAGATGGTGGACAATAGGTTTGGTTCCATTCTGTTCTGATAATCCTGTTAAGAATGTTAGAGTGTATGCCTTGGAGTGGGCATAAGTTTTAATTCTCTTGGATATATACCTAGGGATGGAATTGTTGGATTATGTTGTAAATTAAAGTTTTACTTTTAAGAAACTGTCACACTGTTACCCAAAGTGATTGTTTCATTTTATTTTCTGTTCTAATCGGTAACATTTAAGGTTTATGTTTCTCTATATCCTCAACAATAATTTGCTATTTATTTATTTATAATCATAGCCATTCTGGAGTATGTGAAATGGCATCTCATTATAGTTTTATTTGCATTTCCCTAATGACTAATGATATCAAGCATTTTTTCATGTGCTATTAGATATTTGTGCATCTTCTTCAATGAAATGTGTATTCAAATCTTTTGCCTGTTCTGTAATCAGGTTGTTTATCTTGTATATTGATCTGTAAGACTTCTTTGCATATTCTGAATATAAATTTTTTATTTGATATGATTTGAAGATATTTTCTTCCAGTTTATGACTTGTCTTTTTATTTTCTTAATGTTATTTTTGATGTACAAAATTTTTGAATTTTATTGATGTCCAATTTTTAAATTTTTCCTTTTATATATTTTGTTTTTAATGTCATATTATATAAAAAATGTTTATCTAACCCAATATCTTGAATATTTTTTCCTATGTTCCCTTCTAAGAGTTGTATAGTTTTAGCTCATACTTCAGGTCTCTTGCCTTTGAACACAGTAGATGTTCTAGGCTCTGAGCCCAACAATAATATAGTGCCATGAGGAACTGGAGGTTCCCAAACTTCTGTTTACATCCCCCCTTTATTGTTGGGATAGTCACTGGCACCACTCAAACCTGTGCAAAAGACCAGCGTGATTGTATATTTTGGTCTGTCTGGAAAAAGTCCAGCCATTGTTAATATAATGAGAACAGTTTGTGTGACATCGATGGAACCTGGCAGCCAACTACAGTGGACTGGAATGTGCATGTGTGAACAGTGACGACTTCACTGTACTACTCAGTGGGGGTGGTAGATGCCATTGAGTGAGTATGTGTACTGTGCGGCCATTGCACCAAGTGAGTAGAGCAATGAATATGAATTAAATTTTGCATTAAGCTTGAACATTCCTCTGTGAAAACTATTCAGTTGATTCAGAAGGCCACATCTATGGGCAACTGGTGATTGGCAGCTTCATCATGACAATGCACCCACTCATACATCACACCTGGTGCAGAGATTTTTGTGAAACATCAAATCAACCAGGTAACTCAGCCTCCCTGCAGCCCAGATTTGGTGTCCTGTGACCTCTGGCTTTTCCCAAAAGTAAAATCACCTTTGAAAGGGAAAAGATTCCTGACTGTGGATGAGATTCAGGAAAATACAACAGGGCAGCTTATGGCAACTGGAAAAACTTTGTGAGGTCCCAAGGTACCTACTTTGAAAGAGACTGAAGCATCATTATCCTATGTACAATGTTTCTTGTAAATGGTATCTTCTTCAATAAATGTCTATTTTTCATATTACATGGCTGGATATTTTCTGGGGAGATATATATATGTGTGTGTGTGTGTGTGTGTGTGTGTAAAATATTTTGTTTTGCTTTTTTGTTTTGTTTCTTAATCAACTTCCAACATGTTAGCACATACCATCCCAAGGGGAAAAAGAAATTGATGACAAAATGTTTTATTTCAAAGACTTCGCTTCTAACTTTGGATTAGTTAGAGGCTACATCAAATAAGATAATGCATGTGATAATATTTCAAAAACCATAAAATGCCAAACAAATGTTAGGAATTATCACTATTGCATGCAGAGAATAAGAGTAAACAGAAGCAACAGTAATGCTTTTAGAGGGCTTAAATAGACAAGCTGAATGACAATGTCAACATAAGAAGGTAAAAACCAGATTTGTAGATAATCCACCCATGGGTTTTTGAAAGTTGGCTTTATCTGCATTACCTAAAATATTAAGGAGTTGGGTCAGGATCAAAGAGGTTCCTATTGCTTGGTTGGATATAGGGGATAAAGTTGTCTTAGTAATCGGTATGTTCTCTTGAACCGAGGTAGAAATTTTGCCCTGAGATATTGATTTCTCTTGTTAATGGATGGCCCTCTTCCACGGATGTAGGTGGAATTAACAATTGCTTTCATAATGCTGAAAACCCCGATAACCTAAAATCTTTCCTCTACATAGCAATATAGTTATATTGTTTGAAATATCCAGGATTAGTGAACACTTAAGGGCAATTTATGAAAGTGTACATATTTGTACTGAGTCAATGAATTACTACTTAGCCCTAACAAAACACTTTGCTAGAATTATAGCCCTTATTAATCCCCTTGCTATCTACTGTCACCCAGCAGACAACCAAGGCCTACAGGTTCGCTCATAGGCCAGATCAAACTTGGAGAGGAGGAATTAGGGGAAAGTGGCAGGACGTGGTGCAGACTGCTGCTGGAGTGGGGAATGTAGAGATGGATAGGTCCCAACAATTAGCAGGACTAGAAAGGGCATTGCTGCCTGGAGGTTGGGAAAGAGATCCCAAATGAAGAGAAGGTGAGGCTGTGGTGGTGCTTTGTTCTTACAGAAGGACCCTATCTCTGTGAAGCCCTGGTTCAGTGTTAATGATGGACATTAGTATTTACAGCTGGCAGACAGCTTTGAGATCTCAGTTCTTGGGCTATTCACCACATTGTTTTATTTAGTGTTTCTCAGGCGCCCCACTTCTGTATCTCAGTTCTGGCATTTCATGGCAGTATTTATTAGCATTTATTGACCACTATTATTCAAGGATGGTTACTTTTGTGCTCCCTATTTTATAGAACAGAGGGGTTCAGTGTCTTACTCTAACACAGAGCATTAGAGGTAGACTCATGATTATAATTATAACTCAGAGACCTGTAAGCTATACAGCTTCAGACAGTCCATCCAAAAAGCTTGATATCAGAAAGTTGAGAGGAAACTAAAGCTACTGGAATTTCACAATGGCCCCAAATTCACTCCCTAAATTAACTTTCTGTGAATACTTAGGCAATTGCTACCTAGACCCTATGGGCTCAGGAAGACTGGAAGAATGTAGCAATCACTTTTTAGCTCTCTTAGTTCTAAGGCTCCCTGTAGACCTGTTAATGAATCACAGTATATATGAGGAGTAGAGACTGAGGAGATGGGGAAGGAATCAAGTTTAGAGATAAAAAATTGCCAAGAAAGAGCCTGCCTTTATAGAAGGGGAAACAAGGAGCAAGAACACAGAGAAGAGAAATTATAAACAAGAGAAGTCTTCAAGGTGCCCTGGTGTGACACACAGCAGGGGCTGGAAAACATTCAACATTTGGTGTTAGAGAAGAGAACGCAGGAAACACAACCTGGGAAAAACCCTAGCAACTGTTGCAAAGACTTCCCTGCTGGGCTCGCAGACAAATGCAAAGGAGTTCTCAATGGCCAGTGCATTACACCCCAAAGGTATTCTCACCAGTATCAGTGGACTAGTCGTGCCAGAGCAGGCTTTGATTTTTAACCATACAGGTTCCTTCCACACTTCCCGTCCACTCCTGCCACTCTGCATCCACCTGTTCCTCACTCCATTAAGATCCCTGTATGCTGACAATTCAAAAGGAAGCTTTCATATTTCCCAAGTATACATGTATGTAAAAATTGAAATTAAAATGAGCTATTCTCTTTGGCTTGGCCCAGGCATGCTGATTGCCTGCTGTTGGGCAGATCCTGATTCTGTCTTGGCCCCAAGCATTTGGTCAGGTACATTTTAATGGCTGACTTGGATTTCCTTCTATTGTACCACCCCTGGTGTTTTTCTCATAATAGTTTCCTTTGGCAGCAATTTTTAAAAATTGAACTTATTTGGGTGATATTAGTTAATAAAGCCATACAGATTTCAAGTGTACAACTCTACAACATAATCTGCATACTGCATTGTGCACTCGCCACCCAGAGTCCTCTCTTTCAGTCCCCATTGATTCCCTCTTTACCCTCTTCCAGCTCCCCCCACCCCCCTTTCCCTCTGGTAGTCACCAAACTGTTGTCTTTTTTGTTGTTTTTAACCCTTCTCCTTTTTCATCAAGATCCCCTAACTTCCCTCCCCTCTGATAACTGCCAGTAATTCTTAATATCATCCAGCTTGCTATCATAGTCATGCCAGGTTTTTGGCTGGTCAGGCCAGGTAACCAAATTCAGCAAAGCAAAGAGACAGATCACAATTAAGAAATGTTTAGAAAGGCACTGGTAACTTTTATTACCTATGGTTCCTTATGCTTCTACCTTTAGGTAGTCTCCCTTCTCTGAAGCCTCCCCATGTAGCTAAAGTACCCATTATTCTTCAAGTTTTGGTACATGGTTTCCTGTCTTCCTTTTCATTCCTCTATGATCAACCATCATCCTGATTGTCTTCATCATCCATGTGGAAAGATTGTTCTGATATTCCAACACTCTCTATGGCACCCTGTGAGCCACTCTTTGCTAGGATTACACTCAGGACCTTGGCATGGGTTGGGAAACCTTAAATTCCATAACCCAATTTTTGAACATAATTATTCCTAGATTTTTCTCCTCCTCTTGTTTCCTATATGCAGGTTTTCTGAGTACCGTAAGACTTCTAATTGTTTAACTCCTTTTATTTCTTTAAGTTCACTATTTCCTTCCTTCTGCAGCCCACCTCTTCACAATGAAACATCTGTATTTCACGCACTTGTTATGTCTTCTCGCAAATCGGTATCCATCCATTCTAAAAAGTAGGTGATAAATACTCACCCCCAACTATTGTTCAGCTATGTAGACCTCTTTTACTACAAATTATTTTCTCCAGTCTCCAATGAACTTCCATTTTGGTTCAAAAGTTTTTTGTTTTTTTTTTATTTTTATTTTTTACAAACTCCAGTTTGCTTGCTTCCTTAATTACCCATAAGGATATTCTATGTTATTAGCACTCTTCTTAATCTCACCTACCCATTTGTCCTTCACTGATGTCACTTGCTGCAGGTGGACTTGTTTTTCTTTATTAAGAAAATGAGGGCCATCAAGCATAAACTCCCTCAGTGTTCCACTCTTTCAGTGGAACTTTGTTTTTAAGGAGTCATGTGAGTAAATTGGACCATAGCCTTAATTGAATTTCTGAAGGTAAGATGTTCACAGGATTCAGGGACCAAGTTGTGGGCATTTCTGAAGGTCATTCTGCCTATAACAGCAAACTAGACATTCTGCATTTAGCAAAACAGTCACAACCCTGTCTTGCATGGAGTTTACAGAGTAGGAGGATGTTCAGATCTAAATCAAATGATTAGATTTAAACCAAATAATTATGTAATAATATAGTATGTTGAAATCTCTGAAGGAACGCCAGAGTGTAAAATGTATAGTGACAAAAAATACCAACTGCTCTGGTCAGCAGAGAGGAGGATTTTTTTACCAGAGGAATGAAAATTGAAATGAGATCTGAATGATGGGAGGTACCTAGGTGAAGAGGGTTAAGGGAAGAACATTTCAATCCATTTTTAATTCTTGTGATTCTACCTCACTAGCACTCTCATATACCATCTGTTCTCTATCCCCCTGTTATCCAAAATAATTCCTATGGTAATGACTTGATCATCTGTATCAAGATGGTCAAACTATGGCCATGGGCTAAACTAGACTAGTGTCTGTTTTTGTAAATAAAGTTTTATTGAAACACAACTGCACCCATTTGTCTAGCTATTGCCTCTAGTTTCGTGGTATTATAATGGCAGAGCTAAGTAGTCACAAAAGAAACTGTGTAGACTGCAAAGCCTAAAGTATTTATTTTCTGACCCTTTACAGAAAAAGTTTCCCAAATCCTGATCTAGATGGATAGATGTGTCTTTTAAGAGAAGGATCAAGTTTGAAAGGAAGAGCACACATGTAGTTTGGAATATGTTGAATTTAAGTGTTTTTGAGATATCCAAGCTGGAATGGCAAATCATGTTTGGATATTTGAAGTTCAGTTTTTTAAAAATGTCTTGATGAGGAATTTAATAATTTACCATACTCCTTTGAAAGACATTGTTTTGTGGCCATGGTAACAAGTTACCATTACAACCAGTTTTAAATCAGCTTAATCAGTCAATTATAATATGCTCAGAGAACAGGTTTTTGAAAGCCAGCCAATGAGCAACAGTGCCCCTCTTTAGAAAGACAGCCAGTTGGCAAGAGCTTTACTCTGGTGAACATACCAGAATGTCAACCGACTCACAGAAGTATTATCTAAACAACCATGTTTCTATAGCTCATGCCAACCTATTCTCTGAACTGTACACTTCCTAAAAATCCAGTGTAAAATCAGTAGTCTGCTTTGCTTGGAGAGGCTGTGTCTACAAATCATAACTTTCTCTTACTTCAGTAATAAATTCAGCTCTGCATTTCAGTTAATAAATGGTGGTTTCTTCCTTTAACTTAGCCTGAGATTTTCAAAAAAGTAAATGTATTAAATATATAGATAATTATTAGCTTGGGAGAAATGATTGTTTAGGGAGAATGTATGAAGTGAGAGTCAAGAGGGGCTGAGATGGGGTAATACAAACTCCAACACTTGATGATTATGTAGAGGAGAAGGAGATTACAAAGGAGACAACGAAGATGCGCCATGGAGATAGATCAAGAATATATGTGGCCATGAAGCTGAGGCCAGAAACCATTTTAAGAATTGAAGAAGAGTCAAGACAGTCAAATGTCACCAATAACCTTCCTAAGAGAGAAATTGAAATTAATTTGTCTACTGGGTTTGGTGACAGGGAGGTCATTGTGACTTTTGTGATATCATCATTTGCACCAATGACACTGAAATTAAAGTTGGATATTGAGATTTGAGTGGGGGTGAAGAAATGGGAACAAAATGTATAAATAATTCTTTTGTAGGTAGAGAGAAATATGGTTTGGTGACATTTTGTTTTGTTTTAAAGATGGGAAAGTCTCGACCATGTTAACATGCTAAGGTCAGAAATTCACTAAAGAGGTTAAAGATACAAGAGAAAAAAATATAATCTGTAGTCTGGTAAATACTGAGAGAGTGGTAGGGGAAGGGACCAGGATGGCAATGAAGAAATTGAGTTTAGGTAAGAACATGGATGCCTATAACAAATGAAACATAACAAAAAGATGGAAGCAAGAATGGATAGAAATCAGGTGTGTTTATAGGATGTGTAGCTTAAAGATGCATGAGTCCCCATTTTGTTGTTTATTTTGTATTGTTGGAGGAAGGAAAACAAAGTCATCTTTTGAATGTGAACAAACAAAATGGAAGAGGTTGGCTGCACCATGAGTAAAGTACGACATTTAGAGCAAGAAGAGAGGGAGATCCAAGATTAAGACATTTACAAAACCATATTTTAAGAGGTGGAGTACAGAAGAAGAACCAGCAACTTAGATCAAGAATGACTGAAGAAACAGGAAGGAGGAAGAACCAAGAGAGTGGTTTAACAGTGTCAAACCTGAGAAATAAGATTCCTACCAAAAAGGACTCTTGGCAAACTGAGCTCAAATTTAAAAGCAGCTGAACAGCTTTTCCTAAACAGGGGCTTCTCATGTAAGCAATGCTTTAGGGAGAAGTCTACATTAAGCTGCCTGCCAGTTTCACTGAACAGCCTGCCCACACTGTGTTCTTGATATCTGAACCAGCGCTTAAAAAGCCCCTGGAATCGTATTTCAACCAATAGGACTGAGGCTTTCCCTGTACAATCATAACTGTCCAGCTATGTCTCCATCAGCATGTTTCCTGACCAGTCAGAGTGGCCATCTCAGACCAATCAGGAACTGTGAGGACTTGGAGGCTTCATTTAGATGAGGGTGGACTAACCAGGGGCCCAGGGCTGGGGCTTCTCTCTGTGTAAGCCGGTTCCCCTCTGGCTCAGGGAGCACACTTTCCCTTTCCACCTCAGACTGAAGACAGTATTTCTCCAGCTGGAGTGGAAACACTGATGTCTCTCTTGAGCAGAGTGGATGGAATGGACCAGAGTTGTCTAGCAGGAGAGTGGTCTTCAGTCCTACAGCCTCGGGAGCAAGTTTCTGCCAACAACCTGAATGAACCTGGAAGCAGATTCATCCCCAGAGGCTCCAGAAAGTAACTCAGCCTTGCCAAACCAGACACCTTGACATCAGCCCCCTGAAATCTGTAGCAGAGGAACAAGCCTAACCAACCCAGACCTCTAACCGAGAGAACTTGAGATAATAAGTGTGTGCTATTTTAAACTGATAAATTTGTGGTAATTTCCTACCATACCAAAAAATCTAATAAACTCCTCACAGGTGCCTGACATGTACTAAGTGCTCAGTAAACACTTAATGAATTGAAAAGCAAATGGGCAATCTTATTTGCCTTTAAGAATTCACCTGCTGATAGGACAAAGGTTAGTACTTCTGGCCCAAATCCGTCTCCCTGTATGTCCAATTACCTTACGATAGAGGGATCTACTTCTATGCCCCGTAGAAAACTCAAATTTGACAGGTCGAGAAATGAACTGATTTCATTGCCCTGTCTGTCCTAATTTTCTGTCATTGATGGTCTCTCTTCACTCCCCTCATTCAATCTGTTCTTAGTTCCTTCGATTCTATCTCATTAGCACTCTGATATTCCTTCTATCCTGTATCCAATTGCTTCTTTTAGTGTTCATGTTCTAACTAAGTCTTGACTATATAAAACTGTTTAAGTCTTGTATCTATTCTCCACCCTTCCCTCCCTGAGAAATCATGCTGTGTGTCCCCAGAGATCTACATGCAGTATTCTACTGCAGCCTCAGACCACTATGAGAGAGGCCCTGCTGGTGATTTTGGATTCCCCTTTCAAGATGCAGCCAAAATATCATCTTTTCTTCAAAATGTTCATGCCAGCTTCTGGCCCCACCCACACATGCAGATAGACTTGAGCCTTGTCTCCTTCACACCCCAATCTTTTCTGAACATATTTCTATTAATATCATCCATAACATATTATTATGCTTACGTGCCTGTCTTACTGCCCTAGGCTTTACTGAAGTGTGTATCACAAAGCCTGGCAGAGGGCCTGAGACTTAGCCACATGTGACTAATACAAGAAGAATTAATATATGAACCTATCAGTTCCCTTGTTGCCTGGAGTCCTGTCTGTGAACAACTCTAGACAAGTGTGCTCCTCAGAATAGCAACAGAAGCAGCCCCCAGGGAGTTTGTCAGAAATTTACATTCTCACCCTTCCTCCCTTTTCCCTACCTTTCATCAGCCAGAATCTCTGAGAGTGGGGTCCCAGAATCTGTTTTAACAAGCCCTCCAGGTGACTCTGATGCACTCTAGTTTGAGAACCACAGCTCTAGAATGTTCATCTGTTTTACTTTTAAAGAATCTAGTTGAAGGCTTCTAACTGATATGAGCTTCCAATTGCATCTTACCAGAATTAGTGACTAGATAAAAAGAGGGCAAAGGAGACACCCCAATCATGGACAGGAGAGCACCAGTACCTTCCATAATGAGGAATCAAATAGGCCAAAGCTCAGATACAGCAAAGGTCTGAAGGTAAATTGAGAATCACTTTTATGTTCGGGAATTCAAATTGAGGCAGTACATTTTTGTGGCTTTGCTTTTATGTTTAAATGGCACCACTGGAATGTTGTTTTGCCACAAAGCATATTAGAATAAAGGACAAAAGGGTGGAGGTCTGTTTTAAGAACTCCAAAGGGTAGGCTGAAGTATTTGCATGATTTTCCCTCCAACGGTAGATTCTAGCCACAGAGAAAAGTAGGAAAATACAGAACCAGCTTCTCTTTTTCTCAAAATTTGGCTTTTCTCAGCCAATAATTGACTTCTGGACCCTGAACCTGTCTTGTGTGGTCTTGGTATTCTTACAAGTGTAGTTTTTCATGACTCAGTATGATTATCATTGGGCCACATTGGAATAGTACAAATTGGGATGCAGTTTTGCTATGGGGAGAAAAGGGAACACCTAACTCCTTTCCCAAAATCCTGCATGTGACAAAGCACAAAATCATATCCAACCAAGAGAATTACCACGGGCGTCTCCCTTAGCTTGTCCTTACAAATATTAGTGGTGCACGTGCACATGTGCCTGTATTTCCCTAGGACCATATATTTTTGTTTGGCTTTTGCCGTAGACAGTAGAGACAGAAGTGCATACTTTTTTAACCTATAATTTCATAACTAAGTAATCAGAAATGGTAAAAATAAAATCTCTGAAAGTTTTCCCAATTACTGATTTATCTGCTCAATTCCCTTCTTTCTTCTAAGCAGTATTTATGTAACACTCTGAAAAGCAATGCTTGTAATTGTACCCAAGTGAATCCTTGTAGCTTTCAGCAATTCCAGGAGGCAGTGGAGAAGTATCAAGCCTTTGAAAAGAGACGGGATTCTTATAAGTTATTACACACACTTGGCCCAATTGAGGTTGCCGTGGAAAGAACACTAGCATTCCTCAGACCAAGGCATGCTATTTTCCATTCTTTGGGACTTAAACATATTCTTCTAGTCAAAATATTAAGATTTAAGAAATATCTGTTGGGTTCTTTTAAGTGGGGTTTTTAGGCATTTATTTTCTTGAGAGATTTGTGTACAACTATTTGAATGTAAAATTAGGGAAAAGCTTTATATGATTCTAGAAAAACAATGATTTCCTAACCTAAGATCATAAAACCACCACTTGCAGTTAAAATTGTATTAATTATCTTCACGACATTTGATAATTATGCTGGCCATTGCCTTTAGTTGGCCTACAGATTAAACAACATCATGAATGATTAGACATTCCCTTTATGAACATCTGGATAGCTAATGAATTAGCTTCAGATTCGAGATTACTTTTTGAGGAGATAGCTGCCTTTGATTTCTCTGCAAAAGTAAAATATACCAGAGAAACATGAGCGGATGCCTTACAGTGCCCTGTATATTACCAGAAATAAATGAAGAAACACTCTCTTTGGAATTTTGTAGAGTAATCAGGCTTATGGGTTTTAGGCTACCATCAGTGAGGACTCCAGGTTAGTCTGGTTCAGTGTGCCATTATATTAAAGAGAGATGGTCTCTGTTCAACACCCCAGCTAGTCATGACACTCAGAGGAAGACCAGAATGCAGCAGTAATTCTATCCAGCAGGAAATTCTATGGCCAAGAAAATTTCCCCATTTTTTCCCCTTCTTTCCAGTGTGCTCTAGACATGATAATTTTTTTTCTTCTTTTAGTTACTATTCAGCCAAGAGTTCTTTTTACTCACTTGAGAAGTTGTGAATATTAGACCACAATAGAAAAAATTTCTCAAGGCAAAATTTTCTTAAAACATAAAATGATTGTTTTTCAAAAAAAAAAAAAGCTAAATTCAGGGCTGATTCTTAGTTCTCAAGATGGCTTTTTTATTAATACACACCTCCAACATCTTTGGTTTCTGTCATCATTGACATTTTCCTCTCATTAATTTCCGGACTCTTGAGCTTTTTGAGCAATTCCTACAAGCTATTCTTCCTCCTTTTTTTTGTTTTTGTTACCATTCCTGTTGTTGTCCCTACCTTCTTCCTATTCTCCTGCACAGATCCACAGCAAAGAAAATATACCCAACTTCCCCTCCATTTGGCCTCATTTCTGGATTGGACAGGATTGAGAGGAATCCATGCACAGGTGCTCCATTGGAAAGCTTCTAGACAACGAACACTAGGAATCCATCAACACTAAAGGGCACAGACTGTTGCCCAAAATATGTGAAAACAGCTTGGTGATAATGTTCCAAATTAACTTCTGATTCCCCAAGAAAATTCTTAGGAAGATTGGAACATAAATCAGATATCGTACATTTTTTTTTTCTGTTTAGAAAAAGTAATGTTCTTAAGACCCTAATTTGGAAACATGTTAATATTTTAAAGGAGGACCTTCCTGGGGCAATGTATTAATATAAAGCAGCATCCCTGGGGAGGAAATTCAGGCTGTGTGGGAGGCAGTTGAAGGAGGGGTTATTGGCAAAGAGGGCCTTCAGTTCAGCCTATGTAGAGCTTCTCATTTGTCCAGTCCCACATGTAACAGAATTTCCTGAGATAAAAACTTACTTCACATTTAGTTGTATGTTAGAAATATATGACTGATCCAACGCAATCACCTGGTGCTTTTCAGACTCCTTGATAGCACTTTTCTTTCAGGCTGTAGGCTCTGCTATGTAGAGGGGAGGCTCTTTTCCTGCATCTCTCCAGTGTGCTCATTGTGGTCTTTCTGTCTCCTAAAGCAACATTTCTCCACGTTATCATTGGAACAAATGGCATTAGGATGACTTTTTGCACTTAAAACACTTGAACTTCTTACAATGCATCATGTCATATACTCGTAATATTTTTGAATTTGCTGAGACTCACTTTGTGGATTTCTTTTTTGCAATTAGAACAATGAAGAGATTTACAGCTTTATCTTTTCAGTGTGTGAGCAAGACAAATTGATATGATACACTCAGTCTTTCCTATTATAGGTGAAAGATTGTTTTGCCATGTAGCCTCCCTTACTTGGTCAGTATATCTAGCCATGGAAGAATGCCCGTTACAGGGTACGTTGGGCTTGTTGGTCAATGATTTTATGGCCAGAGTCCCCACATTTCTTCAGCTCTTGCAATTCCAGCCATCTTCTTGAACTAATTAGTTGGATTGTTATCCAGGAATTACAGTTCTCTGTTACTGTTGGAAAGTCGGAGCCTTTCTTGATGGCCCCAGGGGCTCAATAGGAAAGATATGTAGCTCTGTTTGACCGAAAATGAACAAATGACTCCTTAGGAACTTCAAGTGGTTAATCTTTTTCTTTTTTGCTTCCCTAATAAATTGGTTGAGTCTACATTTCTTGGTAGTTCAAAATTAATCCTGATGATCAGTGGTATCTTCTATTGTTGGGCTTATTGATTTAAAATATTATTTGTAAAATATGGTTAAAAATAACTGTATATTTTAATATATTTTTATATATAATTTATACCCAGCTGATCAACATAAAATATCTAATGTGTACAGTTGTAACCCCTAGGGAACTTTGAGAAAAAGTTTTACTCTAGGATTACCTTAAGTTCTTGATATTTGAGTTTTCTGTATGCGCTTACTACATGAGAAATTATCTTTTCATCTGACAGATCTCATAGAAATGTTGTCAAGTTAATTTGACTTGGTCTCTACATTTTTTTTTTCAGGGTTCCTGTCATACTATGAAGTTGTGCTTTCTAAAAGTATGTATTTGATTTTAGACCCCATCCTTGGCACAGAACCATTAAAACTCTTGCTATTTTCTATGATGAGAACAATAGAGGTATCTTTTGTTATACTAGGGGAACCCCCTCAAAAAATGGAATTATTATCTGGAGGGTGGGCTCCTTAGAGCACAGGCCCCCTCCGCTATGCAAGTATTCTAGGAATCCATCTGTATCAGTACCAGCTGGTGGTGTTGCCATAGGCTGTGTTGGATTTCAGTGAATTTTTTTTTGGAGACTCTTTCAGTATGTTTGCCCATTGCATGATTGGTGATTTATGAGCACACCTGTCCGCACTACACTGAGTGTGCAGCAGTTTCTAACCAAAAACAGCATGACCCCTGAGCCCTCCCTATTCACAGGATCTTGCCCCAAGCAACTTTTTTTGTTTGTTTGTCTGGAAGATAAAAGTACTCAAAGGGAAATGTTTTGCTAATGTGGAAGTGGTGATACAAACAAACAAAAAAAGAGTCAGAAGCACTAATAAAGCATCAAAGTCCGTGAGTTAAAAACTGCTTTGACCAGTGGTGAAAACATCTTAATAGGTGTACTACATCAAAAGAAGGGTACTCTGAAGGTGGCTGAAGCTTATTCTTAAATGTATAAGAATAAATATACAATTTTTTATAAATAAATTCTGTTTCAATGGGGGATCCTCCCTTGTGTTAATGAAATGACCTTTTGGAAAGTGTCTAAGCATAGAAGCTGGTTACCAACCTTATGATCAGATAGTTGGAATTTTCAGCCCCACCTACAGACTTCCTGTTGGGGAGGGGGCTGGAGGTAGAGCTCAGTCACCAAAGACTGAGGAGTTCATCAGTCACACCTATATTACATAGCCTGCATAAAAAATGCATTATGAAGCCTACATAACAATCCAAAGGACAGGATTCAGAGAGCTTCCACACAGAGGTTCCAGGAGAGTGGTGTGCCCAAAGAGCATTGGAACTCCACGGTCCTTCCTCTACCCCTGCCCTATGCGTCTTTTCCTCCTGGTTGTTTCTGAGTTCCTCTTATAGGAAACCAATAATATAGTAAGTAAAATGTTTTTATGAATTTTGTGAGTCTCAGGAAAATTAATAGAATCCATAAAGGGGGTCATTGGAACCTCCCATTGATAGCCAGTCTGTCAGAAGCATAGTTAATGACGTGAACTTAACTGTCGGTGTCTGAAGTTGTGAAAAGAGCAGTCTTGTGACACTGAGTCCTTAAACTGTGGCATCTGAAGCTATCCTCCAGGTAGATAGGGTCAGAATTGAGTTTAACCGTAGGATACCAGCTGGTATAGGGAGAAATACTGGATGCAGAATTGTAGTTCCTATTGGCATACGCCAGCTGGACCTATAAGAACTTTCTACTACTCCCCCCGATTGTGTGTCCACCTACAATCTATCAGCATTCTCTGTATCTTTTACTTGTTTATTTGCTATCTCTTAGCTCTTCATCAAATTTCACTGATATCTCACTACTCTGTTTAGTCTGCTACTTATTTGCTATTTTCCAGCTCCTCTTCCTTTCAATCGATTAGGCCATGGATGGTGGCTGAGAGTTGGTGGAGAGGCACCTCTGGTGTCTTCACATCCTGCAGGGCTTTCCATGCTGGGGCTGTTGCTCTTCACCTAAAACTTCTACTGGCTCATTTTCTTTTTTTAAAGGAGACCCTTAGCTGGGGGATCTCCTTCTTCCCATCTGGCATTTAACTCCCATCTCATTTCCCTAATGCTTTATGTTTGTTTTTGAAAAGTCATGTTCCCAAGGTAGCCTCCTTTGACCACTTAAGACTACACTGAGAGCCTTTTCTGTGTTACCAACACATCTATATTAGCTTTATAGTAACACTTCATTCTTTGTATTTTAGTGCTTGGTCAACCAGCATCTCTCCCTTGTTAGACTATGAGTTGTCCCAGAATAAGCACGATGCCTTAATTAATATACATTGAATGAATAAATGAAGAAAAGAAGGAGTGAATAATGGTGTTAGAAAGAAGAATTGAGGGTGTTCTATATCTGAGCATGACTCCTCTTAAACTTTGAAACTAATCTAGGCTATAGCTCAACAACAATGAATCATCCACAATAGTCCTTCCCAATTCAGTCATAGTGAAATCCTAGGAGAATTTGGGGAGTGTGTGGAGCATGTGGATGAAAGTTTCTATCAGAGTGGTTGAGAGTAGGATACAACCATAAGTGAGATCTGCCTACAGCACTGACATGGGTGATGTCTTTTCTTTACTTTTCTTTTTTTGTTTTATTGAGATGAGTGATTCTTAAGAGGCTCCTGAGAAGGCACAGAGAAAAGCTACACCTGCTGTCTGCTGAAGCCAGCATCTCTGTCTACTGGTATTAGGCCCTTTTGTTATACATTTCAGATGTCACTGAAGAGCTTCTCATTGGTGGGATATAAGCTGGCACTCTGTAGGCAAAGCAGTCCAGAAAATACAATTTTCAGGTTTCTAATGCCTATGATACAGGGTGGGAAATTGAAGAGAACTAATAAGGTCCTTAGATGACAGACAATTCCACCAGGGATGCTGGGCATCCCACAATGCTCCCATGCCAAGTAAACATTCCATCTTTTCCAATGGAGCCTTAAAGGTGTAGGTGTCCACCATGCTATTATTTTAGGAGTCTTTGAGGAGGCAGAGTTCTCATTTTAGGCTTTCTCTGACTAAAAATGACACACAGTTACATTTTGTTCTCATGTGACTCACAATTTCAAGGAGAAAACACAGTCCAATGTTTGAATATTTTTTCTTGCCTAGGTTTCTATCATCTCACAGAATTTCAAGGAGGGCCTCACAAAATTTCAAGGAGGAAACACAATACAATTGAATTTGAATTCTTCTTCCTATTTAGGTTTTCACCATCTCACTACAGCCAGGCTGTGGGGTCTGAGTCACTTTTTAGATTGAGCCCCTCTGAACGACTCTTCTTCTCCTTATCCTAAGAAAAGTTTTTATGCACATACAGGTTTATGGTGGGTGACAGGGAACTGCACCACATCATACCCTACATCTTTCTTCTCCTAAGGATAAAAGTAAAGCCCAGCTTTGGGGGTTCTAAGAAAACACTCTTCTAGCCCAAGTGAATGTGTGCATCTCTTCCTAACAATGTATTCAATGATGTCACATTGGTGGATTGAAATCAGTCCTGATGGGAGTATTTTCACCACAAAAATCATTAGGGGCTTTAAAAAAGTACATTTTTTTAAAGAACTGCTTGATAGCTAAGTATTTACCAACACATCGCATTAGTTCCTACAGCTGACCCTTGAAAACTGTAGAAGTGTAGGGCTGGGGTAGGGGAACCAATTGTCTACACAGTGAGAAATCCTCATATAACTTAAGTTGACCGTCCACATACACACATCCCTAACGGCCAGTTGACACTGGAACAACATATGGGTTTGAACTGCATGGGTCACCTGAACTTTTCAAACCCACAGCCTTCAAAAGTTAACCGTATTTTGAAATATAAAGCTAAGCAATGAAAGCAACGCCCTTTTCATTCTTGTGGGGATCTACCTTCTTGTTGAGGCAATGGCTACTTCCACTGTCATGGCCAGGACACTAAATGTTACTGGGAAAGACCAATATATTCGATATCATTTCAAAAATTTATTCTACAACAACTACTTTTCATTTATTATCACATTGAAATCTCATACCAATATCCGTCTATCAGTCTCCAGTTTTTTTAAATAAATGAAGATGTAGATGACAGAGATCAGTGAATTGCTCAAGGTTCATTTGATTAACTCTTGCCATTGCCAAGAATCCAGCCAGGCCGATTCGACATCAAAGCCTGTGATCCTACCACTTCTTTGGCCTCCCTGAACCTGGCAAAGAAGACATTTGATTTCTGCAGGGGTAGGATTCCCAGTGTCTTCAGTAGCTCTTTCCTGCACTTAGCATGCTATATTTTCCCTTTTGGAAAGCCTAGGTCTAAGAATCATTGAGTTTTGGTATATAGCTAAAGAAAATACTTGAACAGCAGTTCAAATCTGAAATAAACCCATTGGAAAAAAATTGATTTAGAGGTTCTCAGCATTAGGGGTTGTTGAATTTAGAGGGTAGAGAGTTTTAAGAAACCCAAGAAGGAGTAACACAGGCATTTGTCTATGCTTTTGCTAAAGAAAATGGGGGGGAAAAGCCACTGACATTTTCTTATGAGTGGTGACAAAGTAAAATTTGAGAATGGTTTTTACTCTCAAATGCTGGGCATCCTAATACTATAGAGTTGCCAGGCTTAGTAAATAAAAATGCTGGACACCAAGTTAAATTTGAATTTTTAAATGCAAATTGGATATAATTTTTGTGTAAATATGTTCCAAATATTGCATGAATCATATCTGACAATAATAGAGTAGGACAAAATATCACCAGGCACCAGGAATGGAGTGTGGAGCGAGCAGGGGTAGGAATAAAGGAGAAGGAGGAAAATTTATAAAATGTAAGCTACATATTATTAAAACAGTGGGCAAGGACTGCTTCCAAGGAGAATGTCTTAGTTTTGCTGCTATAACAGAGTGCTATAGACTTGGTGGCTTATAAACAACAGAAATTTATTTCTCACAATTCTGGAGGCTTGATGTCTGAGATCAGGTGCCAGTGTGGTTGGCTTCCAGTGAGGACCTTCTTGGTTTCCCACTGCAGTGTTCTCACTGCTCTGTCCTCACATGGCAGAGGGAGAGAGAGTTAGCTCTCTATGGACCTTTCTATAAGGGCACTAATCCTGTTTATGACTCCACCCTCATGATCTAATCACCTCTTGAAGGCCCCACCTCCAAATATCATCACATTAGGAGGTAGGATTTCAACCTGTCTTCTGGAGAGAACACAGGCAACCGATTGATGCACCAAGGACGAGACAGAGAACACACATGTCATAAGCCAAAAATGAGCTAATGCAGATAAAAATGAAATCTAATGACATATCAATCCAGAGCACACAACATTAACACATACAATTTCTTCTATTTAGTTATTCACATATATAAAAGTTTGCCAGACAGATTTGGAACAAGTATCTTAGACCTGGGGCAACAATTCAGAAAAAAATGACAATTCCTATAGTGTCACAAAAGCTATACAGACTGACACTTGAGTGTGGGGCATGTGGGGAGTAGTCACGGATGCTGATATCCTCAAGATAAAAGCACATTCCAGCATAAACAGGATAAACACACAGGGCAGCCCTGGCTGATCTTTCATGGTAATCAGGTCTCCCTCTATACCTGCAAGATGCAACAGGCCCAAAGGAGCTGTCACATGCCAATTCACTGTGACCCTGGGCTGAACTTTCTCAAGTTCAAGATGACCATATAGGGATAAGCTACTGGTAATTTTGTATGGGTTCTTGATCTGGCATGGCAAACTCAGTTTTGGAAGAGATTTTCAGTTTCAGTATTAGTGTTGCCTGAAGTATGTGTGCTTTTCTTTTTTAAAAAAGATTTTATTTATTTTTAGAGAGAGAGGGAAAGGAAGGGAGAAAGAGAAGGAAAGAAACATTGATGTGAGAGAGATACATCAGTTGGTTGCCTCTCGCACGCCCCCAACTGGGAATCAAACCAGCGACATTTCGGTTCACAGGCCAGTACTCAATCCATTGAGCCACACCAGCCAGGGCAGGAGGTATGCTTTTTAGCATATTGATTTCCTACGGAATCATGCTCTGGCAGAGAGTAGTACATTCTCTGTTTTCAGGCTGTTATGAATACTACGACCACACTTCTGGGTTCTGTGTAGTACCTGCCTTTACTCTGCTCTTTTCCACCCCAGATATGATCACCAAGATCTAAGATATCAGGAACTGATGACAGTCTCAATCTTCTCTTATTTCCTAATCTCCTCTTGGGTTGCCCAACGACATCTCTCGTGAAACAAAGCCATACAACAGGACCAACTACCTAAAGGAAAACAAAGCTAACTAGAGCAAAAGCTGCTATATTGAATTGGAATTAAAAGCTATAGGCCCTGGCTGGTGTGGCTCAGTGGATTGAGTGCTGGCCTGTGAACCAAAAGGTTCCCAGTTAGGGCACCTGATTCCTGGTTTAGGGCACATGCCTGGTTTGCAGGCCAGGTCCCTGGAAGGGGATATTTGAAAGGCAACCACACATTGATGTTTCTCTCCCTCGTTCTCCCTCCCCCTCTCTAAAAACAAATAAATAATATCTTTAAAAATTTTTTTAAAAAAAGGTTTGTGTGTGTGTGTGTGTGTGTGTGTGTATTTTAAGTGACTCTACTTAGCTGATTTGAAAAATCATTTAATATCCTATTGATGAATCACACAAACAATTTGTGCAAGAAAATTTTTATTTTCTTTCTTGAATCTCTTAGAATTTTAGGCCAAGAGTACCTGCAAATAAATAGTTTTTGTCTGTTTGTGGTTTTTTTTGCTGGGTCCTTTAGTGGGTTCAGCTGCCTGCATTGTGTCTGAGCCAGGCTTTGGGAAGCATAATGACACTTTGTACTTTTATGGTGCTCCTCATCTATGATTTGAAAAGTCCACTATAAACATATATTAAACATTGAACATACCTGGGGGCCACATGCATGTTTTTCTTTCAAATCAGTTTCTGAATAAATTCACACTAAAGGGAAAGGCTAAAACCATGTGACAAAGTTGGGTCTTAAATGGTGGCATTGTATTAGGATTAAATGAGGGAGTGTTGGCTTTGAGCTTGTAAAGGCCTCAAAAAGCAGCCTTGCTTTAGCACTTTTAACCAGTTTTCTTTTTGCCTGTGTCCTCTGTCCTATGTGCCAGGTTCTTTCCTAAAATGTTTTAATCCTTTTACTATACACGATACAATTTTATCTTGGTTCTAAGTTTCTTAGTTACAGTGGTTCTCAAACTTTATTGTGCGTTAGAATCACCTGCGGAGTTGTTTACGCTCTGGTCGCCTGAGCCCCACCTCCTGAAAACCCTGAATTGGGCAAGTGGGGCTGAGCATCTATATACTAATAAGCTTCCAGGGTGATTTATAGTTTTAGAGCTCAGTAAAAGGGCCAAATTTCCTACCCAGTACTACAGGTCCCCAGGATGTGATTTTGTTCTATCCAGGTATGTTCTTCTGATGACCGCTCATTTTTTTTACCTCCTTGTTTTTCAAAGTATATCCCAGGCCAGCAGTGCCTACATCACCTGGAAATTGGTGAAAATGCAGAATTCTAGGACACATGCCAGACCTACTGAGTCACAATCTACATTTTAACAAGATCCCAGTTGTACATTAAAGTTTGAGATGCACTACCTCAGAACGAAGCTGCCTGGGTTCTCCCTCTCTGCATCCATTGTGCCCATTTCCAAACTTGACTTTTAATCCTCTGCTACTCTTGTCTGCAATAAAACCCCTCCCCTTTTATTTCTTTCAAGGGTGGCTTACCACCCGCTCTGATCTGGGATTTTTTCCAAAATAATTCCAGCTCATATTACCCTTTCAGATTTCTGGCAGCTCCGTAGCAGGTAAGATCACTAAGTGTCTCCCACAGTGTTTGCACATAACTTAGAAGAGCTCAACCAAAGTCGAAAAGTAAATTAATTCCTCATGCTTGTCACTCTCCCTCTAGCCACAGGGCACTTGTATATGTGATTTTTGCTGCCCAAGACTCTGCCTCTTCACTTTTTTTAAAAACCTAATTAACTCCTAGTTTTTCATCAGAGATCATTCCAAGACTTGATTCCTCAGAGAACATTTTCTGACTTCACCAAGTAACACTGTCCCAACTGCAGAGCCTTCATGGTTCAATACTTCTTTACCATTTTTCCCAGTTGCATATATATACTGCTTACAAAGGTAAAATGTGGGCTTCCCCTGAAGGCAGGTGCCCATATTAGTTCTACAGTTAGGAGACCAGATGTTGGACATGAAGCAACCAAAACTAAGAGCCAGGAATTAATCCTTGGGGACCTGGGAGGAGGACTGGAAAAGCTACCAACAGGAGCAGTGGCTTCTTTGAAAGAAGGCATTCTAATTTAACTCCTCGTTTTCCACAGATCAAGATTAATAAGATTAACTGAGGAACCAAATTACCATGTGAGTCAGCAGAAATAACGAACTAGATATTTAGATACCAAAATAATTGATACTGAAACTCTAAGTTGGAAAATATAGGGGGAAAAAACCAAATTATATAATGCTTAAATACATAAAAGATGGAATCATTAAAAAAGGAGTAAGCAACAACATATCATCAATTGTAACCAGATAGATTTAAAAAAAACTACATAAGATATTTAGAAATGAAAAATATAATTACTGATTAAAAAACATGAATGTGTGGTTTAAACATTAGTTTAGACAGTGCTGAACAGATAATTAGCATGAGAAAGCCAAGATGTAATAAAATTATATAACTACAACACAGAAAAGAGAGGAGACAAAGGAGCAGAAGGAAGTTAAGGGTATAAGGTGATGGGAAAAAAAAATCTAACAGGCATGTCTAACCCGTGTTCCAGGGAAATAAGTAAAGAATAAAGGAGAGAATAAAATTTGAAAAGATATGCCGAAATCTTTCAGAATCAATAAAATATACAAGTCAGGGAATCAGGATTATACAATTTGGATAAAAAAAGTAAATTCACACAAATATTGAAAGTGCAAAAAGAAAGGATTATCAGAAGACATTAAAAGGCAGAGAGGAAATATGTATATGTTATACATATACCGGGTCTAGGAGAAGTAACGCCTGCTAGAGTGTGGCTGACAGGGTAATAATACGGGTGTAATAATTTATAGTTTTAATTTGAACATTTCACCTAAAGTGTCACATGGTGTGCTTGAGTGTAATGTTGTTATGTTACAGAATTACATGCTTATGATTTTGTTATATAAGATTCATAATAAAAAAGGGGTATCATTTGTGCTGAACCTTGTATAATAAAATGTATAAAGATATAAAATTATATAATATATAAAATATAAATTTATAATATATAATACATAATATATAATACATTTGTAAATTATATTAAAATATCTAGAATATATATAAAATCAGGAAATACACAATTATTTTCAAGAACACATGAAACTTAAAAAAAAATTGACCCCATACTAGGTCATAGTATCAACAAATATCAAAGTCTTGGCATCATAAAGATCTTCATATTTGATGCAATTAAAGTAGAAATCAAAAATGAGCACATAAGCCAAAAATTCCTATGTATTCAAAAATACAAAAATGTGTTTTTAATGATTTCCTGTGATGAGGAAGAAATACCAGCAGAAATTTAAAATATTTAGAATCTGTTTATTCCTTTTTATAGTTTACAGCTTGTTACTGAAGTTTCAAGTACAGTGTTAATTTCTGTGACCATTGTGTCATCAATTACTATTCTGTGCTTAGACGTGATATTCTTCCTGAGGGTCTGTTTCTGTTACGTGTTCTATCTGCTTGCTCAATGAGCCTGTTTCTTTTTTTTCCTGGTAGTTTATCTTTCAATGATTGACATTTATTTAAAATACTATTTGCGGGAATACTCGGAGGCCTAGAATAATGATTACTTCTGCAAGGAAAGGAGGAACAAAGGAAGGGAGGAAGGAAGGAAAGGAGGGAGGAGAGGGGGAAGGAAGAAGAGAGGATGGAAGGAAGGGAAGAGGCACCCTGGATGTCCACTAGCCCCAGGCAACCTTCATTCATTTAAGGCCTGAGGTCTGCTGGATCCCAGGATAAAAGGAAATACTCAAGGGAGGATCATTATCACTGTGATATGACCTTCAGAGGGAATTGAGCTCATGGATCTTTCCTCAAGGAGGGGTAGATTTTCAGTTTTCCCACGCCTGGTAAAGTCTAGGCTTTGATTTTTGCTCCTATCCCTGGGGTGGGGGGTGCTGTGAAAAGTTCAGTTCAGGTTTATGGCTGGCTGTTTTCTTATGATCAAAAAAATGTGCTAAAGATGTAAGGACTTTTGATTACTTGTGTTTATATCCCTATATTTTGTCTTCTCCAAAAATTGGACAGGTAGTTTTTTTCTGTCTTCTGAGATCTTTGGTGCTTTTAAGTCATTTGTGTTTACTTTTAAAAAAAATAAATAAATATATTATATTAAAATATAGTAGTTGAAATTAAAAATGCATACATAGATTAGATTAAATTAGATTTTCCCTTTTTAGGGACACCTCTTCTGCCTTCTGTCATACCTTCCTAGCCTCTATTTTATTACCATGGCTATATGCTTCACATAGTTGTATGGCAGAACTTTACTCTAATGACTGCCGATATCTTGCTTTCTTCTCTAGTGTCAACAAATTTCCAGTCTGAGATACAGAAAGAGAAGAGACTGTTCAGGTGAAGGGTTTACCAACTGGGGAAACACAGCCTGCAGTGAAAACCAAAAGCACACTCTGCTGATACAAAAGGGAGGCCACCTTTTATAGACAATGTTTCCACGCATGTTCCTTTTATGCAAATGAGGAATTAAAATTCATACAGTGCTGATTAGTCTGAAGTATATATTCCCGATTGGTCAACATCATGCATTCTGATCGGTCATTATGGAAAAGTTCTAATTGGTTAGTAGAGATGCAAATGAAGATATATTTACATGGTTTTAATTGGATGGGGCAAGTCTCCGTCCATTGGCTGAAAGATGAAACCAGGAACTTCCTTATAAGATTGATTCAGACTGCTGGAGGTTGAACACCCAGTTTGTGGCTTTCCCTGAAATGCAGAGTGCTTGAGAGGCCTCTGTCAAGAATGGCTGCTGACTCCGGTTATGAATTTGCTCTCAATTTACCGTGAGGAGTCCTTGACAGAAACATTTCGTCTCAAGGTTCACACCGGGGTGGAAGGGAGTTCACATCCCACAGGATAATATTTGATGAACGGAGATTATATATTCCCCGCTTCTGTTCCTGAGATGGACAGTCCTGAAGCGCATTCTTCATGGCTCCTTAGATTTTCCAATGGCTCCAAGCCCTAGCTGCCCATTGGCTGACATCTTTCCAAGCCCTAGTTGCCCACTGGCTGACATCTTTCCAGTTTTACTCTTCCTGATCCTTACTTTGGTTCTTTGAGATTTCTTGTCAGCATAATCTACTTGCATGAAGCAGGAAGCAGACTTCTTTAAAGAGGTTCCGTCAACTTTTGTGTGGTTTCTTTTAATAGGCAAAAAATACATTGTTTCAGAAAGTCATCCTCTGGAGGGGATAAATCTCCAATATGCATCTACTATTATGTCTAAAGTTTTTAAAATGACTGTTTATTGTTTTATCAGATGTTAAATTGGAGTCTAAGAAAGTAAAATTTAAAATGTGCGAGAGAAAAAGGAAGCCCCGGCTTGGGCAGGAGATTACAATGTAGGCTCCCGAAAGCCTGAGCATCAGCTGAAGAGAAACTGAAGATAACTTCCATTCATGTCCTGTCCACTACTTTTTGAGCTGTTCTAACTTCTCATCCCTATCCATGTTCTAACTAAATCCAAGGCACAGGAATTCTGTCCTCTGCCCTGTCTATCATTAGCTTGTAGCAGGCTGAACAAAAGGTTTAATCATTGACATAATTCCTATTAAGAAAGAACTACCCTTTTTATAAAAATGCCTTAATAAATTGCTTGATGAAGAAGATGGCTTCATAGAGGCCATAGATTTTATAGTAAGGACAGAGCATATATAAGTAAAATTAAGGACTAAAATGAGTTGCACTTAGAAAAAAAAAATTAAAAAGGAGGTATGTTGATTTGTCAACAGTAGAACAAATTTACCCAAGGATTTCTTCAGAGCAGGTATCTCTAAAATTTAACTTGAGGTCATTTGTTTCATGAATTATCTCTTTAAACTTCTGTGGGTGATTGTAAAATTATGCAGACCCTGGTACCTGTGGCTCACAATAGGGGCATGCCAAGGTGACTGAAGGCCATGGTAGAACTAGGAGTTCAGAGTGAGGGTCAGCCAAGAAGATGCATCCTCTCTCTTCCTAGGAGCAATTATAGTGGGACCTCTTCTTCGCTAGGAGTGGGACTTGGATGCACTCTTATTTGTATCTAAAAAGTGAGTGCCTCAAGCTGACCCTGGAGGCCTCGTGTACCTTTAGTGGCCTCAGCACTCAGCCTGGTGCTGGAAATACAGCAGGTGATTGCTGGTTCCTTAATATCACCTCTGTTATCAACATCATGAAATTAATTCATTTAACAAATATTCATACAGAGCATATTATGTGTTACATCTTGTTCTAGATAACTGTGAAAAAAGCAAATAAAAATCTGTATCCTCACAGGGCTTATCACTTAATGGGGAGGCAGAAACAAGGTAAATAAGTGAAATTCATAGTATGTTTGATAGCAATGGTATATAAGGAGAAACGATAAAGCTGGAACAGGATAAAAAGACACCATGCTGTTGTTAAAACAGATATGCATCCCAGATGAAAGGAACAGAATACAATATTTTACCTTATCCTTTTAATACCAAAAGGATTGGTTATGTTGGACTAAAGGAGCCAGTGTACTAGCATATTAATTCCTCTTATTTTTGTTCTTTGCCTGACGGTCTTAGATATAGAGGATTTTTTTGAAAAGAGATGCTTGGAAGACCTGGAAGAAAATCGAGTAGATGTTTCTTAGAGTGGCTGTTTTTGAAAGGAGACCTGGGGGGATTTCTTGCAGCCCCACAATTTGGAAGCAGAATGAAAAGTCTTTCCTCCATCTCCAGAAAAGGAGACATATGGAGAATGAAGGCTCAAGCGATACCAGAGGTATAATTAGGGCTTGCAGGTCATGAGAGGCCAAGAGAAAATAGAAAATCTTAGAATTGCTAGGCAGGCCCTTACATGTGTTCATTGCAAAATATAATTGCAGCAGAAAGGAAAGATAGTTTGAACACTTCCCAAACCCAGAAGGCTTTAGGAGGGAATAATTGACACATTGACCCATTCAAAGAAAGGACAAGGCAGAGTCCAGACTGAATTTTAACCATGTAATACTATGAGTATAAAGCCTTTCCCATTAATGGAAAGCATACATGCTAAAATTAACAAAAGGGCATGCAGTCAAACCTTGCACCATCCTTCTACTGGGGGAACTTCAGCCTCATTGATTTCTATAGTTCAAATGAAATGGCCTAGGCTAAGCGGCTGGATGTGCAGATGTCTTCATGGTTTTCTCACTTACATTTTGGAAAAACAACTGGAACACGGGTCTGTTTTCCTTCTATGTGGAACACAAATCAAGGCTGTTCATTACACACAAGCTATAACTAAAGCATTCTTTGCTTGAACTCAACAGTTTGGTTTACTAATGGATGATTACCAGCAATGCCTAAGAAATTATGGTCTAATATTGCTTTTAGCAACTTCCACATTGCCTCCTTATTATTACATGCTTTTCCAACACACCAAACAGCAAATTTCACCCCAGAATACTGCAATGCAGTATGGAAAGTTCAATTAGAAACTTTCTTTCAGAAGCAGCCTCATTGGAGATGATGGCTTGTGCTAAAAAGGCAGGAACTCTCTCTCTTCATCCAACATCAGGATGCCGAGAAATATTAGCTCATACCCTCTGTCTAAAGACAAGCAGAAAAAAGATTTTCAATAGCATTTTGTTCATATTGGAGGTGAGGTTCAGCAATTTCATCTGTACTAATCATTTTAATTGTGAAATACCATTGGGAAATCTGCTTGTTGATAGGGGATATTTGAATTTCTCCTGGCTCTTAGAAATTCTAAGAGGTTTCCTTAATCAGGAAGCATTGGGTGACTTTGGCTCTTTCTGATACTCTAAGTTCAAGATGAAATGGGAAGGGAACATGAGAGAGAAGTATGGTTAAGGAATTGTTTAGTCTATATGGAGCCTACTATTGAAGATTGAACTGATATTGGCAGGAAGAGGGGGGTCAGCCACATCTGCAGGTCTCAAATGACAGTGCTTCAAGTCCCATAGGTCTGATGGTACAAGGTTTCTAAAAAAAAAAAAAAAACAGTGAGCCCTCAAAGCTGGTACTAATTATTTAACACTTCACCACATGTGAAGCTGTAAGAAAGGTCTCTTGAGATATTGATCAAGACTGGCCTTCTAGAGAGATCAAGGCAGGAATCTTCTTTATGATTTGATTTATGTGATTTGAGATTCTGCATCTGGCAGAGCCTGCCATCCTACTGTTAAAGATTCACCTGACTTAAAAGCTTTCTCTTCTTAAATGCAGGTCTGGGTGGAGGTAATTAAGCCTCTAAGCTAGCTTCAATGCCTTCCTGTAATGACTCAGCTTTTTGTTCTTTTGACCTAATCCTAGCTGAACACCAGCTCTTTATAAACCCTGGAATTTTGATCAGTAGGGTGGAGGCCAAAGTTAGATGGAAAATGTGTGGAAGCCAAAGGCAAACATCCGTCACTTCATGTTTTGCTCATGGCTTGCCTCATTTTTCCATACTACTTCTCAGAGTGTTCTACAGGAAGACCTGGATTACATTAGGAAACAGCAATACTCCTTCTGAGGAATTGTGACTCTGGGATGCTGATGAAAATGTGTGTGTCCTTTGCAGGCTGTCGAAGGGAAAACTGAACAAGTTTAACCAGTATGTGTTTTCTTTAGACAGTAGAGAATGGGCTTCTCTTTTGTTCCCTTATGCCCATTTCAGTCTAACTTTTATACAAAGACACACCAGCAGTCATGTGTTAGGGGTCTCCTTGGCCAAGATGGGTCCTCTGCCCAAACACTCCCAAGTGGCTCTTGGCTTCCCACATGCATGTCATTCTGTATAAAGGGAATTAACAGAGGGCAATATGAAAATGTGACTCTCTCATCCCACTGTTAAAGTGGCATAAATCCACCCAAGAGAATGGCAGAGCTTTCTCTGAATGGTTCTGTAGCCTCCAAGACAACCAGCATCAAAGCACATGGGCTAGCAAGCAGTAGACCAAGGTTCCCAGATTCTCTGCTATAAAGTGGTCTGGTTGAAGCAGTAAGTCTGAGTAAAATGCTTCCTCACCTGCTTTCACATGGAGCCAAAGAAAAAAAAAATCTAGAGGAATTTTGTTTCTCAGAAATGAACAGGAAGTAATATCATGCTGAATGACCCTGGTACCCAGAGAAGATACAAGTTCTGGCTGAAACAAAGAATTTATTAAGTGTCTTTCCCCTTTTTTGCCCAGCTGGCAGTCTTCTCTTCAGATTATCAATTGGAACAGAATGGAACTTATTGTCTGGGCAATGAAAGTAAGAACACAGATGAATTCCTAAAGATTAATATTTGGCATAAGGAATTCTATTCCCCTCCTCTCCTCTTTCCTTTCTTCATCTCCCCTCCTCTACCAGCCCCTCCCCTCCCTTTCCCTTTCTTCCCTTCCCCTCTTCTCCTCTCTCCTCTCCCCTCCTTTCTACTCCCTCTACTCCTTTTCTTTCTTCTCTCTCTGTTTTTGGTTAGAAAAAATATCCAAGAGAAGCAGGCCACTTTTCAAAATGCCAACATGATTCAGGGATGGTGGGCACTGCTCCTCTTCCCAAAGCCTCCTAAGGAATCTACTGTATCCTTAAGGTCTTCCAGGGATGTGTGCCCTTCAATAACACCCTTTTTTTACATGGAAGAACCCTTGGACTAAATTAAGATTAAATAAAGATTTGCACTGAAAACTTGCACACAGGGAATGCAGAATGTGTTTCCTATTAAGGCATTTTGAAGAGAGCAGAGGAAGAAAGACTATTGTTTTTGTTCGTTGGAGCTGCCACCAAATATTGGAGGATCAACAATGGCAACCCAGTTCAGTTCAAGGAGAACAGACTCATTAAAATCTTCTTCATTTACCTGATCCAAAAAAGCTAATAAAAGAGATGGGCAAGAATGTCAGAATTAGGTTGTAAAAATAAATGGAAAATGTGTTCTGAAATAATTAGAAAGAGGGTCCTTGTGCTTTACCTCCAGGATCAAGACTGAAACTAAAGTCAGGCAACATTTCAGTCCTGGCTAAAAACACAAGATGACTAACATGACAACAGTTTGCAAACCCCCCTGAGTATACAGAGCTACCAAGATCCTGCCATTGTGATTTGTGTTTTTCTTAGCATAGATTAACATACGGGTAACATTCTGTGCACCAAGTATGCATTCAAACTCATCTTAACACATTTTTGTTGAACATCTTTAGATTACCAGAACTGTTTTCAACATCTGCTATAAGCAAGCTGGGGAAGAGAAATTCTCATCTTCCCTTATCTCTCTACTCTTTTATTCTTCCTTCATCCTTCTCCTGTTCTTTCTTCTCCTTTCTTTTTCACTCCTCTTTTTCTTCAGTTTTTTTTTTCTCTGTGTCTCTGTATTTCTAGGATTGAAATTAAGTATGTTGTCTCTAAAACAGGTGCTGTTAATTGTTAATGGGATCTGTCACCTTCAGTAGAATGACCCTCAAGTGTCTGGTTTCATTACAAACTAATATCAGTCTTTTTTCCTGTCTCATAAAAGCAGCTCTTGTTTTAGAAATTCCTCAAGCAACTCAACTTTTCAGTTTCCCATAAAATGAACATCTTTTATTTATTTTCTATGAAGGGGGCAGGCAATGCTTTTTCTGATTGCCAAGGGGACAGTAAAAACTCAAAAGAAAAAAAAATCTTAATGAGAAGTCATTTGGTTCAGAAAAGTAGATAGAGAAATATTCTCTGTTCCAGAGATCTGAAGATCCAGGCTGGTGGTCACCTCTTACAAAGAAAGCAAACTGTCTCTACGATAGGTGAAAGCATAGGTCACTTTGATGAATAACATGTCGGGGGGCCCTGGTGTAAGGGGAACTTATATGAGGTGTTGAGGTGACAGGACGGCAAAGCTGTGAGAAACGCAGAGAGAAGTTGCCATCAGTTAACAGATGCCAGCTCACAACCATCACAGGGCACTTGGAATGTCGACTACCCACAGGGAACTTCAGTCACAGCATCCACTGAAGAATGGGCCTTCAATGTGCAAGTAGGCTGATCTTGTGTCAGTTGGAAGAGAAGGTGGGATTACAGTTCTTAGAACTGAAGGTGAAGTGTCCGCCAGGAAGGGATCTGCACTTCCTGGAATAAGGCCATAATGCTTATGCCTATATTCATGAGGCCAGTTAAGAGATTAAGGTCATGAATGTGCCAAATGACAGAGCTCATGGAGGCCCAAGGAGAGGAATGCTGAGCCCACACCACAGACACATGAGGGGACATTTGTACCCTAGGCCAAAGCATTGTTCCAGGGTTTACAATTAATTATATGAACACTTTGTTGGAAAATTGCATCTAAAAGCGATTTACATGATTATTGAACCAGCGCTGCAGCTATCTTTTCCAAGTTTTATTACAGACCGTTGCAAATCATGTAATGTTTCCTAAGGGAACAAAGCTTTTAGAAGGTCATGTAACAGGGTCATTAAGCAAAGGAGGGAAAAAAGGAGCAGAATTTTGTACTGTTATTACAATGCCAATTCCCCAAACTCAAAGATCTTTAATATTCCACAAATCCTTACAACAATCCCATAAGGTTTTTACATAATACTTCAAAGGAAAGACTTTTTTTCTGGTGGGGGGTGGTTGCTTATTTTCTTATGATAAGTAGTTCTGTTCTTACCTATTGGGTGCATACAACATCCTGGTCCCAATCCCAGATATCAACACAATGGACTCAGCTGGACTTGAACAGAAAGTGAATTCTCCATCTATGGACATTGCATGGAAATTGATTTGGTTAATTCCTAAACTCCAAGACTGAGAACCCTTGGAAGAAACATATAGGTAGCATGCCTTAAGGTCGATCAGTCCTTGATGGACTTGGAAAACAGAAGCACAGCGTTTTGAATCATGCCCAAATGAAACGTGGCTGTTTTGATGACTGAATCCAAAGGTGTGGCCAACCCTGAATCTCCCAGTTTTTGAGCCAAGGGGAATATATGTTTGCTCCAGGTGAAACTATTCCAAATGGAACAAATCTAGAATGTTGAGGCTGTGTTTACACAAAGAAAGATAAAGAGGAAAAATGCAGTCAGGCAAGCTATTGGCATCTTTCATGCAAAAACTCTCTCATCTCTAACACAAACTCTTAGATTAGGGAAGGTAGTTGAACTGGTTATATGGGTCTAAATGAGGGTTAGGAGAAAATGTATTTTCTCCCACTTACCTAAAAGAATGGAGTTTTGGAGCACAGAGGCAATGCCTTTTCCTAATTGACCTTAGGAGATAAATATTAACAAATACTTTTCCTACTCCCCCCCAACTTTTTGCCTGTCAGTCAGAAGCCATACATACAAACTCATTTGTCCTTGCTTGTTCATATATCACTGTGTTCCAAGTTGCCCCCTCAGAAGACTTTCAAAAGTGCTTACAAACACATAAGAAGTGAATCAGAAATCCTGGTTTCCATTTCCTGAAAGGAAAATGAAGGGTTTCTATCTCTCCATTTGCTTTTTTTTTTTCGGGACAATTTTTATTAATGAATTTATACAACATATAGTCTTTTACATCTGGCTTCTTTCACTTAGAATAATGTTTTTGTTGTTCATCCATGTTGTAAGATGTAGTGGTACTTTGTTCATTTTTATTGTTGAATAGTATTCCATTTTATGAATATAATACAAATGCACCAGTTGATAGATATTTATTTGAATTTTTTCTATTTTAGGGTATTAAAAAGTGTCTCATATATTTTGCAAGTTATCTATCAGTTCTTTGCTCATCATGCTTTGTATTCATCAGTTCTTCATTCTTATCTTTCTTCCTTCATATTTAAATGTTTTTTTTAAAAATGAGTGTATTTTTTCTCATTCTATCCCTCAGAGGACCTAAATATACTTTTTAAATTTTTAATCTTCACCCGAGGGTATATTTATTGATTTGAGAAAGAGAGAGAGAGAGAGGGAGACATCGATGTGAGAAATAAACATTGATCAGTTGCCTCCCATGCGCACCCCGACCAGAAATTGAACATACAACTCAGGTATATGCCCTGACTGGGGATCTAACCTGCAACATTTTGGTGTACAAGATGGCACTCTAACCACTGAGCAACGTGACCAGGGCTAAATATACTTTTAAGAATCATTTTGAGAATGCTTTATCATTTTCACTTTTTCCAAGAATTGTTTTATCTCTTACTTGTTTGGTGTTAACTACTTTCTTTGAGTTAGTTTTGTCATTTACTTTGAAATTCTACCTTGTAGACTTAGTTTTTTATTTGTTTGTCTACCTTGTAGACTTAGTTTTTTATTTGTTTGCTTGTTTGTTTCTCCCCTTATGCTTTTCTGGTTCATGTCTCCCTGGCAGCTCTGCAGTTGCCTCTACCTGGGTTCCCACCGATTCTCAGTCTGGAAGCGGGACTTATATTAGGCCTCAGAGCTGCTGGTCCATGGTGATGAGGGAAGTAATGATTCAATCACAGAGCCAGCCTTACGCTTCCCCAGATTCTATGCATAGCTACTTCATGGTACCCCTTGAACCAGTCAAATTTACAGTCATCATGTCAGGCAGGAGCTTCAACTTTCTTCTGCCTTCCATCCTGAGATGTGAGCAACCCAGGCCCTTCCCGTTTTACAGACTCCCGTTAGTGAGCCTAGTTTTGGTACTTTGCCACCTCTGAAGTGCTTCAGGTCCCACTTGACCCATAAAATCCAACTCTTCAAAGCCTCCAGATGCTTCTGGAGTCTAGCAGTGTGATGGTCTCTACTTTAGTTAGTAATGTGAGGGTCAGTTTTATATTGGTTCAACTAGATTTTTAACTTATTGAGAGCATGAATTTTTTAGAAAAACAAAATATAATATACTCACAGAAAAACACACATATAACAAAACAGCTGGATAAATTTTTATAAACTAAACACACTTTCTTCAAAATCAGAGCATTAAAAACACCTAGAACCTCCCTTCATGTCCCCTTCCAGCCATTCACCACCAAAGTAACCATTTTCTTGATTCCTACATGCACACATATGGTTTGGTTCCCATTTAGGGCCATTAGAAATAGTGCTATCATACATTGTCTTAGTAGATGCTGGTGAACATATGTGCTTATTTTTGTTGGAGATATTCCTAGAAGTGGAGTTTTGGGATCATAAGGAAGGCATGTGTTCAATTTTAGTAGATAATATTAAGGATTTTTTACAAAGTGAGTGAATCAATTTATACTTCCACCAACAATGAATAATTTGCAATGTCTCTATAGCCTTGCTAACTTTGGTATCATATTTTTCCCCTTGTAACATGGCTATTTTTAAATGAAAAGAAAAATATCATTTCTCATTGCTTTTTTATAAGGGGAAAAGAGGTGGGAACTCTCAACTCAATATCCTCACTCTACCTAGGCCTAGTCAGACTAACATTTTCTGAGGCAGAATAACCACCAGTACAACTCCCTCCTCCTAGTTCAGTTGCCTTTCTCAGACTCTATAGGAAGTCTCCTTCCAACAAGAACAGCTCTGTAGGTGGTTGATCCTCTTCAAGACATAAGGAATCAGGTGGAAACACCCTGTTTTTTTAAATGTCTGATATATCCTTTTTTAAAGAAAACTTTGATACTTTCTTTCCAAGCTTTAATTTTGACATTCTCTCAAATTGGTTATTCTGTTCTGCTCTCAGGGAGGTGATACAATGAAAATAATAGAAAAGGCTAAAGAAACTCCCCTGTTCACAGAAGGCTGCATCAGCAGATTTAAAGCTTCCAGTAAGCATTTTGTCTTCCCCATTCAATTGTAGGATTTTGGAGAGAAGGAACTATGTCTTATTCTTAGATTTTGAGGTGTAGTGACAGTTATTTGAGGCATATATTTTTAAAAATAGTTATTAATTCATCACAGAAATTCCTCTGTGGCTGCTGTAAGTGGATACATAATGGTTTAAGTCTTCCTATGATATTTTTACATTGCAAAATGCAAATGTTCACAAGATTGTAACACATCAAGTGCTAACATTCACTTATACCTTAGTGAGAACAAGTTTGACTCATTTTTATGAGAGAGTTTTGGGAGTTTTTTTAGAGGGGTGTAAATCTCTATTCCTTTGCAATGTGGTGTTGTACAATAGCTCCTTGTATTAAGAAGAGGATTCTATTTGTCACCTGTTTTAATCTAGAATGTCCTAGTTCCAAGCACTGGCCTCATGAATCCTTGTTGCTCTCTTGGGACTCTGCCACCTCCATGTTGACAAGCTCAGGCAGGCTATAGAATAAGAGACCAATAGGAGGAAAGACAAAGTGTACCAGCCGACAGCTGACTGACCCAAGCATAGGGGAAGTCAGTCACAGCTGCTACCAACTGCAACTGATCATAGATATTGTACCTAACTCAGCTCAGCCAAGGCCAAACAATGTGCTCAAATGAACACTAGACTTCTGAACCACATTAAATGTTTATTGTTTTAAGTCACTGACATTGGGGTGTTTTGTTGTGTGGTAAATAGGTAACTGATATGGACAGGTGAGGTACAGGTCAACTAAAGGATGGGCACATACCTGCAAAAAATTAGCCTATCATAAATTTTCCTCACGTCACTCCTTTTTAATTTTTTTTCTCATGGCTGCTTGTTTTCTTCTACAAGGCAGTTGATTTTACTCCTTCAAAGGAAAACTCAACTTGTTATATTAATACTCCAAAGCTAGAAAAATAGCAAACATAAATATTTTCCGTGACTGAATTTTAACCCAGATTTACATTTGGATCTGAATTTTGGCCATTATTAGTATGGGGCAAGCCTCTTATGCTCCCTAAACCTTGTTTTCTTCTCAGGAAAATGAAGACAAGGACAATATTAACCTTGCAGGGTCATTGTAAAAAGAGTAGAAGAGTAGCCAAGAGCCTAACCTTAGGAGAGGGATGTGGATTTCACTCCTGGTTCTGTAATAGATCAGCTCTGTGACTTTGGCCAAGCATTTCAGTCTTTCAGCATCTAATTTTTACAGCTATAAATTGGTCATAATAAGAATTCCTACCTCAGCATTGACTTGAGATTAAAAGAGAGAAGACATATAAAAACCAATGTCTGGTCTGATAAATAGTACCCTTTATATTTTGTTTATCGCCCATCATAGTGTGTTCCTTTGTTCAAGTCCTGGACTATGGAAATCCTCTTGACCTCTCTCCACTCCATCCCAGGATAGCCTTCTAAGTACACTGTCCCCGACTGTTACATACTCAACACATTAGGTGTAAAACTGGGCCTTTCCACATAGGACATTTGTGGCAGTTGCCTTTCACCTTGTCTTTCTTGTTTCTGGTTTAAGTTACAGTGTGTGTTTTTGTGTTGAGGAGGTGGGTGTGCACAATATACATTCTCTTACAAAAGACAAAAAAAAAATTTCTGAAAGTATTTATTTGTGAGACAAAACACTTTGACAGAAAAACGGGTGTTAATTAAGCTATATTTTCACTTACTAGATAATGATTGACATAAAACAGCAACCAGACACAGAAATGGTATAATAAAGGACTAGAGCCAGAGAAGAGTAACCAAATAGAGCTAAATACATTTGGACTCAATTCTTAGCTTTTATCAATGATATAGCATAAAGAAAAATTTTGACTTTGATAGCAGACATGAGGAATAATAATATCAAATATTATTCTAATAAGTATAACAGAAACTTTTTTAAAAACTGGAGGCATTTATTAGAAGGATACATACGAATGAGCTCTACACATGTATATATATACACATAGATAATGGAATGTTATTCGCACACATCGTTATAATCTACGGGCAGCAATATTTCTATAACAATATGTATTATTTACTGAGATCCTTTTATGGGCTAACTGTTTGATTTTAATTATCTTTTGGAGCCCTCACCACATTCCATGTAGTAGAAAATATAATTTCTTACTTTACCTAAGAGGAAACTGAGGCACAAGGCTATGATCTAACTTCCCCAAGATTACATGGTATGTGGTAGATTAAAGATTCAAATGGGAATTACCTAAACCCAGTGCTCATGTTCTTGAGATTTTGCAGCATCGCTACTTGACATATCTGTGTTCATAGCATCATATGTATATTTATATGGTTCAGTTTATCCCCACACTTAATTCATATAGGAAAAAACAAGTCATGAAAATTAAATTTGTGGTTACAATGTATGAGGCATAGATGATAGAAAAGCACTTTAAATATATTAGTACAGTTAGTTATTAAAACAGTTTAAGAAGTGGATTATAACTTCACTTTGCAGATGGGAGAATCCAAGACTTAAAGAATTGAGTATTTGCCCAAAGTCACATAGCAAATCACTGGCAGAGTTGAAATTTGGACACTACTGTGACTCAAATGCCTGCTAAATCACCTTTTCCATGAACACATTTCATCCAGCATTTTGGGAGTACATGTTGCGTCTAAAGTTCCTTGGTTCATGTAGAAGGTTCTATTCTGACTTTGTCTTTTCTTACAAGCTATTTCACCTTGGTTTTTCTGCTCCTCTGTAAATCCTCCCTAAGTACATTTTTTCTTGCTGAGTTTCAATTTGATTTGTTGGGATTTCTCTCCTCTTGCTAGAGGGTGAGTCAGTGGTTTAAAAAGAAGTGTTAAGTGCATGCTTTTGCTTTTTCAAGTTTTTGAATGCCTCCAAAAATTCACTTCTGAATTTTGAAAGCCCAGAGGGGCAGAGGCTATAAATATTTAAAATAGGAGTATATTGTTTTGGTTAAAATTTATGGAGTGATTCATGATTCCAATTCAATTTTCATAAATCGACATCATAAGGTTTGGATGGGAAATCTGCCTTTAAATTATCATGGGGTTCTCTGGAAGATGAGCCTTTTAGAAATGCCATTTGACTTGTTAGCAAGTTCGTGACTTCAGGATCAAGCAGATCCAAAAACTGAACAGCACTGTCCTTGTTTTCATTATCTTTCTGATCTCCCTGTGAGCAGATCTGATGGAGCTTTGTGTGTCACCACCTCCACCCAGTCAGTTATGTAGGCTGGCGAGGCAAAGAACAAAATGTATCTGAGCAAAAATTTTATTCCAGTTTTAGGAAAGTCTCACTTACTTTTTACGAAACCCTCAGGAAATCTAGGAGAGAGTCAGAAATAATTTTAGGATGCAGGATGTTTCCTGTGGTTTATGAATTTCAGTGTCATCTAGTAGCAATGTTATCATTAAATTAATTCATTTTTTTCTTTATCAACTTGGAGGTTTGGAAGTTTCATTAAAGTATCACTGATAGTTTCTAGGAGTAAATAAATCTGACTAATCCAACTGTAGCCTGAGTGACAGAATAACCATTAATTAGGTAAGGACTGGACACTGTGACTAACATGGTGCTTGGCACATAGCAGTACTAAATGACCATTTGATGAAAATTATTTAAGTGCCCCTGAAAAGTTCTCCCCATCCAGGAAAATAAATTTATGCTTTTAGTTTTTCTCTAGAAGTTCTCTCTGTGATCCAGAACCTTGCCTTAAGGCACTAGTTCTCAATCTTGGTAGATTTTGCCTTTCAGGGGACATTTAATAGTGTCTGGAGATATTTTTGTTTGTTGCAGTTGGAGAATGGATGCTACTGGGTATCTAGTGGGTAGAAGCCAGGGATGTTGTTAAGCACCTTACAATACACAGGAAAATCCCCCACAAGAAAGAATTATATGGCCCCAAATGTTGAGAAACTATGTTGTAGTTTGCCTTTAACTAGAACTGGACTGGAAATCCCAGGATCTAAAATTTTAGAGGTGAAGGTATATGGCAATGAATTTTTCTTGTACTTTAAAACGTTACTACTTCAAGAGTTTCATGAAGGAAAAGCAGGCATAACTTGGCTTATCTAAGAACCCCTAAAGGAAGTGTGAACTTTAAGACCATTTGCTGAACTCAGTAGAAAAAACCCCAAAACTTATTTTCTCTGTGTCATTCTCTCAGCAATTTGCCTTTAAGACTTCTTCCTCACTCTAAACCACAGCCCCTACACTCATTCTCTATTACATAGCTTATAAAAGCTGAGAACTACTGGGAACTCCTTGGGTAAGATGAAGATCTCACCCCGAGTAGAAGCGAGATGGTATTATAAATCACTTAGGGAAGTGTGCAATTAGTCTGTATTCCTTGTAAATCATCTTTAAAACATCTTATTATGCTTTTTCCCTTTATTTTTAATGGAAAAATTAACGAACTGCCTCCTCAGATCTTCATTTCCTGTTTGTAGTGGGATTAAGTAGTTATAGTGTGAAAGTTTAAAAATATCTTTATTGTTATTACTTCTGACAAAGTCCAGGAGGAAGTATAACATGCTCTTACTTGTCAGTCAAATATCAAATGGAGTGATTGGACTAACTTTAAGCCACTGGTCAAACAGCACAATCAACTCAAATGGGGCAAATGTTGGTATGGAATTTGGGATACTTGTGTTCCCTTTCTGGCTCTTGCATTGACTGTGTGGCTGTGGGAACATTCCGTAATCTCTGTGGGCTTCAGTTTCTTCATGCACAGAACAAGGACATTGGATTATAGGACCCAGAACGCTTTGATTCTAATTTACTCAATGGAATGACTTCCATCTGATACTATGACTAATGGAGGGAAAAAACAAATGACTTATATTGGTATGTTGATACCTTTCAAAGGATTACTGTGAATACTTATTTAAGAAGATAATCTTCTGGAAATATGAGAGATTAGGAAGTTATGTGGACACATGCCATGGATTTAAAAAATGTGGTCTTGGGCCTTGTCTCACCATCATTAAAGTTTGTAGAGTGTTATTAAAAGTTCCCAGGATTTGGAGACATCATTACAATTAAAAATTTTATAATTGCCATAATCAAAGTTGAATGTCAGGAATATAGAACCTGATAAAATTATATATTGTTCATGGGGTACTGCCAAACTCTTGTGACTTTTTCTTTCAGCAGTTAATTTTTTTTTAAACTTTTTAAAATTGTTCTTAAGAGTATATATAGGCAGCCTGTACTTATTCAACCAAATCAGGTATACTAACTGCACACTGGGTTTTTACAGTTGCAAGAAACAGAAATTAAGTCCATGTGGTCATTAGGCTCCAAGATGACCCCCAAATGATCTTTGCCTCTTGATATTCACGCCCTTGCATATACATACCCTTCCCACACTGAATCAAGGCTGATGCTGTGTGACCAATAGAATATGACATAAATAACATGTTTACTCCTAAAGCTAGGTCATAAAAAAGCATTTCAGCTTCCACCTTGGGCTCTTCTACACTTTGTCTGGGAGAAGGCTGCTATCATGCCATGATGACACTTAAGAAAGCTCATGAGTAGCAGAGCTGAGGCCTCCTGCCAAAATCCAGCAACAACTTATCAGCCATTTGAATGAGCCACTGTTCTGGAAGGAGACCCCTTTCCTATCTGGTCAAACTCTGAGATGATTACAGGTTTGGCTGACATCTGATTGCAACCTCATGAGAGAGACCCTGAGACAAAGTCACGCAGCTAAGCCACTTCTGAATCGTTTACACATACAAACTGTAAGAGAGAATAATGTATTTATTATTGTTTTAGGATACTTTATCTAATGTTTTATTTTTAAAAATTTTGGGGGGTATATTTTATTGATTATGCTATTATAGTTGTTTCATTTTTACCTCCCCTTTATCCCGTCCTCCCTGTACCCCATCCCATCATCCCCACACCTCTTAGTTCATGGTTATGGGTTTTACATATCAGTTCTTTGACTTCTCAATTTCCTATACTATTTTTAGCTTCCCATCTATTTTTTTTTTGTCAACATTTTCCCACCACTACTTTCCCCAGCACCACCCTCCCCCACTTCCCACCCTCAATCTTTCCCCCATTTGGTTTTGTTGATGTGTCCTTTATGCATGATCCTTGATGACCCTTCCCTTCCTTTTCCTCTGTTATCCCCCTTCCAATTCCCCTCTGGTTACCATCAGTTTGTTTTTTATTTCAGCATTTCTGGTTATATTTTGCTTGCTTGTTTGTTTTGTTGATTAGGTTCCACTTATAGGTGAGATCATATAGTATCTGCCTTTCACTGTCTGGCTTATTTCACTTAGCATAATGCTCCCCAGTTCCATCCATGCTGTTGTGAAGGATAGTAGCTCTTTCTTTCTTTTTCTTTCTTTTTTTCTTTCTCTTTCTTTCTTTCTTTCTTTCTTTCTTTCTTTCTTTCTTTCTTTCTTTCTTTCTTTCTTTCTTCTTTCTTTCTCTCTTTCTTCTCTTTCTTCTCTTTCTTTCTTTCTTTTCTTTCTTTCTGCTGTATAGTATTCTGTTGTGTAAATGTACCACAGCGTTCTGACCCACTCATTTACTGTTGGTCACTTACTTTGCTTCCAATTCTTGACTATTGTAAATTGTGCTGCTGTGAGCATTGGGGTACAGAGGTTCTTTTGAATTGGTGTTTCAGGATTCTTAGGGTATAATCCCACAGGTGGAATTGCAGAGTCAAAAGGCAGTTCCATTTTTAGTTTTTTGAGGAAATTCCAAGCTGTTTTCCACAGTGGCTGCACCAGTCTGCATTCCCACCAATAGTGCACTAGGGTTCCCTTTTCTCCACATCCTCACCAGCACTTGTTGTTTATTGATTTGTTTATGATGGCCATTCTGGGTGGAGTGGAGTGATATCTCATTGTGGTTTTAATTTCCATCTCTCTGATGGCTAGTGATGCTGAGCATCCTTTATTGGTCTCTGGGCCCTATGTATGTCCTCTTTGGGAGACGTGTTCGTTCAGGTCCTTTGCCCATTTTTTAATTGGGTTGTTTGTCTTCATGGAGTGGAGTCATGAGAGTTCTTTATATATTTTGGAGGTCAAACCCTTGTCCAAGGTATCATTGGCAAATATATTTTCTCATATGGTTGATTCCCTTCTAATTTCGCTGATGTTTTCTTTAGCTGTGCAGAAGCTTCTTATGTTGATGAAGTCCCATTAGTTTGTTCTTACCCTTATGTCCCTTGCTCTAGGGGACATATAGGTAAAAATATTGCTGTGTGGAATATCTGCGATTTTCCTGCCTATGTTCTCCTCTAGGACTTTTATGGCGTCACAACTTATATTTAAGTCTTTTATCCATCTTCAGTTTTTTGTTTTTTTTTTTGTGAATCGTATAAGTTGGTGGTCGAATTTCATTTTTTGGCATGTAGCTGTCCAGATGTCCCAGTACCATTTGTTGAAGGGCTATTTTTACTCCATTTTATGTTTCTACCCTTTTGGCAAGTATTAATTGACCACAGAGACATGGGTTTGTTTCTCGGCTCTCTATTCTGTTCGATTGATCTATGTGTTTGTTCTTATGCTAACACCAGACTGTTTTGGTTACAGTGACCTTATAATATAGTTTGATGTCAGGTATTGTGATCCTTCCTGCTTTGTTCTTCTTTCTGAAAATTGCTGCAGCTATTCAGGGTCATTTATGATCCCATGTAAATTTTTGAAGTGTTTCTTTCTATATCTGTGAAATATGTCATTGGTATTTTAATAGGGATTCCATTGAATCTATCAATAGCTTTGGGTGGTATGGACATTTTGGTGATGTTAATTCTTCCAATCCATGAACATGGAATATGCTTCCATTTATTTGTGTCTTCCTTAATTTCTTTCCTCGGTGTTGTGTAGTTTTCTGAGTACAGGTCTTTAACCTCCTTGGTTAAATTTATTCCTAGGTACTTAATTTTTCTTGTTGCTATAGTAAATGGGATTTTCCCCTGATTTCTGATTCTGATATTTCACTGTTAGTATACAAAAAAACCTTCGATTTCTGGATATTGACTTTGTATCCTGCTGCTTTGCCAAATTCACTTATTAGGTTGAGTAGTTTTTTGGTGGAGACTATAGGGTTTCTATGTACACTATCATGTCATCTGAAAAATGAAGTACATCTGCAAAGTACTTCCTCCTTTCCAATTTGGATGTCTTTTATTTCTTTTATTGTCTGGTGGCTGTGGCTAGAACTTCCAAGACTTTGTTGAATGGTAGTGGTGAAAGTGGACATGCTTGTCTTGTTCACAACCTTAGTGGGAAAGATTTTAGTTTTTACTCATTTGATATAATGTTGGATATAGGTTTCTCATATGTAGCTTTTATTATGTTGAGATATGCCCCCTTTGTTCCCACTTTGCTGAGAATTTTTATCATAAATGGGTGCTGTATCTTATCAAATACATTTTCCACATCTATTGATATGATCATGTGATTTTTGTCTTTCCTTTTGTTTATGTGATATATTATGTTTATTGATTTGTGAATACTGTACATTCCTTGCATCTGTGGGACGAATCCCACTTGATCATGGTGAATGATCTTTCTAATGTATTGCTGGATATAGTTTGCCAATATTTTGTAGAGGATTTTAGCATCTATGTTCATCAGTGATATTGGTCTGTAGTTTTCTTTCTTTGTTGTGTGTTTATCTGTTTTTGGGATTAGGATGATGCTGGCCTCATAAAAAGAGTTTGGAAGTCTTTCTTCTTGGATTTTTTGGAATAGTCTGAGAAGGACAGGGGTCATTAGCTTTTCTTTGAATGTTTTATAAAATTCTCCTGTGAAGCCATCTGGTCCAGGGCTTCTGTGTCCTGGGAGTTTTTTGATTACTGCTTCAATTTCACCAGCTGTTATCAGTCTGGTCAGGTTTACTGTTTCTTCTTCATTCAGTTTTTGGAAGATTATATTTTTCTAGAAATTTATCCTTTTCACCCAGGTTTTCAAATCTTGGCATACAGTTGTTCATAATAATTTCTTATAATTCTTTGTATTTCTGTGATATCAGTTGTGCTTTCTCCTCTTTCATTTCTGATTTTATTTATTTGGGCCCTCTCCCTTTTTTTCTTGATGAGTATGCTTAAAAGCTTGTCGATATTGTTTATCTTTTCAAAGAACCAGCTCCCGGATTTATTAGTCCTTTGAATTGTTATTTTAGTCTCTGTGTTATTCAGTTCAGCTCTGATCTTGATATTGTCTTCCTTCTGTTTGCTCTGTGCTTTGTTTGTTGTTGTTTTTCCAGTTCTAGTACACATAGGGTTAGGTTGTTTATTTGAAATGTTTCTATCTTTTTTAGGTAGGCCTGTATTGCTATGAACTTCCCTCTCAGGACTGCTTTCACTGTCCCGTAGGTTTTAGACTGTTGTGTGTTCATTTTCATTTGTTTCCAGAAACATTTTGATTTCTTCTTTGATGTTATTATTGACCCACACATTGTTTAATAGCATGCTATTCAGTCTCCATGAGTTTGAATGTTTTTCAGTTTTTCCCTTGAGGTTGGTTTCCAGTTTTAAGTCTTTGTGGTTTGAGAAAATGCTCGATATGATTTCAATTTTCTTAAATTTGTTGAGGCTTGTTTTGTGTTGTATCATGTGGTCTGTCTTTGAAACTGTTCCATGTGCATTTGAAAAGAATGTGTAGTGTGCTTCTTTGGGATGAAAGGTTCTATATATATTTATATCAGTTAGGTCCATTTGATCTAATGTGTTGTTCAGTCCCATAATACCCTTGTTGATATTTTGTTTGGATGATCTATCCATTGTTGACAATGGGGTGTTAAAATCCCCTACTATAAGTGTGTTGCTGTCTGTATCTTTCTTGAAGTTCTCCAAGATTTTCCTTACATATTTGGGTGCTCCTATGTTGGGTGCATATAGGTTTACAATGTTTATGCCCTCTTGATGGATTCTTCCTTTGAGGATTATGAAGTGTCCTTCTCTGTCTCTTTTTATGGCCTTTGTTTTAAAGTCTATTTTGTCTGATATAAGTATTACTACCCTGGCTTTTTTTCCCTGTCCATATGCTTGGAATATTTTTTTCCAAGCCTTTACTTTCAGTCTGTATAGGTCTTTTGTTCTGAGGTGGGTCTCTTGTAGGAAGCAGATGTGTGGGTTCCATTTTTCTTATCCATTCAACTAGTCTTTATCTTTTAATTTGAGCATTTAATCCATTTACATTTAAAGTTATTATTGATAGGTACCTATTCATTTTTTCCCTTTGTATTTGTGTTCCTCTCTCTCTCCCTCTTTTTCTTCATCTTCTTAAAGGAGTTCCTTTAGCATATCCTGCAATGCTGGTTTAGTAGAGGTATATTCTTTAGCCTTCTTTTGTCTGGGAAACTCCTTATTTCACCTTCCATTTTAATTGAGAACCTTGCTGGGTAGAGTAGTCTTGGTTGCAGGTCTTTGTTTTTCATTACTCAGAATATTTCTTGCCATTCCCTTCTGGCTTGTCATTTTTCTGTGGAGAAGTCAGCTGCTAACCTTATCAGGGCTCCCTTGTATGTTACTTCCTATTTCTCTATTGCTGCCTTTAAGATTCTTTCGTTGTCCTCGATATCTGCCATTTTAATTATGATGTGTCTTGGAGTGGGTCTCTTTGGGTTCCTCTTGAGTGGGACCCTCTGTACTTCCTGGACTTGTAAGACATTTTCTCTCCTCAAATTAAGAATGTGCTCCATCATAACTTTTTCAAACAGGTTTTCTATCCCTTGCTCCTCTTCTTCTGGTATTCCTATTATATGGATATTATTATGTTTCATGTTGCTCTTAACCCCTCTTCATTCTTTTTGAGCCTTTTTCATTTTCTTGCTCTTTCTGGGAATTCGTTTCTACCATGTCATCCAGCCCACTGATTTGGTCCTCTGCTTCATCTAGCCTGCTTTTGATTCCTTCTACTGTGTTCTTCAATTCTGAAATTGTATTCTTCATTTCATCTTGGTTCCTGTTGATAGTTTCTATGTCCTATTTCATGCTAATATATTTTGCAGTAAGTTCCTCATAGTTTCCCTGTAGTTTTTTTGTAATTCTCACTGAGATAATTGAGTTAATTGAGCTTCCTTATAACCATTGTTTTGAACTCAGTATCTGATAGTATACTTGCCTCTATTTCACTTAGTAGTCTTTCTGAGGATTCCTTCTTTCCTATTGATTAGGGGTTGTTTCTTTGTCTTCCCATTATTTGGCTGTGTGAGCAAAACCACAAAGTCCAGGAAGCAAACCCACGACCATAAAGATAACTCCCCACTTCAGCCCCACTATCAATGGTAAATGAACCATTATTAATAAGACTATAAAGAGATTAAGGCTGTTATAAGAAAGAAGGGAAATAAACTATAGTATAAAATAGTGACAACATTCACCAACTTGATGGACAAGAAATGAATGTTAAAAAGCTATGCAGTAAAGAAAATATTGCAAATCATGGAGAAGACCACAGTGGATATTGTCCTGGTAGCTTCTAGCATTTACCACTGTCTTTTCTTTCTGGATCTGCCTTAGGTGTTGTCAGATGTTGACCCCATCTGACCTTAGGCAGCCTGTTAGAGGCTTCCTGGGATCTACTGTCTGTGGCTATCTCCTTCAGTTGTTAATCTAGTCACTTTGTGCTCATCAGTGAGACTTAAACACCATAGGGTGGGGCAGAATCTCTCCTCAGGTCAGGGCTATTGTTTCCTTTCAGGCTGCTGCTGGGAGGGGAGTGGTCTGTGTGAGCTCCATGGCTATTTGCCTTACAGGGGGGTGATTCAGCATCAGGATCCCAGAGGCTACTTTGTCAGTTCTCTCCCCAAAGTCTCTGTTCCCAGTCTCTCCTGGTGTCTCTAGTCCACTCTGCCCCAGCCCTTGCTGGAGTCCAGGGTAAGTGACTGCAGATGACAATTTATGCGTTGGCCCTTTAAACAGCTCTTTCAGTCTCCAACCACCCATCTCTGGCAGAGAGCAGCCCTGCTGCTTTTCGCAGCTGGCTGTTATCTGTGTACTTTTTGTGCTCTGGTGCTGTAGGCTGGGGATCCCTGCTTATGGTTTGGACCCCACTCTTCTCAGGGGGATCCAACTGGCTGCTTAAATATCCCTCTGGTGCTGCCACCTGCAGGTGCCCAGCCAGCCTTCTCACGTCTCTGTTGCGCTCCTTACCAGTCAGGTTGTGCTCAACTGATTCTTCTGTCTGTCCGAGGTTGTAAGGCAAAGGTACTTTGTTTTGTAGCAATAAATAACAACTATAAACACTGACATTAAAATGTAAATTAAAAACATTGCATTGGAAGAAAATTTAGAATTTTGGAAAATTGAAGGAAACACCAGAAAAGACTCAGGGGCTGAGGATAACTCTGGGGATCTAGGATGCAGGAAATATAATGATTTGCAGAGTTCAGCTATCAAAATTAATTGGCAATGACCATTATTAGTTCCTTTTACATTCTATACTCTATTAGAGATTCCAGGTACAGAGGATCTAGTCAACTTAGATAGATTTTTGCTTGACTCTTGACCAAGAATGAATGGAGTACCATGATTGGTATTTACACTAAGGATGCACACAATGGGAGATCTGTAGTTCTGCAAAGGAAAAATACCAAGAAAGGTGTTATGGATGATGAGTAGGTAAATAAAGAGATGTCAACCATCAATAGACTGATAGTTCTGAAAATTGCCAAGTGGCTTGGTAAAATCTGAGTTTATCTAACTCTACAGAATAGTCATAGTACCACATAGAATTTTGCAATCACTATGTGTCCTCAAAAGTGTGATGCCATTAAAAGTGATAAAAAAAAGCAATAAGTAAAAATTTTGTTTAGCTTAATTTGGGAAATATCAGGGGTTGTCTTAAATCTTTGGTGATTTTCACCATTGCATTTAATATTACTTAGAATAGGCTCTGATGAGTAAACTAAAACATGATAGACTTCTTCTTCCTTGCTGAAACATGAGTACTAGATGCATAAATAGGATACCAGGTAGCTCATATCCTTGTGGCAGTTAAGGACATAGACTAATGGCAGATCTGCCATCTTTAACACATGGCCTCCAAGAATTTTTCTGTGAAATATTTAACGTCAGTCATTCAGAAGGGGTAAAGATCATGGAGAAGCACACATACATTTTTTTGACGATTTCATTTTTTAGAAGTGATCTTTATTTCTGCAAACATTCCACTGGCTAGAACACCATCATATAGCTTCACCTAAACTGCAAGGGGGTGCTGGGAAATGTAGTCCCTGGCAGCCACTTTCTAGCACAAATTTATATTAAGGAAAGAATAGCATTTTTTTGTTTTGTTTTGTTTTGTGATCTCCTATTTTGTAGCCATTTCTTCTACATATAAATCCCTTGGCCACTTTTTAATTGTCAGCCTGGTATGTATTGCATTACTAGTTTCCTTGGAGAATAATCAAAGCACTTACTCAACACAATGTACATACAAATGAAATCTAGGGTCATCTCAGTATATATAAATTAACAGCTGGTTTCAGGACATGTCTCAGGAAACACTGCTTAGAACTTATGGTGCTTCTGATTCCATCATCATTTGAAGAATCTCAGAGTGATTTTCAGCCCTATACAATGGAGCATGTGAAATGGAACCTTGTCCTCAGGTCTTCTGCTTTGGGAAATTTGACATCTGGTTGCCACAGCACTTCCAGCTGATGACAGATTCACTTCCTTCAGCTGCAGGCTTGAGGCCTCTGAACCTAAGGTTATTTCAGTTCTTAGAATCCGTGAAGGCATCTTGGCTCAAGAGACAAAATTGGCTAAAGATGCAAAAAAGTATAAATAGAATCTACTTCAGGCCAACTATTGCACATGCTGAAATGTAGAAGAAAGCATTCTAGGCAAACGCATGAGTTTCGGGGCAGGGAATGCCAAGTTCTTTAAAAGTTATGACTCTTTATTCAAATAAAGTAATTTGAGGAAGTCCACTCCCTAAAAGCAGAATGCTTGGGCTGAAGTGTGTGCAGCGTGTGTGCATTTGGGAGCAGTAGAGAGAGGTGGCTGGACCATTTAGGGACCAGCCTCTTAACTGCTGTTTCTCTGTGCCTGTTTCATTTATTTACCACATGGGAATACACTGTGGAACAAAGAGTTTTGTCACCAAAATTAGTATTTTGGGGAAAACTTAGTAGGGACTCCTTTAAAAATAAACTATGTATGGCCCTGACCAGTGTGGCTCAGTTGGTTGGGAGTCATTCTGCAAAGTGAAAGGCTGCTGGTTCAGTCACCAGCCAGGGCCCATGCCTGAATTGTGGGTTCTGTCCCTGGAGAGGATGTGTGCGAGAGACAACCAATTGATGTTTCACTCCCATATTGATGTTTTTCTCTCTCTCCCTCTTTCTCCCTCCCTTGCCCTCTCTTTAAACATAAACAAAATCTTAAAAAAATATAAACTATGTAACTACATATGGCTATGTTGCATTTTGTGATTGTATGTTCTGAGATGGTTATAGAGACCTATTATATGACTATAATGATTGTGTCAGTAACTCATCTAATAGAATTTAGAAGACAATGAATAAAAATATAATTATATTTCTGAGAAGCTCCTAGCACCTGAAATGCAACTGACTATTTTTTCCATATTAAAGTCCTGAATCCAAATTTCCCTGTAACTGTCCTACTTAGGTTGTGGATGTCAAAATTGCATTTCAAAAATAACATCTACAGAATAGAAAGATTCTAATTTCCCCACAGAACCTGTTCTGATCTCCTGTATTTTTCATATCAGTTTTAAAATCATGATCTACACAGTATCTCAGACCATAAACTCAGGGGGATTCTGCTTCTCCATCTATTGCAGTCTACATACATCCCACTTGGCTCCTGACTCCAAAATTCTGATCTGACCACTTCATACCATCTCAGCAGCCATCATCTGTCCCTGGATACATGCAATAGCTTTCTATTTGGTCTCCCTACTTCCACTATTACCTCCCTACAATTCTTTCTCTGGTAGCTGCTAGAATGATTGTTTATACAACATGCAAACTAGATCGTGTCACTTCCCTGCCTGAGACCTACCAATACTATCAATTGACATTAGAATGTGGCCTCTGTACAATACAAATTTCTTACTCCAACTTACAGGACCGTAAACAATGTCGCCTCTGACTCTTTGATCTCATCTGATACTTTTCTCCCCTTCGTTTTCTATGCTCATTATGCACTGACTACTTAATTCTTCAGAACCTCAAACTGTGTTCCCGACTCATGATCTTTGTGCTTGTTTTTATGCTACCTGGGATACCCTTCCCTGGAATCATTCTATGTTACTAGGCTTCTTTCAAAGGTCTTTCTCTGGCCACCCCATACTTTATCCCCATAAGTCTATTGCATCACCTTGTTCTCATTGCTTTATTACATTTAACACTATCTGAAACTATTGCTTTGCATTTTAATTCTTTATAGTTCATCTCCTACTACTAAAATAGAGCTTCATAAGAACAAAGACACTTATGTGGATTATTCTCAGTTACATAGTGTGTCCCCAGCACCTACAAGAGAGACTGCCATGCTGCCATGTAGTAGTAGCACATGCTTACCTTGGTAAACTGCTTTCCTAGTTTTCCCTAGAATGTAGAGCTTAGTTTGCAGCCTAGGAATCTCTTAAGGGATGGAGAGCAGATCAGTGAGAAACTATTGGAAAGACCTCACCAAAGGAAAAATATATTCCTATCAGAAATTGCCTTTATGCAGGTTTATGGGTACATGCATGAATGGCCCCCAGTCCTAAAATTCTCCTTTTCATCCCTTCACTACTTTTCCCCAATAGGAAGTGATGACATCCTCCGAACAAGCTGGGAGTCATTGGACCCTTTTATTCTCCTTCATTACTTCCATATCTAAAATACATAAATATTTAAGGGGGTTGATGAGAAATGGTTTACTGTTTTCTACTGAGAGCAGCAAAATTATTGTAGTCATACTGTTGCACTGCATTATTTTAGTCAAGAGAGCTATTGAAGAAATGCTTTGTAAAGTGATCTGCCTGAAAATTTCTTGACAGCAGTTCTGTCACACTTTGGGGCATCAATACAAACTTAAAAATAAACAGTAAGTCTTTGTCTGACTTGTGTCACTTAACGTAATACCCTCTAGGTTCATCCATGCTGTCACAAATGGTAAGATTTCATTCTATTTATGGCCAAGTAATATTCCATTGTATATATGTAACACAGCTTTTTTAATTTCACTCATCTATTGATGGGCCCTTGGGTTGTTTCCAAATCTTGGCTCTTGTACATATTGCTTCAATGAGCAGAGAGGTTCATATATTCTAGGGAACAAAATCAACAAAAAAACAAAAAAGAGACAGACTCATAGATGCAGACAACAGGCTGGTTGTTGCCAGAAGGGAAGAGTGTTGGGAGATAGGTGAAAAGTAAAGGGATTAAGAACTACACATTGGTCATCACAAAATAGTCCTGGGGATATAAAGTACAGTATGGGGAATATAGTCAATAATATTGTAATAACTGCATACAGTGTATGTGAGTATTTGAACTATTAGGAGACTGCTTTGTAAAGTAATGTTTGTCTAACCACTGTATTATATACCTGAAACTAATACAAAATAATATTGAATGTAAAGTATAATAAAAAATTTAAATAAGTAAATAAATAAACAGTAATGGGGAGATACATCTCTGATTTCAACATGAATGTTTTAATGGAGACTGATGATAACGTATTCAGATGAGGTATTTTTAACATGTCAGAAAAATGAGCATGATATTTCAAGCAGTATCACATTCATGATATTCAATCATTTATTCTCCCCAGCATCTGTGGATTGGCTAAGTGTTGATGTGCCTAGGGTGGGCTCAGTTGTCAGTTATGCTTTGAGCTAAAGGTCTGGCTTAATGTAGTGCCTTCATTAGGGCTGGGCTCTGGGTGCTCTATGTGTGTTCACCCTGGAGTCCAGAGCTGAGGGACAGCACTGCCTGGGGGAAGTTTGTCATGTTGCTGATAAAAGTGGTAGAAATCAAGCAGACTCCCTTAAGACCTAGACTCAGAGTTGTCGTACTGTTGATTCTAACCACATTCCATTAGTGTGCAAAGTCACATGGCCAAGCTGCCCTAAATCAAGGATGGGGAAGTATACATTCCATCCATGATGAGGACACAGAAAGGATGTGGGTACAGGGAGTGATGAAGAATTAGAGCCAAAAATTTAATATAAATCAGTGTATAATCTAATAAATAATCCCATAAAAAAATCCTATTATGGAAAAATGAAACGACCAGACACTGAGGGGTTAGGAGCACGATCTTTATTTATGTGCACGGGTCCAGAGGAGACAAACTCCAAATTCTGAGCCCAGAACAATAGCCCCGCATTCCTTTTATACTGGGTTAGGTGGGGGAGGGTATTGGGAGGCGTAGTATAGATTTGGCGGAAAAGGGCTTACAGAGGTGGGAGAGAAACATTTACATCATAAGTCAGGGCAATTAGCATTTCATCTTTGGTATCAACCTTGATCCCCTCTACATTCCCCCCTGTGGGTGCTTAGACAGCACTTTCATCTGTCTCTGCACCCAGAAATGGGGTCCTCTGCTCCTGTTGGGGGTCTAGTGCTGGAGACGGTGGCAGGTAGCGTTGGCTCGGCGACGGTCCACTCCTCCTCCCTGTCTTGGCAGGTCCTTCGCAGCTTTAGGGCTGGGATTCGGCCTGGTCCCTGTTCCGGTCCCAGGTTGGTTTCCTCAGGGTCAGCGGCGGCCTTGGCTCTGGTGTGATGGATCCTTGGAGTAATACCTGCAACTTTTAAGGCGGTGGGGGCAGTTAACAGTATTAGGTAGAGCCCAACCCATTTGTGTTGGAGGGACTCTTTCCAGTCTTTTACCCAAACATACTGCCCTGGCTTATGGGAGTGGGCTGGCCCTCCTGTTGGTACTATTTCTTGCCCAAGGTGGGCCTACCTGACTCTCTCTAACTCTTGACCTAGGGCTTTGAGGTAGGAGGCTTGGTGGGCCTCCCCTAAGGTGGTAAGTCTGTGGTAGTAGGGATTTGGGTTATAGGGGTTGCCCTTCCATATAGGATTTCGTATGAGGTGTACGCTGCTGAATTTGGGGTGCACCTAACTCGGAAGTGGGCAAGCGGCAGGACATCTGGTCAGGGTAGGAGAGTCTCTTGACAAAGTTTCCCTAAAGTCTCTTTTAGAGTCCGGTTCATTCGTTCTACTTTGCCCCAGCTTTGAGGTTGGTAGGCAGCGTAAAGCCTCCATTTTAGTTTTAAGGCTTGGGTTAGCAGCTGGATCACTTTTGCAGTAACGGCGGGCCCGTTGTCACTTCGGAGACTGAAGGGCATGAGTTCCACTATTACCGTCTCTCGTTCTGTGGCCAGCCTCAGTGGGTTGTTTTCTGCCCAGACCCCAGAGTATTTAGCCCAGAGGGGGTGTGGGGCTGACACTCCATTTTCCTGGTGGAACCTATATTCTTCTTCTCGTGGAAGCACTAGGGCAATAGTTCGTGCCATGGGGAGGTCCAGGGAGGCCCCTTCTGGCTGGGAGGTGACCCGCGCTGCTGGCTTGGTCAAGATATCTTGGCCTAGTAGGGGGATAGGACAGTCTGGTAGGTAGAGGAACTCATGGGAGATCTGGTGGTCCCCAAGTTCGACCTTCCGTGCCTCACAAAATTTCTGGGGGCTAGCCGAGAGTCCGGTGGCTCCCTGCACGAGGATTTCTTTCCCCGTGGGGGCCCAACTAGGACGGTGACTTCTGAGTGTTCCACCCCTGTGTCTATCATAAAGTCGATGTCTTGGCCCCCAACTTTGACCCTGACCATGGGCTCCTGGGGACCGAGGGTGATGGAACCCGGTCGCACCTAGTCTTGGTCGAACCCGGAGAGGGCCAATACATTGGGGGCTGGTAGTGGCAGGATAACCTGGCCTGTGGGCATCTCCTCATGCCGCTTGTGAGCTGGACAGTCTCGCTTCCAGTGCCCATACTCCTTACAATAGGCACATTGGTCCTTTTCTACCTTGAAGTGTCCCTATTTGTTGATCGGGTCACCTCTGGGGGCCGGCCTCCCTAGTGCGGAGGCCAGCAGGGTGGCCTGCATTTTCTGGTCCTCTAGGCAGGCTGCTGTGGCCGCCTCATCTCGATTTTCATATACTTTATTGGCGACCGCTAGGAGTTGATTTAAGGTCATTTCTGCAAAGCCCTCAAGCTTTTGGAGCTTCCTCCTGATGTCCGCGGCCGATTGAGAGACAAAGGCCATGGCTACCAAACTTTGATTTTCAGCTGTCTCTGGGTCAAAAGGGGTAAACACTCTGTATGCCTCCATCAGCCGCTCAAGAAAGTCTCCGGGGCACTCATCTGACCTTTGGTGTATGGTGGCGACCTTAGCCATATTAGTGGGCTTCCCGGCTGCCGCCTTTAGCCCCTGTAACAGGGAGTGGTGATACAGATCCAAGGTGGCCCGCCCTCGCTCAGTGTTTGGGTCCCAAGTGGGCTGTTGTTCAGGGGCGGCGCAGGCGCATAATCTGAGGGATCTAGGGTTCCTGCCAGGGCATGCGCTTCAAGGTAGCGCTGGACCTCCTCTAGAATTTTTCTCCTCTCCTCAGTGCTGAACAAGGTCAGGAGGAGTTGGTGACAATTGAACCAGGTGGGCCGGTGGGTTTGGAAGATCGAGTCTATGAGCTCGATCATGGCCTGTGGCTTCTCCGAGAATGGAGGGGTGTGGTGTTTCCAGTTCAGGAGGTCAGTAGTACTGATTGGCTGATAGTAATAAGTAACCAGTCCAGGCTGGACAGTCCCGTCCTCATTAACTCTGGGTGCTGCCTGCACCTCTTGGAGTGGCATCTGAAGAGGGGGCCGGTGGCTTCTAAGTCTGCTAGCTATGGGTGACAGGCCTGGATGGGGCAGGGCTGGGAACTGAACCGGGGAGGGTTCTGGGGAGACTGATGCCCCTAGGGCGAGATAGAAGGCAGAGGAGTCAGGGGCTCCGGCGGGGGAGCTGTAGGGGGCACCTGTGGACAACACATTCTTGGGCGTGTCCTGCCGGCGGTTCGTCTATGGCTCCTCTGAGTCCCCGTGCACTTACTAAGCCAGCTGGGCATATCCTGGGCCAACTCCTACCATCTATCTATATAGGAAAACTGATCGGGATGTCCTGGCTTTCCTGTAACTTTCAGGTGAACTGCTCTTATAGTGGATAGCTTTAATGTTCCCTCGGGGGGCCAGCCGACCACTCTGTAAAAGTCGGCCACTCTGTAGTACAAAATGTCTCTAATTGGTCCGCATCAAACGATGGGTCCTGCCCTTTAAATTTGCTGAAATTCTGCAACATACAATCTAAAATTGTAGAAGGTCCACCCCCCCATGGTTTCCCTCCCGCGCGGCTCAAACACACAAAGGGTGGGGGCACTCGCTCGTCCGCCTGGCCTGCTCCCTCGCGGGACGAAGTGGGTCTTGGCTAAGGTTGCCCCAACAGAATTCGGGGTTAACTGTCAACCGTTATGCCATACGACCTGACACAGGAACCGCAGGTTGGGACCCACTCTCGCTCTGTAGGCTAGCGCCCGAGGAGCCACAAACACAGACACACTTGGGTTCACTCTCAAACATTCAGAGGTTATTCAGCTCCCTCCCCGAGTGAGGGTCCGGCGGTCGGACTTCTGTAGTCTTGATCCTAGTGTAACAGATGAGGGATCCAAATCCCTCCCGATCTCGGGTCTAGTCCCCGGGGCACTTACCGATCTGGCACCTTCCGATAGATCGTGTTCCGAAGCCCCCACTTCCCGGCTGGAGTTGCGGGCCGGAGTCCGGTGTCCCCGCCGGTCGGGACCTGAGAAATCTCAGGGCGCGCACTTTCCTGGTCCCCAGCCAGGCCACCGGGCACCCAGCCCGCCCTGCTCAGTCAGCAGCAAGTCGGCCCGAATTTATGTAAGGTCGTTTCCCGGTCAGGGAACCAAATGTTATGGAAAAAATGAAACGACCAGACACTGAGGGGTTAGGAGCACGATCTTTATTTATGTGTACAGGCCCAGAGGAGCCAAACTCCAAATTCTGAGCCCAGAACAATAGCCCCGCATTCCTTTTATGCTGGGCTAATTGGGGGAGGGTATTGGGAGGCGTAGTATAGATTTGGCGAGAAAAAGGCTTACAGAGGTGGGAGAGAAGCATTTACATCGTAAGTCAGGGCAATTAGCATTTCATCTTTGGTATCAACCTTGATTCCCTCTACAGTCCTACCTAGTAGTGGAATATATTTACATGTGTGTGTAAATACGTACTTCCCATTAAATATATATCAACATTTAAGACCATTCTAACGAGGTAACCTGATCTTAAGAGCTGGGTTTCAATGGCGAGCAATACTGTAAGATTAAATTATGATGGATTTCATGTAATCATTTCTAACTATGGGTACCAGTGGAAAGATCTCTTTTTGAAGAGTTCTTTCTTCAAAAGAACTTTCTTCAGCACATGGCTGTTTCTCTCGCACAAGAATTTTAATAACACACAGCTATTGAGATATTTTTTAAAAAATGTATTTGGTTTAGGAAATAAGCCTTTGAAGCACTTATTACTCTTTGTCAAAATGTATTTCCTTTCTTCATTCCTGCCATTCAAACATAGGTCTCACATATATTGATGAGGCTCAGTATGGGTTGGCAGACAAAAGTCTTTGGAACATTTGGTAGGAGCACTTCAGTTTCATTTAAGTGGACTTTCCCTGGTATGATCTGCCCAGTTAGGGTTTGGAGCTTAGCCTCCCATTCTAGATAAATTGTGACTTGTTTTCCTCCCTCTGAAAAACTAGGCTGTTATTTACGCTTTCTGTCAGAGTCAGTAGATGAGCCACATCTTACTTGAATCTCAGAGCAACCATCCCATGGATGATAGTGACAGGAGGAACTGGAAAGACCTCACGTCTGCATTTTCCCTCACTTCATGTCTCATTTCCTAGTGTGCACTCACCTGTGGAGACCTGTTTCAGGGCTAGGTATAAGTCATTTATGCACAGCAGTGAATCATTTCTTTATAGGATATTAACTTTTAAGTTTCCTTAAGAAATTATAAAATGGAACACTTCACCTACAGCAGTTAGAAGTAACTCAACTACATGTAAACAAAGAAACATGGCAGGATTTAAAATTTATAACAAGAAGTAAACACAAATATAAATGAAAGAGACTATATCGAACTAAACAGTTTCTGCACAGCAAAAGAAACCGACAACAAAACTAAAAAGCAACTGACTGAAGGGGAGGTGTTATTTGCAAACAGCTCCAATAAGGGATTAATATCCAAAATATATTTAAAAATCATACAACTCAACACCAAACAAACAATCCAATTAAAAAGTGGGCAGAGGACCTGAAAGGACACCTCTCTCAAGAAGACATACAAACAGCCTACAGATACATGAAAAGATGTTCAACTTCACTAGCTATGAGGGAAATGCAAATCAAAATTAAATGAGATGGCATCTTATACCTTAGAATGGCTGTTATCAACAAGACAGGTAATAAGAGTTGAAGAGGTTGTGGAGATAAAGGAACTCTCATTCACTGCTGGTGGGAATGTAAACTGGTACAGCCACTATGGAAAACAGCATGGTGATCTCTCAAACAATTAAGAATAGAATTACCATATGACCCAGTGATCCCTCTTCTGGGTATCTACCCCAAAACTAAAAAACTTTTATTCTCAAAGATATATATACCTCAGTGTTAATTACAGCATTATTCAAGACATGGAGACAACAAAAGTGTACTTAGAGGACTGGATAAAGAAGATGTGGTACATATATACAACTGAATACTACTCAGCCACAGGAAAAGATGAAATACTGCCATTTGTGACAACATCAGTGGACCTTGATAATATTATGCTAAGTGAAATGAGTCAATCAGAAAAAGCTAAGAATCATATGATTTCACTCATATGTGGGATATAAAATGGAAACTCATAGACAGACTATAGTTGGGTGGTTACCAGAGGGAAGGGGATGGGGAATGGTTGGGGGGCAAAAGGGGCCAAGTGTATGGTGACAGAAGATGGTTTGACTTTGGGTGGTGGACACACAATGCAGTATATAGGGCATGTACCATAGAAACGTACACTTGAAACCTACATGATCCATTAACCAATGTCACCTGCAATAAATTTAATAAATAAATAAGAAAATAAAAATAAAATAAAATCTATAACAGGGAAAGGTAGTACCATAAAAAAACAAACTATATGCATTTGATATATATAAATTGATAAATGTAATATAAAATATACAAGTATATTACATATACATATATAATTTATAAAAGGTAAATTAAAATGCAATGTATAAAAATATATCTTTATAAGAGCACATACAAATAAAAAGCCACTAATTTAACACAGTCATGTTGCCTGTGAGGTGAATGGAATAAGATGGAGAATAGAGATATAATGAGAAATAATTAAGGATGTGGGACAATTATGATAATATGTCTGGAAATGAAGAATATAATTAACTCCTCCCCCTGCAGCTGAGTTCAAAATCAAAAAAGAAAAAATGAGGGAAGGAAGATAGGCGGAAAGGAAGGAGGTTTTGCATACCTTTTACAGCATTTTCAGCTGGTGGCCTAGCAGGAGGGAAAGTGTTGTTTTGGCGTTGTCTGGCTGATGGGTGCAAGGCATTCAGTGAGTACTTATTGAATCGAGCCTCATTGAACTTGCTTGCCTTAAGAAGGCTGAATTCCCTGAATCCTGAATTCACATCCTTTTGGCTGACCTCATTCTTTCTGTGAAGGATGGTTGAAACAAGTCAGAAAGGACCATGAAGTCCTTTGGTCTAACTGCATCCAGTAGAAGACATGTTCTGTTTTTGTTTGTTTGTTTGTTTGTTTTTTGTTTTTTTGTTTTTGGTGAGAACCCATTCCTATTGTTTTCTGGTGATGGCTCTCACAATTACTTTGGGGGGCGGGGTGCCTTACCCCATTCTTATCTTATAAAATTTGGATGAGGTTGAGTTTTCCTTACTCAGTCATCTCTGGCAGTGGACACATGACCCAAGCCCCACCATAGCAGCAAGCAGTTTTTTTGTTTAGGGATTGGTATAGGACCCAATTCAGGCCAATGTAGACTCAATAACTTTTGGGGGGAAATACTTGAGAAAAAATGTTTTTTTTTTAATCCTCACCAGAGGAGATGTTTATTGATTTTAGAGAGAGAAGAAGGGAGTGAGAAAGATAGAGAGACCTTGACTGGTTGCCTCTCATATGTGCCCTGACTGGGGATCTGACCTGCAACCTTTTGGTGTATAGGTCGACATTCCAATCAACTGATCCACCCAGCCAGGGCAATGTTGGGATTTTATGCGGATCTCTATAGAGCATACAAGGTTTGGGAGCCCAGAGCAACCATACATGAAGAAAGCTTGACTGAAAATTAGCCAAGACAAAGAAAAAGAGAGATTTAGAGATACAGAGGGATGGAGGAAGGGCAAAGTGGGGTGGGGGAGAAGTGTCTATCTATCTATCTCTCTACCTTGGATTATTTTTGCATAAATGCATTTGAGTTGGGCTTTTTTTTAAACCACTTAATCTTCAGAGTCGTGATTAATATGTCCCAGAGTGATTACATTCTCTTGAAGAACCCACCCTTGAATTGAGCTTCACTGAACTCATGGTGACAAGATCCTCTCCACACTTCCAGGTCACCTCACCAATCTCTGTATAGCTTGGACTATCAGGAAATTTTACCCAGCATCTGTCTTCCTCAAATTTTCTCATGTTGGTAGCCATTTTAAAAGATTTTATATAGTTATTAATTTGGGAGGTATATTTTATTGGTTATGCTATTACAGTTGTCCCATTTTTTTTCTCCCCTTCATCCCCTCTGCGCTGCACCCCACCCCATCATCCCCACATCTCTTAGCTCATGTTTATGGGTTGTACATATCAGTTCTTTGGCTTCTCAATTTCCTATACTATTCTTAGCCTCTCCCTGCCTATTGTGTTTTGTTTTTTTTTTTGGTCAACATTTTTACACCACTAGTTTCCCCAGCCCCACCTATCCCCACCTCCCACCCACAGGCTGGTCTAGCAGGGTCTCAGTTCTCTTCCACATGGTCTCTAAGTCTCCAGAGGGATACCCCAGGCTTGCTCATGAGATGGAGGGAGTTTTCTTGAAGAGCAAAATATTCATGGCCTGGGGACATCTTGGCTCAAAGACCCATTAGTTTGCCACTTCCATTGGTCAGAGGAAATCACAAGACAATCCCAAATTCCAGAGATAAGGAAATAGACTCCACTTGATGTTGGAGTTGCTTCAAAGTCACATTACATAGGACATGGGTTTAGGTTGGGGTGGATTATTGTGCCCAATTTTTAAGTCAGTGTAGCAGAGACTAAAACAACAAAAATGCATATGCCTTAGGAGTTTGATTTCACTGAATGACTTGTTTGCATCTAATTCTAAGATTTTAATCAGGATCAAGAGCAAATCAAGTGAATTTGGCAAATTATAACTTCCATCTCTTTTAATAGTAACTGAGAAGAAACATAGAAAACGAGAAGAACTAATATCTCTTTGAAATTCGCACTTGAAATTCAACTGTTGTGTTGAATCAGGGTTGGGTTGGGGGAATAGAATTACTTTAGAGCTTGTTAAGATGTGTTGAATGAATACTTTCTGTTTATTTCCCAATAGGAGCACATTATCAAAATTAAACCTTTGGAGACAGCAGATTAATAAATAATGAAGACCTACTCTAGTATTAAAAAAACTGCCCTCATTGGTATAACCTTAAATCTGTGTTGGATGGTGATTTAATACTTAACAGGTTACTTCAACTATAGTCAGCCTTCTTGTCAGAAAGAGGTGTGCCCTCTATAAAACATTCATCCATCTATCCATTTAAAAAACATTGGTAATGTACATTTTGTATAGAGTAATATCAGTAAGCCACATGATACAATAAATTAATGTTTGTCACTTATCAAGAGAAGGTAGAGTGGGTTTTAGCCTTTATGTTTTTCCTCAGAAAACAGATCAAATGTAATGTCACTTTGGAATTGGGAAGAACCTGCTAGGTCTATGATGACTGGATATAAACAGCATGGCAGGGACTCACTTAATGTTCTCTGGGGATATGGGCTTGGTGTGATTTTTAGTCTTGCCTGGTATAGTGTTACTTGGGCTGGAGCATGGAGCTTGCCTTTAGTCCTGTAGCCATCTAGCATTTGACTCTAAAACACTTTTAACTTATAGAATAATATTCCAGAGCCTGGTAGGAAGGTTCAAAAAATCTTTTCATCAGTTTCCGAAATAATCAAAGTGGGAGATGTATCTGCTATAAACTGTTGAAATCAGTTCCTGTGGACTCTGTCAAAGTAAGTGCACAGAGCTTGACACTCCATAAATTTAAGACTTTTCTAGTGGGAATTTTGACTATATATGATTTTGCCCTTATATCCTAAGTTTTGAATAATTCTGCTTGGTTAAAAAAACCAGGATGAGGGGACCTGCCTAAATTACAGATTATGTCTAATCTCTCATTGTAAACTCTAGACAATTCTATTAACTGCTCTGAACTTATTTGTCAATAAGTTAAATGAGAATATTGAATAAGTCAATCATGAATATTGCTCTTAGATTTCCAAAACTTTATATTTATGCTGTTCACATGAACCTCAGAGCCACTTTCCCATTCTGGGTAGGTGAGGCATCAGTGGCTTCATTTTTCACATGAGAATGCTGGCATTAGAGCCAAGGTAAAATTTAAGAGTAGACTATTATAGAGCGACTTGGAAAGCTGTTAAAAGTCTTCCACAGATTGCATCCAACTCTTCCGTAGATTTCATCAACATGTTTCTGCATAGAGCTAATGGCTTCCAAAGATGCTTTGATCATAGCAAGATATTTAGTCAAGTTACCACCACTCCAGAGGGATCAATTCCCTTCCGATGGGCTGTCCAGATGCATGGACTCTTTCAAATGTGTGTAAGTGAATTAAGAAAAGTTTGGCCTGGTCATTAGTACAGTTACCATTACAGAGAGAGGAAAACACACAAAACCACAGCCCATAAGACCTTGACCTCCATGGATCCTGGTTTCCTTATCTATAAAATAAGAGAGACTAGATGACGCCCAAGGTCCCTTCCTGTTCTGAAGTTTTGTGATCTCTTTTCCTAATAAGACTGAAAGTTAAGTCATAAATAACAGTAAATAGATAAGATTTTCTTCCCTTTTTTTACTCAAATTCAAATCAAATATTGATAAAGAATAAAGAGAGCCATTGCAAACAAATTCATTTTTCTTTTCTGCTCTAATATTTTAATTAAATGTTTATATATTAAGTGGCTATTCTGTGAAAGATACTAAGACCACATAACTTCATCTAAGCACATCAATATGAAATGTGAGCACTCCAGGACCAATAAGCCATATTATTCAGGCTTCTTCTAAGGCTTATTAGAGCTAGATTTGGGGGCTCCTAGTAATCAAATAAGCTCAACAAAGGTTCACCTCTGGAAAGGTCCCCTTATGGGAAAGGATGGCTATGTTGTTCTTAACTGTATAGTGAGTGCACCATCAAATTCTCTTTACCAAACCAGTGCACCCACCCTCAAGCTGCTGTGAATGTTGAATGCTAAGTGTCCATGCTCTCTTTCTCATATCTTTCCTGAAGGTTTGCTCTTGACCAAAAGTAACAACTTTCCCAGAAGTTTATTCCTTCAACCTGGGCATCCTGCAGCTAATATCTAATTGATAGGAATAAACAAAGACCACTTCCCTGTTTCCAGGAGAGATGGTCTCTGGTATATTCCATGCTCCAGAAATCCCCATTGGACCAGGTGGAGGCTAGATAGCGAAGACCAAATCCTAGCTCCTTCTTCTCTGCTACTCTCACTCCCTTCTCCTCCAAATCTTCCCTCAATGAATCGCATACACTCAAATTCCTTTCTTAGGTTCTGCATCCAGGGAACTTGACTTCAGGCCCCAGAACCACTTAGCTCTTCCCTAGGATTTGGGCATTGCTTCCTAAGACTATGTTCAGCCTTTAACACGTCTTTATAATTATTCAAGCCTGTGCACATTCAGAAGGCTTTGTGGAGTATAGGGAATCAGCATCCCACTGTCTCAAGAACATGAGGATATCTTGGGAAGTGTTCTAGACCTACACAGGAATTTACCTCAGGCTGCAGTCTGAGGAAACAGGGCTTTGATACTAAGTGGGATCTCTCAAGACCTCAGAGTTGGAGAGCAAATCAAAACAGAGATCTTCTTTAAGACAGTAAGACCCTGGTCTGGCCCTTCACTCTGGGCCATCATTAAACAAAATCTTAACTGGAGATGGCATCCAGAGAGTAGCGGTATCTGGTGATAGAGTGATGGGACCCAAAACCAGGATATCTACATGAGGAATGTACCGGTGGCTGAAATCCAGTTTGAATTCTTCATCTTCTTTCCCCTAAGATAATGTCTATGGCATTTGGGGGCTGTAGCAGGATGGAAAGCAGAAAGGGCTTTTGAGGGAGACAGGGCTCTGTTTAAAAATCCAAAGCACCTGGGAGGAGAGAGGATTCATGAACATAGAACAGAAGCAAAGGCTGAAGGAGGTTGGGAAGGAAGAGGCAGAGACAAAGATGTTGTCCTGTGGGAAATATAACAGGCAGTCATTGTTAGTAGGTGGCAAAGCTGGGGAGAGAGAAACAAAAGCAGAGACACTGAATTTGAGATTTGCAAAAGCTTAGATGGTGGACCCCTGAGAGACATTCATTTGGGCTGATGAATGAAGACCAGATGACATTTTCTCTTATAGTGCCTGAGGATGCCTTAAAGCAAGGACAATGGAGCCAACTGCCTGGGTTCAAATATTAGCATGAAAAATTATTATCTGTGCAACCTCAGGGAGGTCAGTTTTGGATCTCTGAACCTGTCTCCTCAAGTACAGAATGGAGATACTTGTCCCTACCTTCTAGGGTGGTCAGGGTTAATTGCTTTGTCTACATAAAGTGCATAGGAACCTACGCGAATTAAAGGTTTTTGAGCTGCTTAAGATCCCAGCTAGTACTATCCTAGGCTGGGTAGTTTTTTCAAGCTCAGATAAGTGAGGTTTTGGATACACATTTAATTTTATTTTTACTTTGTTTTTGGAAATAGATTTTAAACAGGGTAAAATTAATTCCTATTAAGATGAATCAATTCATATCCACCACATCAATTTTCTACCAGAGGTGCATTCACCTAAACTGTTTCTTGTTTCAGTATAAATTTACTTAGTTTTCATTCTCTATCTTATTATCTTTCACATGTTATTTGTATATTTCTTTTTGAACCTTAAAAATTGTTGGAGAGAGGAGAGAGCAAAGCTTCAGCTTCTCAATGAAAACTCATGAGTTAATTTATTCTAAAATAATGCTGTTTTCTGTACAGCAAGGAAGCTGTTTACAAGGAAGTTACAAAGGCAAGAGTGGGAAGCAAGAAACTGAAAAGAGGAAATGGTTTACAAGCTCCCAGAAAACACACAGATGGAAGTTGATGAAAAGTGATAGGGCGGAAGGAAGTACCATGTAATTCTTTTTTTCCAAAAGTTAAGGCATATCATCTAGTACTTAACTTATCTCTGCTGTTTTACATTCTTAATGTGATTTTGCAAATTTTTAAAGGGCAAATCTAACCACTTTAGAATCCTCAAAACCCTACTAGTCAACAAGTAAATGACTCATGTAAACTTGAATTCTGCAAAGGATAAAATCAACAGAAACCCTGAGAAACATGTAAGGAAAGAAAACTCCAAGGAATTATTAGAGATTTTACAAGCCAAAGCTAGGCTCCTTTTCTATTTTTTTCTTTTTCCTTTTGCATGATCACAAACTGGTCCAGAGCAGGGAGCAAGACCCAAGGTTCACACATATATTTATTTAGTTAGCAAGGCATTCCTATTTTTATAGCTAAAGTTCTTAACTTTCTTGTTAGCAAATGTTAACAAGGTTTAAACTGTATAAAGTGAGCTGTGGCATGTAAAAAATTTTGGCCTATCCTGGCTCCTTCTTTTTTTATACCTATGTTCAATGAAAATGTCCTACTGACAGGCAGAATGTCTGGGCAACTTTATAGATAGTGTTCCCACCTCAGGGCCACAAGGTCACAGATTTGTTCCTGAATCTATTTAAAAAACACTCAACAATGGTAAGTTTGTGTGTGTTTTTATGAGAGGGAGCTGTTTTATGTGATCCCAGATCTTAAAGATACTCCAAGGAATCTTGCATATATGCTGGGCTATGAATTGGAAAGGCTGCTATGGTACTTGCTGTGAAATTGGGAAGCTTCGTTGAATCATAAGTGAAGACTGACTATAAGAATTTTCAGACATCATGTCTATACAAGGCCAAAAAGCACTTTGTTTTCATGGGGGTAATCAAAATGCTTGAAAAGCATTTCAACCTGCTGTTCCAACATCAGTTTGCCAGTTGTCATAAAATGAAACAAGTCAGAGTTGAAAGAAAGAAAGAAAGAAAGAAAGAAAGAAAGAAAGAAAGAAAGAAAGAAAGAAAGAAAGAAAGAAAGAAACAGACCCCACTTGAATCTCACAGACATTTTGTAACTATTTTAGACACTGCAGGTCTTTCCTTATTGGGTTATGCATCAGTATAATTTCTAAGAAGTAGATCTCAAAATCCCTGAAGGCCATCTAAGTATGAAAGTGAAATAAGCTACCAACACCACAATGAACAAACACAGAGACACTCCTAACAGAAGGGCATTAGGAAATAGCCCAGTTGGGTGGTTACCGTGATTTTCTGAGGCATGTTGACAAAAGAACCAAACAACCCGTATTTGATTCCTGGGTTCAGTTCCTGTGTGATCTGAGAAAATGCATCCCTTCTGAGCCTCTGTGTTGTCCCTTCTAAAATGAGGAATAAGGGTGAAGATTTCTTACAAACCAACAAATTTTCAATTAAAAAACTTTAAATGAAATGGGTAACTTAAAATGTGGTAATTATCCATCATTCTGTGTAAATATGCATATACAAGTGTCTCTCTCAATCTAGGCTGCCACACAAAGTCTGTGGTGTGGATGATTCCCTAGAATTTTGCACCATGGTGGCCCTGCTCCCACCTCAGACCAAAAATTCCAGGTTCCCCACCCCAGTGGTAACCTCTGCTACTTGTGGTTTATGAAATCTAGGGATGGTACATACATGTACAAACATATACACACTCTCACACAATTTGCTTTCCATACATATTATATTCTGGATCATAATTTGTGTGTGTGTGTGTGTGTGTGTCTTCACAAAGCTAAGAAGATGAAAACCTCAATCAATTTCCTCTTCAAGTTGCCCCATCAGCCAAACCCCACCCCTCTATGGAAAGCAACCATCTAAAGCAATTTCTAGCTCTACAGCCCTTCTTCCACAGTGAACATGTAAATTATCAGTTTTCCTTCCTCTAAAATTCTGTTTTTCAAACATGCCCACATATTACCACCACAAGTAATTATTAGATCTTTCTGCCAAATAACCACAAAGCCAAATTCCTGTGGTAACTAATGTACTCCCTGTGACATGGTAACAGCAAATGGCCCCTTAATGTCAGCTGTGACCTTGTGTCTACTCTTCGGCATGATTTCACTATTACAGCAGGGTGTATATATTAAGGGAGAGCAATTAGCCAGAATCAGAAAATCTCATCCAGAGAAACCATAGGAAAGGTAAATGACTGAAACCTGTCAGGAAACAGGAGGATTAACTTTTAGACTGTTTTATAAGAAATGCCCTAGACTAAATTGCAGAGCTTTTGTGTAATTAAGGGAGTAGTTAATGGTGACTATTCCTCCAAGCTGTTTAAAGTTTTACAGCTCACAAAGCATTTTATTTTCCTCTAAATCATCCTGTTTGATCCTGTGAGATGAGAAAACTATGATGATCCCCATTTTATAGATGAGAAAACTGAGGTTCCCAGAGATCGAGTGATTTGTTCTAGGTCTTAGAGCTATAAGATGTTAGAACTTGTATTAAAACACAGTTCTGATTATACTGCTGTAATAATTTTGCCTTATCAAAGGAATTTGAACAACTTAATCACATCAGTAGGGCAAATATTCTTAACTGGGGGAAACAACCAGTGGAAAGGCATATTAGAATCATCGAGGGGTTGTTTGAAACACAGATGCTTGTCACCATCTTTCTTCCCTTGGAAATTAAAATATATCTCAGAATCAGTTATTTAAGTAAATTAAGTAAATCAATTATTTACTTAAATAATTTCAAAAACACTTCTCAGATAAATCCTAATGCACCACCTGATTGGAAAGTACAGCATGAGTTTTTTCTCATCTGAAATGGAGGCTTCTGCTTCCCAGGTTTTTGCTTTGTGCAGTACTGTTTTGAGTAATATATTCACTATACTTATTATAAGATGGATAATAAATTTTATTAGTCTTCCATGAAAGTTAAGAGGTTGATAGTATAAATAGACAATGTCAACTTTTGGCTGACTCATCTGAAAAGGTCATGGGTTTAGGCTATGAATAAGCATGTACAAGATTGTATGCAGTATCTAAAACTACTGAACAATGAGGTGATGTGTAGGTTTATTCTCCACTAGTTTACTTTTTACTTTCCTAGATGATGGAATATATATCCTATTAGTCACTTCAAACCCGTGCAGAAAATGGTTGTCCTTGTATCCCTTCTCTTTGCAATGTGACTTTGAAGCTCCTCCCATCAAGACGTAGAGTTTTTGCCCACTCCTTAAATCTGGGCTGGCCATTATGACCCTCTTCATCTGATAGTGTTTAGAAATATTGCTATGCCAGCTCTGAGCCTAGACCTCAAGAAGGTCTTACATTTTCACTAATTCTTTAGACCATGCCCAGCCATGTGAACAATCCAAGATAGTCCACTGAAATTTGAGAGACCACATGGAGGCAAGAAGCCATCCCTGGTGGGGCCATCCTAGACCAGTCAGCTCCTAGCTCACTTGGCTGGCCTCAGAGCCACGAGGGAGTGAGCTCAGATTCAGAAGGTAAGGGTAATGACTTTACCACCTCACACATAACCACAAAGTTGGAAAGTCACATTGTAAAGGAGTGAAGATACTGGGAGGGTGGATTGCACTTATTATGCACAATCTACCACATCTATTTCATCAGCTACTGTGCATATTAAGTGATAAAATATATGTAAAGCATTTACAACATGGTTGGGGACTAAATAGGTGCTCAATAAATATGAACCATTTTTACCATGTTTCTTAAAAAACACATGCCATAATGTGTAGATGACCTAATTAATGACACCATGTCCCTTAGTCTTAAGAACTGATATTGATAATTCTCATAAACCCATGGTTCAATCTGGCAGCACACACAGGAACTCAAGTGAGAGAAAATGCCATCAAACTGCATATTGAGTGTTAATACCCTGTAATCATCTTTCTTTCCTGAACGGAAATACCACCTTGGATAACCCTCTCCATGCCCAACCCCCACACAAAATGTTGCCTTCTCTATTCAGGTTTTGGTCAAAATATCAATGTTAAAGATGACGCATACCTTAAAGAACTGGAATAGTTTTTTTAATTGCTTCTCCATCCATTGTCTTGGTCTCATGAAATTTCTGAATGACACCAGAGACTATGAAACCTTGCCAAAGAAATAAGCACTGAAAGACATGTGGCAGGGTTTCCAACCCATCAGGAAAAAAAAAAAGAAGAAAACATGTTTCTCTGGAGATAGCTCATATCCGGCTATCCCTGTTCCCTGAGTCTCATAAATCTCCTATCTCCAGGGCACAGGTGAGACCTTCACATTCTTTGAGAACAACAGCCTGTTCATTTCCTCCATGGCTATAAAGTGACTTTGTTAAACTTCAGTATCTAAAGGAAACAGAGCTCTAGGTCAGAGGGTGCCTTTAAAGAGTCATTTGCCCAATTTAGAGCCCCAAATCTCAGGGATGTGTGGTTGGGTGATGCTCTTGAACTCTTTGAAATGTAAGTTAAAGTTCAAAGGAAGCTCCCTGGCTTGATCGTTGTTATTGAGGGTAAGACACAGTTATATGTAGTTAAAAAGTGCTTAGAAGGTTAGCTGTATAGAATCAGCTATTACTAAGCAATGTTTCTCTATGATTCAGCAATCTCTGTGTGTGTATGTTTGTGTGTGTAGTATTGTTCCAGGGGAAAAAACAGTTCGGATATTAAAGAAACCCTCTGCCAATTACAGTGGGATTCATTATTTGACAAGCCCAAGTAGTGGTTGGCTTCAACATCCTTCCCTATACACTAACCTCTACATAAATTTGGTCACTAGAGTCTCAATTTGAAGAGATAAGCATCCATTTGTATGATCACAGAAGTACACCTTCTGTTCAAAGTATGATCTGACCTACTGGCTTAATTCTAGATCTGTGTTTCCTAAAGTCTGCTCTATGGCACACATGTCTCTAGGCAGGCCCTGGTAACAAATAGGTCTCTGTGGGAATAAATTGGAGAAACACTACATACTATGTTTCACTCTTGTACCTTCATAGTACATGTTGGCATATTAAAGGCTTGGAGAAGCCATGCAACATAGAAACATGTTTAATACCAACCCTATGGTTCTAGAAGATATATAACCAAGGAGTCTCCCTTTGTTTTATCTTTCAGTTGTGTAACATAAACATTTTTAGTGATCAAGGAGACTTTGAGGGATCACTAGAGTCTGAGTAAATCAAATTACCATAACATACTTTTGAGGAGGCTATTTAAGTACTGAATCCAATTTGACATCTTTAGAAAATGGTAGGTACAAGTGTTAGGGGACTTTTAGCTTCGGACTTTTAGTTATAAATTGTTTTATAGTTTGGACCTTCTGTTTGAATCTGAAGAAGTCTAAACAATACATTGGAAATAATCTAATTGAGAAAAAGGAAAAAGGATTCATGGACAAGGACAACAGTGTGGTGATTGCTGGGGGGTGGGGTGTATAAAGGGACTAAATGGTAATGGAAAAAATAAACTAAGATTATATATTAAAAAAGATAAATCTAAGTTAAAAATGTCTGAAAGGAATTACAAATAAGATTAAGGCACACATATTTAGTGCACAACATGGCTAAAATTGGTTGGTGAACTATGACATTGGGCCCACCAGTAGTTCTAGAAATATCTGTGAAGGGTAGGGGATTCTTTCTCATGATCTCCCTCGTTCCCTATTACACTTGTTCTATTTGATTTCTTGCTGTACTCTGCTACTCCAACCATCTACTTTGCCATTATTCGACATGGGTATATGCAGTCAATCTGGATGGATACCAGTTAGTGTTCAAAGTCCTTGCCAATGGGTTCATCATCTCCTTTCTTCCTGGTAGTCTTTGTCTTGTGTTGTTGAAGTCCTCAAGACAGATGTTGCCTTTTCTAAGTTGTTTTTTTTTTTTTATATTTAAAAGAGAAAAAAAAAAAAAACCCTGGAGGGACTCACACATTTGTCTGTGATGTGGCTAAAAACATTTCAATCAGGTTTCTTTACTTTGGGCTGGAATTTTATCACCTCATCTCATTTTGATTAAAAGTCCTGATAGAGATTTACATTTTTTAAATAAGAAAAATTAATAGACAAAAGTTTTTTTTTTTTTAACATGTGATCTGTTTTGATGATAGGGGTTTGGAAATGATAAAGGGAGGTTTAAGGGTTAGAAATCAACACTCGCACCGCTTTTCTCTTTTATCTCCTCTCTCTAGCTCATTTCCCCCCTTTGGCTTCCTAGAGTATAAAGAACAATTTAGTCTTATTTGTTGCTTTCTGAAAACACAGTTGACTTAAATTTTATTTAACATGACTCTGACATTTATTTTATGGAACTTAAGTCAGGCCATGCACCTAGTTACTATTATATAATTGTGTAAACAGTGAGACCAACTCAACAATGGAAAAAAACTCCATTTCTGAATAGCTAGTATTTCAATTTTTTTCATTTCTAAAGATGTTTAAAAGAAATATCCCCTTAAATTCAGGACTAGATTCTGGCTGGATTCTCCTCCACCCATCAAGATGAACAACCTTTGTTCAACCTATCATCAATCACATGCATATATCTGGTTTTCTGTTGGGTTAGTTAAATTGAGGCCTTTATTATGCTGTGGAGACTGGCAAAGCCTATGTATGAAATTTACTTTCTTTAAAGTGAAAGAAGAAAGGGTAGTAGTTAGAGGAGTGGTCATATTCAGATTTCTTGAATTTTATCTGCAACAAGTTGTAAACCAAAAATCAACTATGCTGTGTATTGTGGGAAATCTAACAAGTTTCACCAGCAATTTCTTTTTAAAGGGCTTTGCAGAAATTGTGTGTGTGTGTGTGTGTGTGTGTGTGTGTGTGAGAGAGAGAGAGAGAGAGAGAGAGATTTCATATTCCTTTACTCTTCTGTAAGTACTTCCTATGTAGGTAAATTCTGTGGAATGTTTTTTCTCTCCTTTAAATAGTCCATTCCCAATGACTCAGCAGTAAACACTTCAAGGCAGTGCCATCTCTTACTCAGTGAGAGTCTCCTTCATTCCACTGCTGGATCCACTTACTGAGAAGATTAGGTTTATAACTAGGGGCAGGTGTGGGGGTAGAGAAGGGCACGCATCTGCTCATCTTATTTGAGAGTGTTCAGATAAAGCCCAAGCTGATTGAACTCTTGGTTATGAGTGTGTGTGCATGTGTGTGTGTGTGAGTGAGAGATAGAGAAAGAAAGAGAGATTTCATTTGCTTGATTTGCTTTTTAATTGAAGCTGTTTGATTACTGAAATAAATTTAAAACTCAATCAACTGGTTTAGCATATTTCTCTTGAGGCTAAATTTGGGGTCAAACTTGCAGTCTGCAGTGACATCTGCCATAGGCCTATGGTTCCCAAAAGTTTCCGATCATCATGAAACATGCAATTTGCCCTAAGAACGTTTCAAGGAAATTGGGGTGGGGGTTAGGGAGAACTTTTAAAAATACAGAAAATCCCTGAGAATAAAGTGAAAAGTGTCCAACATAAGAATTGATAGTGAATTCAGCTTCTCAAATGTTCAGCAAGTATTATCTGAAACCTCTTATGTAGCAGACTCAATTTTAGATAGTAGTGAAATAGAGCAAAACTCCAGCCTTGTAGGAGCTGATACCCTAGTGGAGGGGGTGGAAAATATAGGAAGCTGATAACATAATAACATAATAGATAACATAAATAATAGAATATATAACAATAACATATACTATATTGTTTTCATTGTAATGCACCTTGCTTTTTTCACTCACCTTTAGGATTTTTATATTTATCAGTGTTGATCTGCATTGCTATAGTTTGCTTGCGTTAACTGATATATGGTATTCTACATGTATCAGTTATGATATATGAAAGACTACATCCAGTTCATTTTATTATTTCCCCATTGGTGGCCCTTTAGGGTGTTTTTATTTTTCATTATCACAAGCAATGTTTCAATATGCTTCTTTGGACCAGGTTTCTTGTACACATGTGGAAGATTTTCCCTAGAATTACTAGGTAATGGGAGAGGGATTTTTTTTTTTAATGCGGACTTCCAAATCTCATCCTAGATTTCCTGAATTACAGTATCTGAGAGCAAGACTTGGGCATCTATGTTTTTTAAAAACTCTTTGGGAGATTCAGATGCAACCTTCTAAGGCACCCGTGTTTTGGAGGCCATTGCTCTAGCCCACGTGAATTGACCCCACACATGGTTTAATGAAGGACTGAGAGACGAATAGGCACTTCCTGGCAGTGAGAATAAATATTGGCTGTCACTGCATTTGGCCCCAGAAGTGGGTACTGTTGGTGTCCTCCCAGATACCCTTTATACACCCATTTGCCAACTGCTGTGTTGGCTGAGGACTCACAGCTGCCCCATTTCCAGAGAACTGCTCTCAGCAGGAATCATTAGCCTGAAGGTTATGACCCCTTTTGCCCCCTTCCAGTAAGCTCAGCTAGTGACTTACTGACACTGAGGTATAAAGAGCTTGTCCTTCTGTCTCAAGGGGAGACCAATTCTGTGGTTCAGGTGATGCTGCAGAGCTCCCACTGGGATCAGGCTGAGGCTAGACTCAATCTCAGCCCACTCCCTTGCCTCTTCCTGCTCCCCTCACTCCCCTTCTCTGGGGGCACTGCCTCAATATATCATGTGCACCTTATGGCCTATTCTAAGCCATGCTTCTAGAGAACCTACACCAAGACAGCCCTTTGCTCATTTTCCCCCATTTTATCTTTTTCTCTTTCTATTCTATTGCTTTGGCTTGGCCTCTTTCTTTTTTTGTGGCTCATTAGTTCACAATTAGCTGTTTTATCTCACCTGCAAAGAGAACAAGAAAATAAGGAAATGATGTCCATTTTCACTGACCTTTAAGAAATGTACTGACCTCTTTCTGTCCCAAGGACCTGCAGACCCATCACCCTGGAATTTCACCCTGCCATCTAATAGCCTGGTGGGCTCATGAAGTCCAGAGCTCTTGGTTTGCTTAACAGTAATATCAGGTTCCCTCTTCTAACTCCTTGCAGCTTCCTTTGAGCCCTCTGGGTTACAGGTTTATGCTGCATTCTCATAATGTGTCGACATGGCAGAGGCATGCGGTCAGGGACGACATCCTACTAAAACAGCTGCACTGCCCACCAGAAATAAGGGAATGCTGCTGCCCCTCATGTGCTCAGGAGGCATTTTTCTCCATAGGATCGAGTCAGCCCTTGTTGGGCTTGGAGCCCTGTGGCAAAGCACTCCCACCCTCTCCTGTGCGAGAATAGCCTCGTGCTATATCCTCAAGCCAGCGAAGTTTGCTGTCATGGGACATTTATAAACACGTGGCTAACTTGCTCTTATGTTATATTAATAATAATAATAATAATAATAATAATAATAATAGACATGTAGGCCTTGGAGCTCTAAATCAAGCATTCATCTAAGCTTTGAAGTCAGAGCCAGGAAGTAACTCCTGAGGCCCTTCCAATCCAGCCCTGTTTCAAAGGGAGTGGCATAAGCACTTGGAAGATGAGTCTCTTCCTTTCCAGGAGGCTAAGCTGGGGGTGTGTTGGACATACTCAAAACCCAAATCTTTCTCCAAACAACAAAAGCTTGTAACTTCCAAGGACATAGGCTAGTGGAGAGAGAAGCTGGGAAACCCTGTGTTCAGTTATGCCCTGGAGAGCATTTTGTCCAATAGGAAATGTGATTCCTGAGCCTGAAGCTGTTAGAGAGTTATCTGGCCTGCCTGGCAACTCAGATCTAATCCTCCCAAGGCTGTATCCCCACAGTTGCAGCCTGGCAACCACCTCAAATTGACAGGCACAGATGTGCTTTCCAGGTTGAAAGGGATTATCTCAGTCCTACTGCCTTTGTTCATGTCTTCACTCAAAATTTTCCATTGTGCAGACTTTGACAGAAAGTTTGTTACAATCCTGCCTCCAAGTTCCCGCCTCTTTTAGGGGGAGGATTTATCTCAATCCCCCAATATCTTTCCCACTACAATAAACTCTTGGGGCCCCAGGCAGGGAAAAATCAGATGTCTCATCTACCATACCAGAATCCAGTTTGATTGTGCTTCCAAGTTCAGAATTTACAAATCTATGGTCTTCTGGAATCTGGATCCTTAACTGCTGAGCCAATTTTTTAAAGGTCTTTTCTTACTGGCTGAGCTTCAGCTCCCTAAATTTAATACTTGCTTTTATGGCCCTTCAATATTTGCTGAAAATCTAAATAACTGGACTTCTAGTTATAAGCCTTCTGGATAAAACTTGCTTTATAGCCACAAAACTCTCAGTATAACATATTTAAAATTTATCTTTTCTACACTCTTAGACTTTGAAATGGAAATGTGTTAACATCTCTAAGGGAAGATTTGGTGTCAAATCCTGTTTTACTAAAGCATGCCATTTTGGATAAAATAGTCATGATTTTTCCATCAACCCAACCAAACCCTCACTCTTCCCACATGGTGTCCCTCCAGGACCTGGTGGCCTGTTCTTTTCTTACCTACCATCAATGTTCTCTTTCAGGCAAGCAGCAACAATCAGTCGTTCCTACTGATAACAGATTTAAGTCATTGCGTTATTTCACCCAGGGGCCCAGTGCTTACTGTGAAATGAAAGACGTTGTTGGAGAATTTTTATTAGGCATCAAGAAAGAAGTATAGGATATATATATGAGGGTGGGGTGTTGCAAGGGGCCTTTGTGCACCCCTGAGATGAAATGGACTTTTCTGGATATAAATCAGACTGACTTGTGACCATAGAAATAAATGGGGTTGAGGGTGGGAGGTGGGGCTGGGTGGGGCTGGGGAAAGTGGTGGTGGGAGAATGTTGACAAAAAAAAAAAAAGTGGTCGGGGGAGGCTGGGAGTAGTAGTGTGGGAAATTAGGAAGCCAAAGAACTGGTGTGTGCAGCCCATGGACATGGACTAAGAGGTGTGGGGATGATGGGATGGGGTGCAGGGCAGAGGGGATAAAGGGGGAAAAATGGGACAACTGTAATAGTATACTCAATAAAATATACAAAATTAAAAAAAAGAAAAAAATGGGAGATCTCTGAAGCAGATAGGAATTAGAAGTGCCAACCCACCCTTTTCCCATTAATACTCATTTAGGTCTCTTCTAAACATTTATGATGTATTCATATCATTCATTACCTCACCTTATGAGAAACTGTCATTTTTCAAATAAAAATAACAATAATACAATCATGCAATAGAATAGCTTCTAGGCTTTTCAAACACTTTTTATATTAATCATCATGCTAACCCTTTGAGATACGGAGACACACAAATTTCACATTCTCACTTTTTATATTGCAGCATTGATGTATAGCAACCAGGGCAACATACTACAAGGAACAAGCTGAGACAGAAACGTCTGTATCTAGATTTACAGTTCAGTGTTCTCTCTGCTATATCAGGCAGACTCCATTTAAGCTAATCATTTAAAACCAAATTTTATCTGGGAGAGGACAATAAAATGCTCTCCTTCCCAAGAACCAGTAATCTACCAGAAGATGGACTGACCATAAGAAAAACTGAATCTATGCTCTGCCTATGACTTGTTTCTTTTTCTAATACATTCACTTAAGTAACTGTGCCTAGCTACCATGGATATATGGACTTATCTTCAGCTCTATGCTCCTTCCCACCTCCACTCTCCCAAGTGACAAATGAGGGCAAAATGGGCAAGAATAAACTATATGATTTCTTCTAAGTCATGGTGAAAATTCTGGGGAGATAACAGAGGATTTAAAAAAAAATTATTCTAATTTTAGAGATAACAGGTTCACCAAATATAGTGTTATCTGAGTTTCAAATTTTCTTTCAAGATTATCACTGTCTTAATATGTAGATAAATCCACATATAAGCAAAATTACATTACCTATGAGGTGGACCTTAATTTTTCTCTAGTTCAGCTTCTTAAGGGCCATAACTACCATAAGTCAGGTCACACCTGTTGCAAACCATGCGTCCTGCTCTTATAGTATTGAATTCTCTCATATCTTTAACGTATAGTTTAGTTTTGGCCAAAGTCAGTTGAAGAAGGTGGAAGACATGATTTTTAATTTAAACAACATGGAATAAGGAATATAAATTTTGTGAGTCAACATTAGCCCAGATTATATAAATCAGCTGAACGAGCAAAACAATTCCACTTCTGCCCTGTAAGTCTCCATTGAACTCACACATCTTCTGTGCAGTGAGGTTGTTTTCCCTGCTTTTCTGAGTCCAAACCCTCAGCATCCTCACTTTGCACAGGAACTTTTCTCTTAAAAGCTTTTACTTCCTGTCCACTCAAACAGAACAGCTAAATATAAATGCTCATCAGTGATTGTCGTGATATATTGGACACTGTAATGCAAACTGTTATGTCCAGCAGACTATTTCAATAGTTTAGTTAGAGCCCCAGTTATCCTAATAAAATGATCAACTGTTTCTTTGAATTACTCCACTACCCTAACTCTTCTGTTGTTTTCTGACCATGGTCTGAACATATGGGGTTTGCCTCCTCTGGGTCCATGTATCTTTGCTTTTTAAAGAAGTCATTGTATCATTTTTCTTTACTTTTGTATGATTTTTACAAGAAAAGTAACATTTCTCTATTTTTGAAATACTGATAATTGTTGAAAGAGTTGTATTTTTAAAATATGGATGCTGTTTTAGAAGCCAGAAATAAACTAAAGGAATTAAGCAAATATTTCAGATATTAAGTGGGTCCTGGCTTCAGAGAAGCAGGCTGGTCAGCTGGCACACCATGGCATACCATGGTACACCCTGGGGCAAAGGTTTGAAAATGTGATTATTTGGCTAAAGAAGCAGTAGGAGAAATGTTTGCCAAAAAGAACTTCAGAATCTCTGCTTGAACATGAGTTCGGAGAAGTGAAAATACTTTAGATGGGATTTCTGTTACCATAGCTGACAATGGGCTGGCTAGCTCCCTGCTGGCAGATGGTGCCAGGGTGTTCTGATCGGAGAAACAGACTGGGACAGCTGTGAGCCATTCGTGAAGCTCCACTGTTGCTGACGAGAAGATAGCAAATAGGAGAACATGAAGTAAGAGTTCCTCTTAGAAGACCAAGCCACTCCTAGTAAAATTGGGTTGTCAGCCTGCTGACTTTGGCAGAGATTTAGTTATCTATTGCTACTTAACAAATTGCAACTTAAAACAATGTTTATTATTTCATAGTTTCTCTGGGGTCAAAAATCCAGGTGCAGCATAGCTGGATGTTCCTGGCTCACAGTCTCTCCCAGGCTGTAATGAAAGTGTGCTCTGGGGCTACCATCAACTTTAGACTCCACTTACGAAGGATCTGCTTCTAATATCACTCGCAGGCAGATCATTGGCAGGCCGGAGATCCTTGCTCTCTGTTTCTGGACTCATCAGCTCATTGATTAGTTGGCCTCCCCATAAGGCTACTCACAAAGTTAGAGCTTGCTTTCTTCAGAACAAGGGCTCCAAAACAGAGAGACAGAGGGAACAGAGAAGGGAAAGAGAATATGAGAGGTGGAAGCCACAGCTCTCCTATAAACTAACCTTGGAACTGACACTCTATCAATTCTCCCCATACCTTTTTCCCCACACCATTTATTGAAGAGATTGTCTTTGTTCCATTGTATGCTCTTACCTCCTTTGTCAAATATTAATTGATCATAAAATTGTGGGCTTATTTCTGGGCTCCATGTTCTGCTCCCTTAACTATATACCTGTTCTTATGCCAGTACCAGGCTGCTTTAATTAGAATGGACTTGTAATATAGTTTGATTTGATATCAAGTAGCGTGATCCCTCCAACTTTGTTCTTTCTCAACATTGCTGAGGCTATAGGTGGTGTTCTGTGGTTCCATATAAATTTGGAGGATATTTATTCTAGATCTGTGAAATATGCCAATAGTATTTTAATAGGAATTATATTGGATCTATAGATTGCTATGGGTAGCATGGACATTTTTTAAATTTTATTTCTAAAGATTTTATTTACTTATTTTTAGAGAGGGTGGAGTGAGGGAGAAAGAAAGGGAGAAAAACACTGATGTGAGAAACATTGACTGATTGCTTCTCATAAATACCCCAACTGGGGACTGAACCCACAACTCAAGCATGTACCCTGACTGGGAATCAAACCAGCAACATTTCACTAACTGAATGATGCCCAACCAACTAAGCCACATGGGTCAGGTGATAATATAGGCATTTTAATGATGTTAATTCTTCCAATCCATGAAAATGGTATGCTAGTTCATCTCAGAATGTATCCATCCATATAATATGAAAAATAGAGATTTTATTGAAGAAGATACAAGAAACATTGTACATAGGACAATGACACCTCAGTCGCCTTCAAAATAGTCACCTTGAGACCTCACACAGCTCTCCCAACGGTCATTAGCTGCCTTAACATAATTTCCTGAATCTCATTGATGGTCTGAAATCTCTTCCCTTTCAAAGGTGATTTTAATTTTGGGAAAATCCAGAAGTCACAGGGTGCCAAATCTGGGCTGTAGGGGAGCTGAATCACCTGGGTGATTTGATGTCTCACCAAAACTCTCTGCATAAGATGTGGTGCCTGAGTGGGTACATTGTCCTATGATGAAACTGCCAATCAGCAGCTGCCCACAGCTGCAGCCTCCAAATCATCTGAATAGTTTCTGTGCAAGAATGTTCAAGCTTAATGCAAACTTTGTTGCATATTCATTGCTCTACTCGCTCAGTCATTTTGAATGTGACAGCCACACAGTACACATGATCAATCAATGGCATCTATCACTCCCACTGACTAGTACAGTGAAGTCATCATCGTTCATGCAGGCATATTCCAGTCCACTCTCCTTGGCTTCCAGTTTTCATCGATGTCACACAAACCGTTATCATTATATTAACAATGGCTAGTCTGTTTCTGGACAGACCTCATGTGGTTCCTTCCATTTATTTGTGTCTTGCTTATTTCTTTTTTTCAGTATCCTATAATTTTCTGAGTACATTTCTTTTACTCATTGCTTAAATTTATTCCTAAGTATCTTTTTTTGCTGCAATAATTAATCGGATTGTTTTCTTAATTTCATTTTCTAATAGTTTATTACTGTTGTATAAAAACGCCACCAATTTCTAAGTATTAATTTTGTACCCTGCTACTTTACTGCATTCATTCATCAGTTTAGGTAGGTTTTTTATGACATCTTTAGGATTTTCCATATGCAGTATCATGCTATCTGCAAATAATAGGTTTTCCTTCTTTTTCCCAATTTGGATTCATTTTATTTCTTCTTCTTATCTGATGTCTGTGGCTAGAACTTCCGGTGCTATGTTGAATAAAAGTGGTAAAAGTGGATAACCCTATCTTGTTCCTGACCTTAGCTGAAACACTTGTAGTTTTTGCCCATTGAGTGTAGTGTTTTCTGTGGGTTTGTCATATATGTCCTTTATTATGTTGAGGTATGGTCCCCCTAATTCCCATTTTGCTGAGGCTTTTTACCATAAATGGATGCAGGGTTTTAGCAAATTCTTTTTCTGCATCTATTGATATGACCAAATAATTTTTATCCTTCATTTTGTTCATATGTTGTATCACATTTATTGATTTGTGAATATTGTACTAACTTTTCATTCCTGGAATAAATCCCATTTTATCGTGGTGTATGATATTTTAATGTGTTTCTGGGTCCAATTTGCCAATATTTTGTTAAGAATTTTAGCATCTATGTCCAGCAGGAATATTGGCCTATAATTTTCTTTCTTTATAGTATCTTTGTCTGGTTTTGGAATTAGGATAATTCTGACCTCATAAAATGAGCTTGATAGTTTTCTCTCCTCTTGAATTTCTTGAATTATTGGTAAAATTCACCTGTGAAGCCATCCAGTCCAGAACTTGATTGTTTGGAGTTTTTAGATTACTGCTTTGATTTCATTAGTCATGATTAGTCTCTTCAGGGTTCCTGAGTCTTCCTGATTCAGTTTTGTAAGACTGTATGTCTCTGGGAATTTATGCATTCCACTCAGGTTGTCCAATTTGTTGTTATAAACATGTTCTTAGTATTTTCTTATGATCCTTTGTATTTCTGTGGTGTCAGTTATTACTTCTCCTTTATTTCTTATTTTACTTATTTGAGCACTCTTTTTTCCTTGATGAGTCTAGTTAAATGTTTGTCAATCTTGTTTATCTTTTCAAAGAATCAGCTCTTGGTCTCATTGATCTTTTGCAGTTTTTTATCTCTATGTCTTATTTCCACTCTAATTTTTATTATTTCCTTTCTTCTACTTACTCTGCTTCATTTGCTGTTCATTTTCTAGTTCTTCCAGGTATAGGGTTAGATTGTATATTTGAGATTTTTCTTGCTTCTTGAGGTAGGCCTGTAATGCTATGAATTTCCCTCTTAGGACTGCTTTCATTGTTTCCCATAGATTTGGGGTTGTTGTGTGTTTATTTTCATTTGTTTCCAGGTAGATTTTTTTTTCCTTGAGCTCATTCTAAACTCATTCATTGTTTAATACCACATTATTTAGCTGTCATGTTTTTGAGTATTTTTCAGGGGGGTTTTGTGATTGATTTCTAGTTTTACAGCATATGGTCACAGAAGATGTTTAATATAATTTCAGTTTTATATTTATTGAGACTTGTTTTGTGTACTAACATGTGGTTTGTCCTAGAAAATATTCCCTGTGCACTTGAAAAGAATGTATATTCTACTGCTTTGGATTCAATGCTCTGAAAATATCAATTAAGTCCATCTGATCTAGGTGTTATCTAAGGTTCTTGTTCCTTGTTGATTTTCTGTCTGGAAGACCAATCCATTGGTGTCAATGGGGTGTTACAATCCCCTACTATGACTGTATTACTATTGATGTCTCCCTTTATGTTCATCAGGATTTTAAAAATATATTTAGGTGCTCTTATGTTGGGTGTGTAAAGGTTTACAAGGGTTTTATCTTCTTGTCTGATTGCTCCATTTTTCATTATATAGTGTCCTTCTTTATCTCTTGCTATAGAGTTTGTTTTGAAGTCTATTTTTTCTCTTATAAGTATTGCTACCCCAGCTTTTTTCCATTTCCTTTTGCATAGAATATACTTTTTATACCTTCACTTTCAGTCTGTGTGCATCTTTTATTCTCAGATGGGTCTCTTGTAGACAGCATATATATGGGTCACGTTTTCTTATCCATTCACCTACCCTATGTCTTTTGTTTGGAGCATTCAATCCATTTACACTTAAAGTTATTACTGATAGGTACTTATTTATGGCCATTTTATTATTAATACCTATGTTCCTCTCTATATAAGTATATTTCTTTTTTCTTTTTTCTTAAAGCAGGCTCTTTAACTTTTTGCAATACTGGTTTGATGGTAATAAACTCCCTTAGCCTTTTTTTTTTTTGATCTGGGAAGCTCTTTCACCTTCAAATTTAAATACTTAGTTATTTATTTATTTTTACAGAGAGAGCGGATGGGGGGAGAAAGAGAAACATTGATTTGTTGTTTCTCTTATATATGAATTCATCCGTTCTTTCTTGTATGTGCCCTGACTGGAGAAAGAACCCACAACCTTGGCATGTTAGGATGATGCTCTAACCAACTGAGCAACCTGACCAGGGTGTCACCTTCAATTTAAATGATAGCCTTAGAGTTGCTAAGTGAAATAAGCCGGTCAGAGAAAGACAAATACCATATGACTTCACTCATATGTGGAATCTTATGAACAAGCTGAACTAACAAGGAAAATGTGGACAGACTCTTAGATGGAGAGCAGGATGACAATTAATGGGTGGGCACTTAGGGAATGGAGGGATTAAGCAAAAAGGAAAAAGGGCTCATGGACATGTACAACAGTGTGGTGATTGCTGGGGGAAGGGGAATACAAAGGGACTAAATGGTAAGGGGGAAAAAGTGTAATAAAGATTAAATAAATAAATAATAACCTTGCTGGATAGAGTAGTCTTTGTTGTAGGTTCTTGCTTTTCAACACTTTCAATGTTTCATGCCAATCCCTTCTGGCCTAAAGTGTTTCTGTTGAGAAATCAGCTGATAGCCTTATGGGAGCTCCCTATTAGGTAACTAACTGTCTCTCCCTTGCTGCTTTTGAGAGTCTCTCTGTCTTTAACCTCTGGCATTTTAATTAAGATGTGTCTTAGTGTGGCCATCTTTGGGTTCATCTTGATTGTGACTCTGAGCTTCCTGAACTTATGTGACTTTTTCTTTCACCAGGTTAGGGAAGTTTTCAGCTGTTATTGTTTTCAAACATTTTCTTGATCACTTGATCACTCTCTTCTCCTTATGGTGCCCCTATGATATGGATGTTGTTACTCTTGACATTGTCCCAGAGATTCCTTAGACTTTTCTCATTGTTTTTTATTTCCTTTTGTTGTTGTTGTTGCCCTGCTTGGATGTTTACTATTATCTTGTCTTCTAAATTACTGATTAGATTGTCTGTTTCATCTAATCTGCAATTGCTTCCTTCTAGTATATTCTTCATTTCAGATATTGTATTCTTAATTTCTGACCATTTTATGGTTTATGTGTCCTTTTTAATTCTTATTATCTCTTTATTTAAGTTCTCACTGAGACCATCCATTCTCCTTTTAAGGTCGTTGAGCATCCTTACAACCATTGTTTTAAACTGTGCAACTGGTATCTTGGTTGTTTCCAGTTCATTTAATTCTTTTTATGGGGATTTCTCTTGTTTTTTTTATTTGGGACATATTTCTTTTTCTCCCCATTTTATCTGCCTTTTTGTGTTTGCCTCTGTGTATTAGATAGATCTTCTAACTCCCAAACTCATTGAGGGTTTTCTGGGGTAGGTGCCTTGTGGGTCTCAGTGGCACAGTCTTCTAAGTCACCTGGGCTATGTGCTCCAGAAATGATTCTTGTATGAGTTATGTGCCCTCTTGAATACTGTTGGTCCATTCATTGGCAGAGTTAACCATCAGGCTGACTGACTATAAGGGTAGACCTCATTTATTATGCATGAGTCGTCATTCAGGGGTCCCTCAAGGCAGAGTTGTTCCCAGCAGGGTCTGCTATCTGTCAGAGGGCCCCTCTTTGGCTGTGTTATTTGTGTGGTTAGTTGGGTCAAGCTCTGGTGTGGTTTGGAGCCCACCACCAGTTGTGTTGGTTCTGGGTCCACTTCACTTGGGTTCTGGTGCAGGTCAATGTCAGACATTGGGTGTAACTGACTTGGGCTACCAGCTGGAGCTACTACACTACTCGCTGTTTGTGGCTGTATCTACTGGACCTGGATGTGTGCAGGTGGGGACAGGTTCTGTGCTGGGATTGACTTCCTAAAGCTCTGGGCTGGGAACACATTATTAAAAGTCTAAAGCTCCTCGAGGTTGGAGTCCACCTGTTAGCAACTCTGCCCCCCCCCCCCCATAGGTTGCCTGGAATTTTTCCCTAGTTTTATGAAGTAAAGCTGTAGAGTGAGATCAAGATGGCTGTGCCTCACTGACCCTTCTTCATGACTCAAGCTCAATAGGGTGGGGGTAAACCTGACAGGAGTAGGGGGCTAGTGGGTCCCTTACTTGGGGGCATAGTGGTTAGGCTCTCAGTGGGGAGTATTGTCTCTGCTCCAGAGCCATACCACACAATGTCTCTTACAGTCTCCAACTCTACTCCCCCAGAGGCAGTGCCCTACAGGTTTAAGTTGTGTGCAACTGGCTGTCCCCATGGCAGGAGCAATCTCATCAGGGTGAGTCCACTGGGATTTGAACAAAAATCAAGAAAGTCTTCTGTTTTGGTGGCACCAGCTGGGCTCCAGGAGGAGTGTGAGCTGCATGCCTGCCCCTAGCTTGTCAGCCATCCCATCAGAGATCTTGATGTAGCTGCGCTCCAAAGGTCCCAGCTCTAAGCTGTGCTCCCTTTCCCCCACTGAACTGAACTCAGAAGAATGGGTCCAGTGGGACTTGTAAACCAGATCAAGGCAATGTTCTGTTGGGGGGTGGGGGGAGTGCAGGCCTGCAGGGGGCAGCAAGCTTCATGCCTCCCCCTAGCTCCACAACCAAACACCAGATACCCTAAAAAGGGAGTCTTCCATTGGGGGTGATGCCTGCTGAACCCCTAAGAGCATGGAAAGATTGGCCCCTGTTCCAAAGCCACATGCTTCAGTGATTGTATAAGAGACTGTCTATAGGTTCTCCAGAAAAAGTGTATACTACAAGTCTTTGTTGGTTACTACCAACAGTCCTTTCTGTTGTACTTGAGCTGGCAGAGTGATGTTTCCAGTATTTAGAGGTTGGGGTTAGTGTACTCCCCCAGCTGGTGCTGTAAGAATAGGAGTGTCCAGCCCTGACTGGTGTGGCTTAGTTTGTTGGGCATCATCCCACAAAGCAAAAAGTCGTCCTTTGGATACCTGGTCAGATCACGTGTCTGGGTTGCAGGTTCAGTTCCTGGTTGGGGTGTAGGCAAGAGGCAACTGATTGATATTTCTCTCTCACACCAGTGTTTCTCTCCCTCTCTTTCTCCAGCTCTTTCCCTCTCTCTTAAAAAAAAAAAAGAATAGGAGTGCTCAACTCTGGGAGTTGGCACCTGAGGGGGTGGTATGGGGTGTTGACTTAGAAACAGGACTCAGTAGTCATCCGGATCTTCTTTTTATGACTCCTGTGTGTTCTGCTACAGTAAGCTCCTGTGTAGTGGCCTTCTATGAGAGCTCTTGGTGTTCCAGCAGACTCCCTCCTCTTCCCAGCAGAGTCCCCACTGATTTTCGCTGTTGGAAATCATGCAGGCTCCTCTCCCTGGCCCCGGTGTTCTGGTTTGGGGTTTCTGGTATGGGGCTGAGAGCCCACACTCTTAGGGGGTACTCTTGTAGCCAAGATATCCCTCCAGCTTCTCAGCTGCTGCACCTGGGTGCAGGGGCCAGCCCTTTCCATGTCTCCCCTTATTCTTACCAGTTTCTGCATAGCTTTTTCTATAAATTCTTGGATATAATCCTCCTTATCAGTTGTCCTTCAGTGGTGATTCAGGTTCATTGCTCTATAATTTAGCTGTAAATCCAGTTTCTCACCAGGAGATGGTGTGTGTAGGTTTTACCTATGCCACGGTCATGTCATCTTGGGTACTGATCTAAATGGAGTCTAACCCCTGGTGAATTGCCTACCACAAGTGCTGGATGGAAACGTGCTTATCTTAATGGCTTCCAGACACTGGTGAATCACATATTCAACTATTGTCATTCTGGTTTGGAAACCCCTTACAGGGGCTAGATTGACTTCTGTAGTCACTATTATGCGGTCCAGTTGGTTGGAGGGTGGTTTGGGGGGAATTGAGTTGTAAATGTTGGAGGCAATATTTAAGATGTTGGAGACAAATTGAACCAGAAGTAAAAAGGCCTGAGCTCTGGGTTCAGTTTTATTTCAGAGGTCTAATTTTGAAATGAAAAAAAAAAAAACCCCACAAAACAATACTCAGGTTTCAGTTGTATACTTTTCATAAGTAGTAGTTTAACCTTGGGCAAGTTACTAACTTTGGGCCATTTTTTTAATATGTAAAATTAGAGAATTGAATTATATCAATGATTAACAATCAGCATTGATAGCACATAATTTTGGAAGGAGAGTGTGTATCAGAATTTCTGAGATGTAGTAGAAGAAAAAAACACATATAGATATAAAGAAAAATCCTGAATTCTAGTAGTCAGAAAACCAACCTTCTGAAAGGGAGATAGGGCATATTGGCATCCATGGATGGTATGCATGTTTATTAAAAGGGGTTCAACTAGAAATACAGTGGTAAACTCTGGCTAGATGATTTCCAGTCTTAAAGTTTGAAGAGTCAGTGAAGAGAGGGACAAGGTCACTCAATGAAGCTATGTTAGAAACAGAGAAAGTACTGAGGAAGGAAAGGTCGAGTCTGAGCAAAGAATGCCAGTGAGATGGTGTTAAGATTGGACCCTGGCAAGCAGAAACAAAGTCTTTCAAACAATGAACAGTGCTATTGGAGGCTTCCATCTACCCGAGTTCAAAGAAAAAAATCAAGATCCTAACTCCAGCTACCATCTGTGGCAGGCCTACTCTTGTCCACTGATATATTTCCAGGAATAAATGTCACTTGTTAAGTTCCAAAGTTTATAGCCCAAAAGAGCTTAAGCTTAGGAAAATGTTTCAAGTATGTATTGGCCTCCAATGTAAAGCCAAACTGAATTGTTATTGGCCTCTATGTGGAATGACAAAAAATATCACTGCAGTTAGTAAATCTGTTACTTTAATTAATTATATTAGCACACCCATACTTTTTGAATGGTGAACAAATTGAACACTTTAAAACACTTTAAAATGACTTCCAGGCTATTTGGATTGATGCAATTTTATTATAGACCCAGTAACATTTTATAAAAATCTAAAATACTTATATTTATGTATGATTTATTTATAGTTTTTCTATTCTAAACTGCAATCTAAATTATGGAGCGATCCCCCAACACATCAGAGCTTTAGCTTAAAAATAGAAGGAGATTTCAGCTGATTTTCCTGCCATAGAAATATATGGAGGTGTTGTTTTATGACAAGGAGATGAGTTTGAAGCAATTTTTTTTCAACCTATAGCTGACCTATGAGAAAAAAGGAGACAAAAATATCTGATAAAGGAATGAGATGTTTATAACGGCAAGTGAAGGACCAGAAGAGAAAGCTGGCCTTTAAGTAAAAGTGAGCAGGCCTGGTTTCTAAGGTGATTCTTCTAAAATACAGGGTCTTCCAAAAGTAATGCCATTTGAGTGTGGTTAGTAGGGTATGTGAATGTCTCTCACAAGATGGACAGCAATTTGAACATTTTACCTAAAATGTCATATGATGTGCTTGAGTGTGATATTGTTATGTAACAGAATTACATGCTTATGATTTTGTAATAAAATATTTTTATGTAATAAAAAGGGGCATTATTTGTGCCAGACCCTGTACATGGCTAGGTCACTCACTTGGTGTTGGCCGTAACTCTAAGTCATCTTTATGGCTGAGTAATATTTCATTGCATATATGTACCACTTCTTTACCTATTCATCTATCAGTAGACATTTATGTTGCTTCCATTTCTTGGTTATCGTAAACAATGCTGCAGCAAACATAGGGATGTATATGTCTTTTCAAATTAGTGTTTTGTGTTTCTTTGGATAAATACCCATAAATGGAATTGCTGGTCCTTTCCTTGTCTCTTGTACAGCATTTGTTTTAAAATCTATTTTGTCTGAGTTAAATATGGCTACCCCAGCTTTTCTGTTGTTTCTATTTTCATGGAACACCTTTTTCCATCTCTTTACTTTGTCTGCATGAGTTTTTCAATCTGAAGTGAGTCTCTTGTGGGCAGCATATGTTTACCTCTTGTTTTCTTATTTAGCCACTTTTGATTAGAGCATTTAATCCATTCACATTTAAAGTAATTTTTGGTAGGTGTATAGTTATTGCCATTTTATTATTTATGTTTTATGTTATTTTCTTCTTTTTAAAGAAGTCCCTGTAACATGTCTTATAATACTGGTTTGGTGTTTATGAACTCCTTGAGCTTTTCCTTGTCTGGGAGGCTTTTTGTCTGTCCTTTGATTCTAAATGATAGCTTTGCTGGGTAGAGTAATCTTGCTTTTCATCACTTTGAATATTTTGTGCCAATTCCGTCTGGCTTGAGACGTTTTTGTTGAGAAATCAGCTGAGTCTTATGGTAGCTCCCTTGTAGATAACTAAATGCTTTTCTCTTTGTGCTTTTAAGGTTCTCTGCTTGTCTTTAACCTTTTGCATTTTATTATTATATGTTTTGGTGTGGGCCTCTTTGGGTTCATCTTGTTTGAGACTCTGTATTTTCTGGGCTTGTATGTGTATTTTCTTTGCTAGGTTAGGGAAGTTTTTCATCATTAATTCTTCAAATATGTTTTCAATACCTTGCTCTCTCTTCTCCTTCTGGTGCCCTTATGATGGAAATGTTGGTAGGCTTGATGTTATCCCAGAGGCCCCTTAAACTACCCTCATCTCTTTTTTTCTTTTTTTCTTTTCTGAAAAACCATTTCTGCTCTGAATGGTTGTTTTCTGATACCTTATCTTCCAAATCTTTGACTCATTTCTCTGTATCACCTGCTCTACTGTTGATTCTCTATAACGTAGTCCTCACTTCAGTTAGTGTATTCTTCATTATAGACTGGTTCCTTTTTGTTTTCTATCTCCTTTTTGTGTTTTGTAACTCTTTGTTAAAGTTCTCACTAAGATAATTTATTCTTCCCCTAAATTCATTGAGCATCCTACAACCAATGTTTTGAATTCTGCATCTGGTAGATTGCTTATCTCCATTTAGGTTGGGTTTGTTTTTTTTTTAATGGAGTTTTTGTTCCATTCTTTCATTTGGGACATATTTCTTTGTCTTCTCATTTTGACTGCCTCCCTATTTTTTTTTCCTATGAATTAGGTAGATCTTCTGTCTCCTGGTCTCGGTGGAGCGGCCTTATTTAGTATGTGTCCTGTGGGGCCTGGTGGTACAGCCTCCCTGGGAACCTGAGCTGAGTACTCCAGTTGTGTCCCTTGTGTGGGTGTGTCAGCCTTCCTCTTGTAGTTGAGCCTTGGCTGCTCTTTCCATGTCAGTTGGAGGCACTCAATCTCAAGTTGTTTGATTGTGAAGAGTACCTATGACTATAGCATAGGAGCTGTTGTGCAGGACATGACTCCATGTAGCAGGATTCACTTTAGTGGGGCTCTGGTGCCTGCCAGGTTTGCTCTTTGGATATGTCACTTGTGGAGGTGGTTGGGTGATGCTTTGGTATGGTCTGAAGCTGGCCAGTGGGGTGGTTGGTTCTGGGGCCTCTTGGGAGGGGCTCTGGTGCAAACCAAGATCAGCTACTGACTATGCTCTACTCAGGGCCACTTGTTATGAACTATGAAGTAATCAGTAGATGGTTGCCTTTTGTGATGGGTTTGGAGGTGCTTAGAAGAGGCTAAGCTGTAAACTATGGCTGGCCACTGCTAGTGCTGGGCTTGGAGCTGCTTAGTAAGTGGGACGGCACATGATTAGGTCAGATGCTGCTTGTTTAAGGTTTGTGAATCTGTGAGGGATTTTAGGAAAGTCCACGGCATAAGCCAAGACAGGCCATTTGCATGGAAAAGCTACTGGAAGAGGTTTGGGTTGGCCTATAAATTGTGTAGGGTAGGGTCTCAGGGTGGGGTGAATAATATTAGCTAGGTTTATGGAGACACAGATATGGTAGTGGGGTGAGGTGAGGGCTCAACAAAGGAATCATGGCTTCTGCCTGTACTTCTGTCTGGTAGAAAGCTGCATTTCCAGACTTCACCATGAAGACATACAATTCATTCCTCACTTTCTGTACCTGGTGCTTTCATGCTGCTGCCCCAGTGATGGAGCTCAGAGCAAATGAGTTTGTCTATTGTAAGTCTGGACTCTGGTTCTTTAAGAGGAACAATTGGGACTTTCAAAACCCTCCACTGCACCCAGAAGGAATCCCCTTAGCCACAATCACCACTGGTTTTTACAGCCAGAGTTATAGGGCAACCTCTCCTCCAGGCACTGGAACTGTGGGCTGATATATAAAGCAAGGGCAGAGAGGACTTTTTCAATACTTTTGATGACCCAATATGGATTCACTGTCAGTCATGACAGTTATGTCAAATTATATGTCAAGACTGAGGTAATGGGGAATAATGGGAATGCCTTTAGAAGGGGCTCAGAACACCCAAAATCACAAGTCTAGACAGTTGGATACACATGCCATCTGAACACTGATATGAGTGGGACCTCCACCCTGGTGAGCTATAAGAACTCAGAGCTTCAACCACCCAGTGCTCAACCTTGGGTATACTACACATCATACTTGGATCTCTGCAAGACTTCCACTCCCAAAGAAGTGTGCCTCTACTGCAGCCACCTGGCTTGAGATCAACATCCATGCCTCCACCCGTGGCTGCCACCAGTGACAGGGACTTCGTGCTTGATACTTGCTTTGCTCACTTCTATTGTGTAAGCTCCTTCTCTCTGTGAGTAACCTGGATGTGACTCTATTGGGTTACTGGGGAGGTCTCCCATAATTAACCTGGCATTATGGAAAGATACAAATCTATGTGAGTGGTGCCTTTCAGGGACTCTTCCTTGCTCATACCAGCTAGGAGCCTGTTGGGAGGCTGGTACCCTTTGATCTTTAGGAGGATCTTGGCATCCAAGATATCGCTCCCGATTCTTAATACGTGGGTGTGAGACTAGCCTGTTCTGCATCTCTACCACTCCTACCAACCTCCAGGTGGCTTTTTCTGTGTATTCTTAGTTACAGGGCTTCTTTTCAGCTAGACTTCAGGCAGTTCTCTGTGATGTTTAGTTGTAATATTGGTGTGGTCCTGGAAGGAGCTGAGTACAATGTTTTCCTATTCTGCCATCTTGACCATAAGTCCCATATCTTTCTGCCTTCTAGCTTTTTTCTCAGTTGTGTATTTGAGGATATGTATGTGTGAGAGACACTTTCTAGAAGCAAAATTAGGAGAAAACAGGTTTGTATTATAATTCATTCAATTAAATATACATAATGATCAATTTCATGTCTTTTTACATTATTAAAAAACTTGATTTAAGTTTATGTTAAATATGAGTTAATGAGCTTATATTTATGAGTTTATCAATATGAGTTTATTATAATATATGATGTGTTATATATGATGATGGTTGAATATATATGTTATATATGTGTTATATATGATGGTTGAATATATATATTTTCCTCATGTTGCTTCTAATTCTCCACAAAATTAATAAAATTCCAGTGACCGTCTTTACAACTAAATTTCTGTGGATGGTCTAATAGGGAAGAAGAGAAATGGGAAGATGTGTGGAGCTCTGGGTATACATATCTAACGCATGTACTTTGATTTTTTTCACAATTAAATCTTAAAATTAAGAGTATAGAAATTGCATCTTGTTGGATTCAGAGATTAGTTGGGCTGAATAATGCAGGGACAGTAACAGGAACAATCTGATTTAGTTTTCATAGAATAAGGAAGGTTTTCTCTGAAAAGAGCCATACTTCCGGGCTGGAAAACCCAATTCCTCTGGAGAAAAAAGGACATTATAGAAAGGCATGAAAAATCCAGAAACCTTCTATTATAAGAGCCTTGTAACACTGATGACCTTACAACTAACCCTTGGTAAAGGAATTAGAAAAGTATATGAAAGAATTAAGAGCATCCCAGGAAGGCTGGAGAGTCAGAGAAAACTCCAGATAGAATTACTACATTTGCCATTTTACCAAGAAACAAGGTATGACCATCTTTCTGGCTTTACGTCTTTGTAACTTCTTGCCCTGAACTTTATGGTCTGGTTTAAATTACCTACTTACGATTATCTCTCTCTTCATTCACAGTGCATACCTTTCTCATATTATCTGGCCTTCTCTGTTTCTTTTGTTTTTCCTAAATCAATTCTACATAACCTTTAAGAATTGCCTGAAGCTCCATTTTTTTAAAGGAACCTATCCCTCACCTTTCATGCTAAAGTAAACTACATTCTTCTGGTCTCCCACCACACCCTGTGTCTGCTTCTATTAATGTATTTACCACATGATAATCAAATTGGATATTTACTTATCTTTCTCCAAGAATTGAACTTCTTGAAGGAGAGATTTAGCCTAATTCATTTTTATAATTCTAACATCTAAGATGCTAGAATATTATAGAGACTCATTTGTTTAACTGGGCACATAGGAATAAATAAGAAAATACTTGTGTGTAACTGAGTCGATTTCAGTTATTCAAATAAATCAACTACCATAACAGAGGATGAGGGAAGACAGTCATCAAGTATATTTAATAGTTATTTGCTTCTGCTTTTTGATGTCCTGTAGAATAAGTTAGATTGGTCAGTTAACTCGACACTGCATTAACTGAATGTCAAGAATAATAAGTAGCTGCCAGGGCTGGCCCAGGACCCTGGAGAAGGCAGGTCAGTGCAAAACTGAGGCCTCATGTAATGGCGGAAGCACACGTCCAACATGGAAAGATCACATTTCCAAAAAGGCCAATTCTTCAATCCCCTAAGACAGAACTCAAGATGTTTTATTTCATTTTCCTAGTGCCACTGACTATTTTTAACCTTTAGTGAGTCCCTCAACGACTTTCTCTTTTGAAAAATGAGTTTATATCTATCGTAATGAATGAAAGAAAAAAAAAAGATAGATGAGTGTACCCAGAGAGATAAGGTTAATAGACAGGCTACTGTTGATATTTTTTTCTGAGTGACATTTCAAACAGAATTTGAGGATCAGTAGTGAAAGGGTCTTGGGAATATTTCTATCAGAATTGCTGCACAGTAGTTATTATCTTAATAACACAATAAAATGGGCATTTCCAATGGATATACTCTCTTATTTCATATAAATTAATTGTTTTACAGAGATAAGGAAAATACCTATGGTTATGGTTACAGTTCAACTGTACTGGGTGTGAAATGTCCAAGGAAACTTTGTTCTTCAGTTTGAACCATTGGATAACTCAGTTTAGGAAGCTGAGGCTCCAATTTACTTGTGGGCCTGCCTTCTACATATTGTGTTTTAATCACTATGACTAAGATCAGTGAATATTTTAGATTATATAAACAGAAGAGATATATTAAATAAAAGAGATGGAAGTTGCTGGAAAAGTCTAAATATGCAACAATTATTACTCTTGCACTAACAGACTACCTATAAAAATAAATGCATGGACATGATCTAAATATCATATCATTATAAATTACTTCCTTTGTTCTAAGGCTTAAAGGTTATTCAAGATCCTGTTAAGAAATTATAGCCATATAACATTCTTAAATAAAAGTGTACAGATGTGCCCTGACTGGTGTGGCTGAGTTAGTTGGGCATTATTCCACAAAGCAAAAGGTCACCAGTCTGATTCACAGTCAGGGCACATGCCTGGGTTGTAGGTTCAGTCTTTGGTTGGGGCACACACGAGAGGCAACCGATAGATGTTTCTCTCTCACATCTATGTCCCTCCCTCTCTCTCTAAAAATAAAGAAATAAAATATTTTTTAAAATGTGTGCAGATGCTTAGGGTATGTTCAGCAAAGCAAGCACAAATATTGCTAAAGTGACCTAATTTTTAAAAACTATTTTCCTACATACACCTGAGATACCCTTTCTACCAATTTTTGCCTAGAGAGAGAAAGAGAAATTTTTTTACATGTTATATTGTGCTGATTTTTTTAAAGTTCCTAGACAAAACCTAACTAACAAATCCTGGAGAAGTGATACTCCGCTTTGGTTTTGTAGAACTTTTGGGTTGTTATCACATCAAACTCCAAAGACAGAGGGGTTGGAGTCCACTCTCATTTCTCTTCTCAGCCTATCACCTCCAGGCTGAGGGGGGATGATGTCTCTGCCAGGCCACAATGCCAGCTTTGCTCTGTGGCCTCACAGCATGAGTTTTTACCATCTTCTGTAAGATTGGAAAGTTCTTTCCTCCTCAGAGTCCACCTTTCATAGTCTCCATGGAGTCATAAATTTAGTGTGGCAAAATGGAACTTTAGAAAGGTGCTTCTTGTGTTCTCTTGCAGTACTTTTGTGAACATTCAGGCCTGATTTCCCCACAGTTTTCCTCTTGAATTCTTATGTCCATTATGCTCTCAAGTCTACCTTAGTGTTTTATGAAGTCTGAGAAGACCGTCGCTGTGCTCTTTGTCCAGATTCAACAGTCCTTTAGTATAATATGATAGAACATGGCATGACATACAACCCTTGATTACCTCAAAATATGGACCCAGCTCTTTCTCAATAAGTTGCTTCTATAAAATGGACAAAATTACAAATAATCTATATGGATAAAGAAAATTTCAGTTAGTTGATGGTGAGAATATTTTGAGGCTATCGAGGAGCTTGAGATAAAGTAATGTGTGCAGGTGTTTTTTGCTCTTATTCTAGAGGAAAATATATAGGCAAGCTTCCTGACATTGGTTTTGGCAAAGATGTTTGGATTTGAAACCAAATGCAAAGGCAACAGAAGCAAAAATAAACAAGTGGAACTACATCAAACTAAAAAGCTATGCTCGGCAAAAGAAACCATGAACAAAATAAAAAGGCAACTTGTGGAGTAGGAGAAAATATTTGCAAACCACATATGTGATAAAAGCTTAATTTGATTAAAAATACAAGGAACTCATACAACTTATTAGGAAAAAATCAACCCAATTAACAAATGGACAGAACAAGTCATTAGTCATTTTCCCAAAGAAGACATATAAATGGCCAACAAGTACATAAAAAGTGCTAAACATCACTAATAACCAGGGAAATACAAATTAAAACCACAGTGGGATATCACCTCACACCTGTTAGATATCACCTCACAAGTGCGGCAAAGATGTGGAGGAAAGGGAACCTTTGTGCATTGTTGGCAGGAATGTACATGGGTTGCAGCCACTATGGAAATGGTATGGAGGTTTCATTGAAAAAATTAAAAATAAGAGGACCATATATGGCCAAGAAAGTCCACTCCTGGGTATTTATTATTTACTTTGCTTATAACTTTATAACCCTGGGGATGTGAAGAGAATGAGAGAAAGAGTTGAAGTGTGTTTTCCATTATGAGTATGTCAGAAGGGGAAGAACATTTTTCTTTCTGCTTTTTTGAACAGTGTCCATGAACAGACCAAGGGACCTCAGTGATCATTTGGGACCAGCAAAACTCAACACTCCATGATATTCACTGACACTTGTTCTCTCTCCCAGTACTTCAACTAACTTCTTATCTCTTGGTATCTTCACCTACTGCCGTACAGACATAGCATCACAATTCACATTTCGCAAGTGCTTTGCTGTAAATTTAATGAGCTAATCCTTATTCCATCTCAGCAAGGGAGATTACATTTTTTAGGTGGACCATTTGACAGAAAGAAAAAGAGAGGCAACAGAAATGATAGGAAATTTTGAGTCACGGTGTAAGTCTGCACTGAAACAGATAATCACCCCCCCCACCCCCTTTGAAACTTCTAGTGAGGATTAATATAGAAATTTAATTTCAAATGTTATTATATAGTGATTTAAGAAACTAAAAGTTAATAATCATAGTCATCATGTATCACTTTTTGCAATTAACCTTTTGCTTCTTTTCACATTTCCTGAGGATGATTTAACTATTAAGTTCTATTTAGTTATGTAGATTTACCAGCATTGTGTGTGACTGAGTCATTAAACAATAATGTAGGATAAAGTTTTATTTTTTCTTTCGTTTTGGGATCCAATACATTAGAAATGCTCAAAAAAACAAACAAAAAAAAACACAAAAAAATACCCCACACACTTGAAGCCTCTGTATTTTCAATATTAATAGTAAGCCCTACAGCCCTACAGCCCTACATAATTACAATGGGGCTAGTTGTGATCCCAAACTGAAAAAATGTTTTGGACCTCACCTAATCCACTTCTTTCATTAAAAAACAAACAAACAAACAAACAAACAAACAAAAAAAACAAAACAAAAAAAACCTAGTCCAATCAATTTGAAAGTGGTGCTAGGTTATTCTTTGGAGACTATTCCTGTTTCAAAAAGGGTAAGACTGAAGGTCTGTACTAATTTCAACATTGATTTCACCTTAGTTTACTCCTGAAGTATGACTAACTAAAGAATCTATGAGTCAAGGATCCAGGATCCAGTCTTTGATTGCAGCTTATAGAAGCACTCCTCAGATTTGGCTATCCTGGCAGCATTTGCAGGGTAAGATATTTACTAGGTCTAAAAGACCTAGAATACAGCCTTGTTCTCACTCAAATACAGTAATAAGTATGATGCTTTACTTTGAAAAATACCTGAAGTTTGCTATGAATGGGGATGTTGAAGCTTATGAGCTACAGTGAAGAGCGAAGGAGTGTTCTTTGAAATCAGAAAGTTGTAACACTTGGTGTAGATGAGTGTGGCTCATAACACATGTGGTGAAATGAGGTAATCAGCAGATATTTGTGTTATATGCTTGTGTGCATTTTATGTGTTCCTACACAGTTTGATTTAATTGGGTGCAATTTTCTGTATTCATATAATGTTTCTGAAGGATGAGATACTACATATGCAAATATATTATGCTCAAATTCTTGCTTAATATATTCATTTATTGACACAAAGTCATGTTTTCAAAACAACCTGAACCGACTGTGTATCTTTTAGTGTTTATTCATTGATAGGCCAAGTCATGAGCCTCTATGTTATTCCAACTCACACAGCTGGTTCTTGTCAAAGCAAGGCCTGTGACAGCTCTCTACACCAACGGTTGAACTATCTTACCAGGTCAACAAGCTATCTTATCTTACCAAGGAATAAAGTACAGAGCATGAACACGCTTTGAAAGATGTAAAGTACACAGTGTAATATGTTACTAGAAATGTCATAAATGCTTTATTCTGTTCTCAGTGACAAGAGGGCAATGTCTCTGCCATATTCCTCTTTAAAAATAACTTTGCTTAATCTTCTAGGAATCAAGTGGGTGGAGACAGATTAACCAAACCTTAGCTCAAGAGGGAAATGGGGAGGCCTAGCCAAAGAAAATAATAATTCCCAGGGTTGGAAGCACCTACTCAACTAAAAGTGAATAAAAAAGAGAAAGTGGAAAATGGAAAAGACTGACAATGTGTGTTTAATCTCTTGCAAATTAACTTGTATCATTGTGAAGAAAGCATGTCTGGGTCAAGAGTTCTTGCCTTTTGGAACACATCAACATCCCTAAGGAAGTTTTGTAAAAACACAGATGTCTGGGGCCTACTAGTCCCACTGATTTAGATTTTCTGGCAGTGAGACCCATGTGTGTGTATTTCTTAAGGACAAGTAATTTTGATGAACCATTTGGATAAGAGCCATGGGAAGTAGAGGTTGTGTAACCGGAGGCCTCTCAGAACCTTGGTTTCTGAGTACATAACCTACCTTGCTAACCACACAGCATTTGTTATGAGAATTAGATGAGTTAAGATATAGAACAATTACTTACAACCTGTGAAGCACTATATAATGTAAAGTTTAAAAACAGAACAAAATCCTTTATAATTTATAAATGTTTTATTGGAAAGATGACCTTATAGTCCTGACATCCCTAAGTTAAATAATTTGTTTTGATTTCCATTGATAAGATGGAAAATAAACCAAAAACATGGTATCTTTTGAATAATATTTTCTCTTTTATTGGCCTAAAATTAGACTTGATGAATGACCTGCAAATCATTATTCCAAATGCTTTTTTAAAATGGTAGTTCCTTGTATAACTGCCATAACCCCTTCATCCCCCTTTCTCCACAGTAACCCTTTTAGTATGCTTAGTAGGTTTATATTTATTTGAACATGTTACTGTTTGAGTACCTACATTTTTAATTTTTATAAATGGGGTTGTTATATTTTCCATTCTTCTTCCAGTGTTTTCACTAAGTATTATGTTGTTAAGATCCATTCACATTTCTTCATATTCAGTTAATTCATTGCTTTTACTAACAATTTCAGTAGTATGTATATAAGGTAAGTTGGTCCAAATATTTATTCATCCTTGTATTTATGCTCTTTGCTATGCAAATTTGAGGGTCCTTTCACATAGACAGGGTGACCTGCCCCACCCCTTGACCCTAGAGTTAGCCACATGACTTTTAAAAAAATATTTGCTGACTTGAGATAAGCAAAAGTTTTGAAAAAGCATTTGTGTATTTTCACTTGCTGCTGTGCCTCTGCCATATAATGAAAAGACATGCTCAGGTTAAACTGCTGGTCCTAGGAAGAGACATGTGGAGCAGAGCCAACCTGGGAATATAGGAGCAAGCCAGCTGTACTGTAGATGTATGAGCAAGTATAATTTATATCAAGTGAGCCCACAGATAGATGAGAAGTAAATGTATGCTGCTGAAATTTTGTGGCTGTTATGCAACATTGTGGTAGCAATAGCTGAAAGACAGAGTGTGCTGCTAGAACCTGCACTCTCATTGATTTTGAGTTCAGGATCTCAATTATGGGAAAGCTAACCATTTGATTTAAAGATAAAATGACTTAAAATATTCATGTTTATTTTAAAATGTAATTTAAAGTGGAATAGGTATCTATAACCTTTCATTTACAAAGTGTTTCCTTTTTTATCTTATTTGATCGCCTCACTTCAAAGCAGCAGGCAGAGTAGTTTTTAAGCCACTTTCTCTCTCCCCAGTGATTAGATATTTATGTCTTTGATTATTTAATTATTTTATTCTGACTTTTCAAGATACATTAATTTCCTCAATACTTCAATCTAGTTCCACCAGTCTTAACAAAAGTATTGAAAACAACTTTATATCCAGGCACTGGTACAAAGAACCAAGTATCCATCTAATACAGAGAAGATATTTTACAAATGTGCATATTTTAGGTGGTCTATCTGGTGGTCACATTTCTGCATCAGTCAACACAAAATCTAGATTAACACACACACGCAGAATGCTGAAATGGATAATAACTCATCTTTTTAATCCTCACCCAAGGATATGTTTATTGATTTTAGAGAGGTGGGGGGAGAGAGAGAGAGAGAGAGAGAGAGAGAGAGGGAGAGACATCAATGTGAGAGAGACATTGATCAGTTTCATCCTCTACATGCTCTGACCAGAGATCAAACCCACAACTTCTTGGTGTATGGGATGACACTACAAGCAACTGAACCACTGGGCCAGGCTGCCTCTATGGATACCTGAATAGCAAAAATGTTCTTGGTAGTTGGATGACATAAATTTGGATATGAGAAAATTACTTGCGCTATAGATTGACAATGTAAAACTTGGGGGAATTATCCAGCTGCAAAAACAAAAGGAAACAAAGCCCCAGCTCTCTAGAACTGAATATTAAAAGGAAATTTTTGTGTGATATTCTGTGAGTCTCACTGGAAAGTAACCAAGAGAATCAACAGTGGTCCCAGTTTTTTGTTTTTTGTTTTTACTTTGAACTTGCACAAGGGACAATTAAACACCCCTGAAATACACCTATTTCAAATGTAATGGAGGTAGGACCACCAGCTACTGATCAGGAGGCTGGCTTGCAACCACTAGCCTAAGAGACTAAGGCAGTCGCAAAAATCCTTAGAAAATGGGATTCAAAGGGGACTTTCTAGAGAGGCCATATCAGCAGAGGCAAAGGTACTAGATGTAAAGTCAAGAGACCTGTTTCTACTTCTGACTCAATCACAATTTCTATGTGATGCTGGGTAAGTTATTCAACTTCCCTGTGCATCTCTTTTCTTGACTTTAAAATAGGAAGAACATTGAGTGCAAACAGGAATGGTAAATAGGCTTTTCCTAGGGTACTGATTTCTATTGCTTTAGAAAAGCCAGGGAAAGTGCCTGTGTGGGGGTCTTGCTTTTGCTCTGCCTATAGAACTGATTTGGGAGACATATTCCTAGTTCTGTGATGAACTATCTTCTCTGAAAAGTAGCCTGTTAATTGTACAAATATGCAAGCAAACGTTAAAGGCCAGCACTTCTCCCAACATGCCACCAAGAAGATCAAAGTCAGGTGGGGATAATGCAAAGAAAGTATTTTCCTGTGCTGATGGATTACACAATGAAAAGAAAGTCAAAGTAATCCATCTCCATCAGCTTCTCAGGCTTCCTCTCACATTGTTTGTTTAAAATTCTGCTCACCTACCATGAAGAGCTGCTTTAAGCATCAGGAACTACTGACCACTTGAGATCCCCAGAGGAAATGCCAGAAACCCCGTTTGCTCCTCTACATTTCCAGTTAGGGCAGATTGTGTGTGTTTTAAAAGTGATGAGTTGTGTTGGGGCCACTGCTTTGATATGGTCCTCAGTGGCCCTTGTGTCAAACAGTAGCCTTGAACACCACTCCAGGGAGGAGAAGGAGCAGAGAGGTCAATGCATGGTAACGTCCAGCGTAACGTGTCAGCTCATAAGTCTTCAGAACCTCCGGCCACGAAAAACAGCTGCGGCTTGCAAATGTCTGAACTCTGGGCTTTTTCTGTCTCCTTGTTTTGTCCTTGTGTGAAAAACTGTAACTGGATCTATTCCTGCTTGGCCTCAAAGGCAACCCATTTAACATGTAGAGGTCCTGGGCCTGCCAGGTATTTGAGAAGAAATGCAGTGTATCAACACCCTGCAGTATTTCATCTTACAGAAGCTCAGGCTGGCCTGTTTTCAGCCTTGCTTGGTCTGCTTCTGGCACTAGGTGCGCTGCCCTGTCCCCATTAGTGTGTCATTAGTGCCACTAATGAAAATCCGGTTTTACACACTGAAAAGTGATCCGAAGCAGTCTTGAGGAAATGCTATAAAGGCTGGCCCTGCTGTGAGCAGGAGCCTGGGGCACACCTGCAGTTTTGACAGGGCTCTTAAAAAGTTCTCAGCCCTGGGTGGAAGGAGGTGCAGCAAGTATAAATAGTATAATAAATAGTACAAATCATTTCATTCTGGGACTGTGAAATGCCCCCTCTGCATCTTTATGAAGCCCATGCACTCTGTGACGGAGAAGGGAAACCTCAAGGTTTTGTAGCGTGAGGAGACTGGTTATTAACCCTAGGAGCAGGAATTGTGTGCCAAACCCAACAGTCTTAAACAACCCTCTGTGGTATTTTCCTCAAAGAAAACTAAAGAAGTACAAGTTGTTAATTTAAAATAATTATCTGTTTAGTAATAAACTCAAGTATTAACTCAAGTATTAGGGAATCTGTTTTATACTATGCAGTAAGTGGAAAGAAGGCAGAGGCAGTAGTTTTTAAGCCTAAGATTCAACAGAGAATTGCTCAGTGAAATTAGAAAGTTGAAAGGAAAAAAATAGGTGATTTCATTACAAAAGATACTCCTGTATTGAAAAATAGAAAGAAGGGGAGGTGGCCTGAACATTGATATGTATACTTGTATATGCAAAGTCCTGCCACTTCTTAGAATAGCATTTTAGCACAAGGCACCTAAACTGTGACTATGAGAATGGAGAAAATGGGCTGTATGAATGAGACTGATAAAAACAACCAAAATGACAGGAATAGGACTGTTTCTCTTCATTTCTTTTCCACCCGTGGGATTTTGGATCAGCTCAAAGTCTGAAACAGAAAACCAAGGAACCAAAGGGACAAGTCACTGAGATCAGGAATTAACAAAGTGAAGCAAGGATGCAGGGAAGACAAAAGATTGCTGATATGGCCGAACTTTTCAGCACCTTTGCCCTAATTTGGAGCCTTAGTGTTTTTCTGCCTGTGAATGTATGCAACTACTCCTATTTCTGTGTCCCTGCTGAATTGCTTAGTCGTGGGTCCTTAGACAAATCGTTTAACCTCCCCGACCTCCCTTGTTTCATCCATGGTGGGAACAGTAAACTACTTATCTCACGGGATTGTCGTGATGATTAAACAATGAGACAGATGTGACAGTTTATTTGCCATAGTTATGTTAAGTAGAGAACTTTCTATTGACAGCTTTGCCAAATTGGTGGGGGGAAATGGCAATAGGATTAATACTTTGTATGTATATATATATTAGGGCAAAAATACTGGGACTGGTTAGACAACTATGTGTTGAAGGGAAGTAAATAGATTTCTATATTTCACAGTTATATTATTCAAATGTGAAAATGAAGACACACATCAGTTCAGATATGCATCAATTCAGAAATTTAAGAATCTTAGCTCTAAAATCAGATGAGCATGAGTTTAAATAAAATTCTAAATCTTACCGGCTGGGTAACTTTGAGCATGAGAATAAACATTAAAGTCTCAGGTTCCTTCTCTGTAAAATGTGATAATGATAATACCTGATAGGACTAAGTAAGATGTTACATACACTATGTAAATTTCAGCCTAGCGGTTTACAATAGGAAATGCTCAATAACTTCAGGCTTTATATTCAATAAAAAGTTTAGGTATATATATCTATATATCTATATATCTTTACTTTTGAAATATATTTGAGAATGGATATAACCACAGCTTTAGAGCTATATTGAATATTGAAACAGTATTGAAAAATTAAGCCTAAAACTACAGAGGAATAACAGAACCTCATAGTAATAGATCCATAAGGAATCCCTTGAAGAAAGAAAACTGAATCAATCATAAAGGTAAGTGGGTGTTTTGATTCCTCCCGTAGTGCTTATGTAAAGACCTCTTCCTACTAGATAGTTATCTGTTCATTGCCCGCCTGGATATTTCCATTGACATGGAATGCATTACATCTCAAGTCATCAGATTCTGTTTTTCAGTAATTCTTATTTTAAAATCAATTAGCCTTATATCGCCCCCCCCCAAATAAGCATACCTCTTACTTCCACCCTTCTGACCCAGTTTCATACCCATTACAATCCTGAATAATCTAAGCTCTTTTCTGTTGACAACCCTTCATATATTTTAAGCGCTAGGGAAAACAATGTCCTCCCTCTTTAGGAAGCCGTGACTTAGCTCATAAAGCAGTGGGATAGGGCAGTGATACTCTTACCACCAGTTCTCTCTCCTGTGTAAACACAGCTAGAGGTTAGTGGGGAGGCTCCTCTCTATCTGTCCTGATACTGGGATTTGGTGGGAATGGGGGAGTAATACCATTTCAGCTGATGAGTAAAGTTCAACTCTGCATTTTCCATTCTAGGGGTGTCATTCCAAGGTCTATAACTGAAAAGAGATCTAGTAGGACTCTGGCTCTGACTACTGGTGAGACCAGCGTATAATTTGCAGGGCTCCCTTTTCATAAATGATTAGTCATTTGAAAGTGTTGATGGCACAGCATCAGAGCCTTTTGCATTTGCACAGTCTCATGCACATGAGAAGCTGGCCCTGTATGCTAGTTAAAGTGATTCTTTTAGACGTAGTTTTATAAGTTGTAAAGTTAATATTTCCATTTACATCTATCCTATACCTATTTATATTTCTTAATTGACTATATATTCAGAGTTTGGTTTATCAATCCACTTGTAATCCTAATAGAAGATGCTGATTATCTCTCCAGAGTGCTGTGTGATATGTAAAAAAAAATATATATATATATATATGTGTGTGTGTGTGTATTTATATGTATATATACATAAAACATATAATGAGATTAAAGCAAAATATAACATTAAATGTAAAATCATTTGAATTATTTTAAAAGTTCATAGACATGGCTTATAAGATATGTTGACACAGTGATGATAACAGTTGACATATCTGGGATCAGAATTATGGAGGATTTATTTTCTCTTATAAATGCCCTTAAGTACATTACTGAATTAGTAAGAAGCCTAAAGCTGCAAAAACATTAAACACATAGACTGAAATTCTCAAAGCAATGAAAGAAAATGTCTCAGGGTTAAATAAGTCATCACTTATTAGGATGAAAGAGTCCACTGAGTAGGATGAATTGTAAAAGATGCACCCATTAACACATTGTGGTGAAATTTCAGAACAATGAAAGGAGAGAAAATTTTGAAGGCTTCTAGTGTTTGGAGGTTTGGAGGAGATTTGTTCAAGGAGATAGTGGAAGAGAAATAAATAGATTGCTATATCTCACAGTTATATTATTCAAATGTGAAAATGAAGAAATACATCAGTTCAGATATGCATCAATTCAGAAATTTTATCACTTCTAGACTTTCTCTAAGACATATATGGTGCTGGATATGATCCAACAGAGAGAGAAATGAGTCCAGTGCATCAGAAAAATAGTGAGTAAAGAAATCAGGAAATCATGTTGGTAACTCTAAATAAGTTGTTGCAACATATTTGGGAGTATAATCTCTGCTGAAAGACACAGTGTAACAGTGTGGTAGAGTTTCAATGAAGATACTGGTTAGGGAAACAGATCACCAGGAACAAAACTCAGTCTGGGATGAATTTGGGCACACTACTTAATCTCCCCATGCCTTGATTTTCTCTTCTATAAATTAGGATAGTATTTTTTCACATTTTCTCCATAGGGTTAAATATATTGATATAGATTAAACATCTAAAAGAATATTTAACATATAGGGCACTATAAAAGTTTAATTATTATTATTTAGGTGGTAGTATAGACAGAGGATAGAGTGCTAAATGTTTTCATTTTATTTGCAGAGAGGGCATTACAATGGGATAACTCTAGGGGTTGTTTTTTTTTGTTTGTTTTTTTTGTTTGTTTCTTTTTTTGTAAATCATCAGTGATAATATGACTAGGATAATATATCATGATGACATTGAGTTTATTCCAGAAATACAAGGTTGCCATAACATTCAGCCAAGGCTACTCACCACAGTAAGAGAAAAAAAAGGTTACCTAAATTAATGTAGCCCTCCTGACAGGAGGGCACTGTGCTGAGAGGGGAGTTTATGCCAAGAGTGTGTCTTAGCTTTCTCAGAATACCCTGGGACTCCATTTCTGGGTTCTCCTCAGGAGCTGGTACCAGTATATGATGATTCCCTGGCCCTTAAAAACTAGGTGGTAAAAGAAGGCATAGCAAGTAGCACCTTCCAAACAAACTGACACAATTAGTAAGTGAAGAAACCAGGATTCAGACACAGATTTAAAAAAAAAAAATAAATTGAAGGTAATACTTCCAACAGCAAAAAGAGTACAACTCAATTTACTGAGGTACTTGCTTTATTGTAGTAGCTTGGAACCAAACCTACAATATTTGTGAGGCATACCTTTATTCTCCTCCAAATGTGCAGAAGAAATCCAAGATGGCACAGGAGCAAGTGGAGGTTACACTAACCTCCTCCCAGGACCAATCTGGAATTACAACTAAATTGTAGAGAAATCATCCTGAATAACCAACTGAACACTAGCTGTAGAGAAGAGTTACAACCACGGACAGATAGAAGAAACCACTTCACCACAATGAGACCGGTGGAGAGCACAGAGGAGGTGTGAGAGGGCTTTCTAGGCCCCCATGGGTGGCAGCTGAAGTTCTGGATGGATAATTCAGCATTCCCCTGAGAAGTGTGTGTTCTAAACCCCAAGCTGAGCTCCCTAGCGTATAGCACCAGTGCCAGAAAGGAACCCAGATAACACCCAGCTGTGAAAAGCAATAGGGAAAGAGGGCTGGAGACTCAGCCTCTTAAAGGGTCAACACAAAAAATTTCGCTTGCAGCCACTTACCCTGGGCTGCAGCAGAGGGAAGGCAGAGTGGAATACAGACTCTTGAAAAGAGTCTGGGGTTGGTGGCTCTGGGGAGACAACTGGAGGAATAGCTGCCAGGATCCCTGTGCTGAGCCATTCGCCACACTGCAGAAGCCGTCTTTCTCAGGAAGAGCACCCCTCTCTGAATGGTATCAGCCTGAAGGGAAGCAATAGCCCTGCCCACAGGAATTACTCTGCCCCACCCTGTGGAGCTAAAGCAGGGTTGTGGATTACAGCTTGAGGCTATATTGTTGATTAGTTTAACAACTAAGGCAGATCACTGGGGGCTCTTTGACATTTCAGCTGACGCTCCTCAGTGCCCCATGCTGATAAAAGTTGGCCTTGGTGCATATCCTGGTTCTTTCTTCACACAGACAGTCCCAGTAGAGGGAGCCACATGCCATGGATCACTAATAGCCCCAAACAGGTTGCCCAGGGCCAGTCACGGGCAGAGTTCGACTTAGGTGTGCACCAGAGTTTTAAAGATCTACTTAATACATAGAAACAAATACAGAGAATCAGCCAAAATGGGAAGACAAAGAAAGAGACCTCAAATGAAAGAAAAAGAGAATTCTCCAGAAGAAGAGCTAGATGAAATGGAGGCAAGCAATATATCAGATAGAGAGTCTGGAGTAATGATTATAAGCATACTCAACGGCAGGTAAAAAGATGTAGAAACCATGAGAAAGGACCAGTCAGAAATGAAGAATGAAATATCTGAAATAAATAATACACTGGAAGGAATAAATAGTAGGTTAGATGAAGCAGAGGACTGAATCAGTGATTTGGAAGACGAGGTAGAAAAAAACACACAACCAGAATGGCAAAAAGAAAAAGGAATCAATTGATGCAAAAAAAGCTTTAAAAAAGGAGGTTTACATCCATTCATGATTTAAAAAAAGAACTAACAAACTAAGAATAGAAAGAAATTCTTCCCCCCGGTAACTGACATATAACATAATGTAAGTTTAAAATCCATTTGTAACTTGTAAGACAAATACAGAATTTGATGTTGACAGACAATTGAAAACTATACACATACCATAGATATTGTAGGTTTCCTTATGCTGTTTTTACTGTGAACTTTTTAAAATTAGGTTTTAATTAAGTGTGTAAGAGAACAAATATTTTTGAACTCAGCTATATGGTAATCAGTTCGGTATCTATGAAATAGATATATGTTTTTGGATATAAAAATGATAAAGTATACAATGTGATGGTCTGATATACATATATAGTAACCCCTTCTTATTCATAATTTTGCTTTCTACAATTTCAGTAACCTGTGGTCAACCATAGTCAAAAATATTAAGTGGAAAATTCCAGACATAAACAATTCATAAGGTGTAAATTGTGTGACATCCTAAGTAGAGTCATAAAATCTCACGCCATCCTGCTTCATGCTGGTCCTGGATGTGAATCATCCATTTGTCCACCACATCCGTGTTGTGTACATTACCTGCCAATTAGTCACTTAGTAGCTACCTTAGTTATCAGATCAACTATCATAATATCACAGTGTTTGTGTTTAGTAACACTTGTTTTACTTAACAATAGCCCCAAAGTTCAAGAGTAATGATGCAGCAATTCTTATATGCCAAAGAGAAGACGTAATGTCCTTCCCTTAAGTGAAAATATACATATGTATAGGAAAAAGCATAGTGTAAGTATGATTCATTACTCTGCAGTTTCAGGCATCCACTGCAGGGGGCTCAGAATGTATCCCCCATGGATACAGGGGGACTGCTTGTGTATTGTGTAATGACTGACACAGGTTAGCTAACACATCCATCATTTCACATAGTTACCATTTTGTGTGTGTGTGTGTGTGTGTGTGTGTGTGCTGAGAACATTTAAGGTTTACCGTCTTAGCAACTTTTAAGTGAATGTCACAGTATTGTGAACCTTAGTCACTGTGTTGTACATTAGACCCCCAAAACTTATTAATCTTTTTTATTGTATTTTTCCTTTACCATTTTATCTCCCTTACACCTTCTTCCACCTCCGCCCACCCCTGGCCCCATGCAATCACTACACTGTTGTCTGTGTCCATGAGTTCTTTTCCTTCTTTTTGCTCAGTCCCTTTACCCCCCACCCCACCCACAGAGCTGTCAGCCTGCTTTCTCTTTCTATCTTGTAACTGAGATTTTTGTCCTCTTTAACTAGCATCTCCCCATTTTACCCCACCCCACAACCACTGGAAACCACAGAGTTACCCTGTTACTTTGAGTTTAACTTTTGTAAATACCACATATAACTGAGATCATACACTATTTGTTTTCTCTATCAGACTTATTTTGCTTAGCATAATAAGGTTTATCTATGTTGTCACAAATGACTGGATTTTGAAAGAAACTTTGAAAATCTGATAATGGTATCTACACAAAACCTACAAATAACAGCATACTTGATGATAAAAATTGTCAGTTGTCCTCTTAAAAACTGGAAGAGAACAAGAGTGCAGTCACAGATTAAAGGTTACAACCATTTCAATAACATAAGAAAAATAGATAATGTATCAGAATTTAAAATAAAAAATTAATATTTTAAAGTAACATGACTTTATGCATAGAAATACCACAAGACCCTTCTGGCACACTAGTTTTAGTGCATGAATTTAATAAGGTCACTGTGATAGAAGATAATTTGACTTTGGATGGTGGGCACACAATGCAATATACAGGTTATATATCATAGAAATGTACACTTGAAACCTATATATCTTACTAACCAATGTCACCCCAATAAATTAATAAAAAGAAAAAAAATCATTGAATAAAAGGCAAATACAAAAGTTAATTTTACTTTTGGTATCAGCAATAAATAACTGGAAAATTACATTTTAATAAAATGGCATTAAAATATCATCAAAAACATCAAATACCTCCAAGCGTACCTAATGATAAGCATGAAAGACTTTTAATTGAAAATTATAACATATTAATGACAGATATTTTTAAAGACCAAAATAGACCACACTTATGGAAATCTGAATATCTTAAAATTACCAACTTTTACCAATTTGATTTATAAATTGGTCCAATTTTAAGTCAAATTTTATCAGAATTTTATGTGCAAATTGATAAGCTGTTTATAAAAATTACATGGAAATGCAAAGGAACTAGAATAGGTGAATGATTTTGAACAATATCAAGTTAGAGTATGTTGCTATCAGATATTAAGGCTGAATATAAAATTATAGTAATTAAGATATTGTGATTTGGTATCAGGTAAATCAAGGAATCAAATAAATAAATGAAAAAGAATAAAAAGACCCAATTTATATCAAAAGTGAAGAATGAATGGTGTTTTTAATATATGGTGTTATATCTTTTGTTTGGTCATATGGAGGAAAAGGTATTGTGATCTCTACGTCACAGTATACATAAAACAATTCCATAAGGATTGAAGATTTAAATATGAAAGGTAAAATATAAAAATTTCAGAAAAAAATCAGAGTAAATCTTTATGACATTGTAGAAAGTAAAGATTCCTTAAACAGGCCTCAGATAAGCTGTTCATAAAAAATGATAAACTGAATTATATTAAAATCAAACCTATTTGTTAATCAAAGAGAGTGAAAAGGAAAGCAACAATTGATCTGAGTTATTTTTAGGACATATTTCCAACAAGGAACTCATGTCCAAATTATATAAAGAACATCTCCAAATTAATAAGAAACTGGTGGACAACTAATATACAAATGGGCTAAAGACTCAAACAGTCCCTTTCCTGAAAAATTAGTCAAGGTGTTAGAAAACACATAAATAAGTATAAATTTCATTAAGGGACATTCAATTAAAACCAAATTAGATAAAACTGCCAATGTTTGTGAGCTTGTTGATCAATCAGTATGTATACCTTGTGAATGTAAGTTGATAAAAACCATTTTGTAAAACTGACAGTTTTTAACAATGATAAGCATATGTAATGGTGTGGCAATTCCACTATTTTGTCTACATCTCCCAAAATTGTATATATACTTTCAAAAATATATGTACATCATGTTTATAACTGCACTATTTGTAATAGTAAAAAAGTTGGAAACTATTCAATTCCTGTCAATAGTAAGAGGATATATAAAAGGGAAGATCTATAAATTGTAGTATATTCACAGAATCAAATATTATATAGCAGTGCAACTCCGTGAATTAAACTATATACCACAAGATGGTAGAATCTCAAAAGTATAATCTTCAGAGAAAAAAAGCCAGAAACAAATGAATATTTATAGTACAGTCTCATTAATAAAAATTATAAAAACAGTTTAAAAAACTATAGTGTTAAAAGTCAATAAAGTGATTATTCTTGATTGGGTACAGTGAGTAAATGGGGGCATAAGGGTATGCTGCTGGCACATGGATACATCAATGGTTTGTGAAGATTCATCAAGCTGCACACGTATTATTTGTATATTTTCTGTATATATAGATTACTTCAATTAAAAGTTTATGAGAAAGCAAATTTAGTTTATATTACATATATAGTAGCAAAAGATTAGAAATTATTTTAATATGCCATTTATATAATAGCATCAAAAGAAATAAAATAATTATGATAAATCAAAGATGTACAGAATTCTACCCAGCAAATTATAGAACATAATTTAAGAATTTATTGAGATGTGCCAGGTGGTTACTAGAAAGATTGTGGGAACACTCTGTAAAGCAATGATTATCTAACCACTATGCTGTACACCTAAAACCAATACAAAATAATATTGAAAGTAAACTCTAATTGAAAAAGATAAAAACAAATAAAAATAAGAAATTTATTGAGATGTCTTATGTCCATAGATTTAATTGGAAGAAAAAACATTGTAAAGATGTCAATTCTCCTCATAAGAACTATGTATTCAACACAATCTCAGTTAAAAATCTGTGTGTATGTGTAAGAGAGATTCTTCATCCTGATTCAAAAACTCGTATGAAAATGTGTCAACCAGTTATTTCCTTATATTACTGGTTTGAAGTTACCCCAAAATTTAGAGGGTTGTAAGATCAAGCAGTCTTTCTGTTTCAGTTCAATCATATAAAGAGTATAGAAATCTTCACCCCCTTTCTGATACGAAAGGGTTGTATAAACTGAAAATCAAAGACTTCTTGGACCCATCAGTAAGCTGAGATTTCAGGAAAACCACTACCCTGAAATATGGAGAGACAAGTGCATCTAGAATCATACCTGAGACCTGTTAACCTGGAACAGAATGCTCTAGAGCTATAACCTGTAGAAACATTTAAATGATGATTTTAAGAATTGCTGAAGGCTAAGAGTGGACTGGCATAGTGAGAGAAACTGCTGGGGGCCACCTTCTTGAGGGTTCCACAGTATTGTGGGCTTTACTTTCAAGAACCCCATCGTGTCCTCATAATGAAGGGCCAAAACAAAAAATTCTCCCATGGCCCTGGTGAGGGAGAGGAAGAGCAGAGATTATAAAATACTCTCAGCACCTTCCCTTTTCCATAACAAACACCTACTCTCAGGAAGGAAAACTTTGTCAGAGCTGTATTTCAGCTGGGGGAAGGGTGCAATCAAGACTCCTTGAGTTTGTCTGTTTTATACCTCTGGGGTGGGAAAGGAGCACAGCCAATAGCACAAGGGCCTCAAGGAACTAGACTGGGAACACTACTGCCAAGGAATAGGGTAAGGAACCGGGGAGAGTAAAACAGTTATACCACTACAGAAAGACTTGCGAAGGTCAGAGTTCTGCAACACAGGTCCCTCCCCACAAATGATGTTTATTGGAAGATTATAGAATACTCCCCAGCCCCACACCAACAGGGCTCCAAGTACCTCAATAAATCAGGGGATTAAAACTGGAAATGCTGAAAGACAGGTTCTCTGAGAGAAGTGATTAAGAAAGTTGAAAGTTGAGAGAGGAGAAAAACCCAAGGACAGTAGAGGAATTTGAAGACTGGCATTTAAGCTATAGCAAACATTAAACAGAGTCAAAACTCCTAACCAGATTAACATACATAACGTACATCCTCTCCCGAACAGCCTGTTTACTTCGGCTCCTATTGCCGAAAAACGTGTCTGGCTTGCTCCAAAAAATCACAAGGTTTGATAAAAGGCAAGAAAAAAAAACACGTTTTGAAGAGACAAAGCAGTCATGACAAGCAGATTCTGATGTAACAGAGATCTTAGGTTTATCAGACTTGGAATTTTAAATGTCTGTAATTAATATGCTAAGTGTCTGAGGGAAAAAAGGAACAATACATGAGATAAGAGTAATGAAAACAGAGAGATGAAAACTGAAATGAAGCAAAAGGAAATGCTAGAAATAAAAAACACTGTAACAGAAATGAAGAATCCTTTTGATATACTCATCAGTAGACTCAACATGTCTGAGGGTAGAATGAGTGAGCTTGAAGATAGTTCAATAAAAACTTCAAAAACTAAATTGCAAAGAAAAAAAATGAAAAATAAGCTCAGAACAAACATGAAATAATGTTGGGACAATTTCAAATAGTTTAACATTTACATAACTGGAATATTAGAAAGAAAAGAAAGAAAAGAAGAGTAGAAAAAAATATTTGAAATAATAATGGCCAAGGACTTCCACAAATTAATAACAGACACCAAAACACACATCAAGAGATTTTTCAAGTAGTATAAATACTAAACACACACATGCAGTGATAGCAATTAAGGATATTATTTTTAAACTGTGAAAACCAATACAAACAGAGGCTTTGAAAGAAGTCAGAATGAAAAAGAAAATCACCTTACCTATAGAAGAAAAAGGATAAGAATTTCAGCAGACTCCTCAGTAGAAACCAAGAAGAAAGGGAAGTGAATAAACTGTTGAAAGAAAAAAACAACTCTGATCTAGAATTAACACCGGTGATATTATGCTTTTAAAAAATTTAAGACAAATAAAATAAAGATTGTCAAACAAACAAAAACTGAATCAATCACCAGCAAATATTCTCTGAAAGGAATGTTAAAAGAAATTATTTAGTCAGAAAGAAAACTAAGCCCAGAAACTTTGTTCTACATAAAGAAACAAAGGCTTTTGGAGAAGAAATAAATAACAGAGAAATAAAATATTTTATTTTTTATTCTTAGTTGATATAAAAGATAACTGTTTAAAGCAATATTAGTATCTGCATATGAGTGATAAACAACATAAATGATAGCAATGTCACATAGGATGATAGTGCAGAATTGGAGATACTCTGATATGTTACTTGTACTACTTGTGAAGTGGTATGGTATTATTTGAAGTTGAACTTATATTGGATAAAAATGTATATTGTAAAACTAGGTCAACTACAAACAAGATTTTTAAAGTGTAAATGATATGCTAAGAGAAAATAAAGTAGAATCATAAAATGCTCAATTAAAATCAGAGAGGGCAGAAAAATAAGGAAAGATTAAAAGGAATAATTGCAAGAGATAGAAAACAGTCATAAACATGGTAGACAGTATTTTAACTATGTTAAATGTGAATGGTCTAAAAGCTGTATTAGAGATTGCTAAGTGTATAAAAAACAACAGGACACAACTCTATGTGGCATACAAGAAACCTACTTTAAATATAAAGACTCAGATAAGTTGAATGTAAAGGGATGGAAGAAGATAAACTATGCTAAAATTAATCAAAGAAATTTGTAGTATTTATATTAATTTCAGACACAGCAAGTTTCAGAGGCAAGGAAGATGATAAAGGATAAAGAAGGGCATTATATAGTGATAAATGGGTCAGTTCTTCAAAAGACATGCCAATTCTAAATATATATGTACCTAATTACTGAACCTCAAAATACATGAGACAAAACTGATAGAAATAAAGGAGAAATATAAAAATCCACTATAATAGTTAGAGACTTCCATATCCTGTTTGAAGTAATCGATAGGTTATGGAAGCAGAACAACTGTAAGAACATAACTGCTCTGATTAGTGCTATTGATCACCTTGATCTAATTGAGTTTTATAGAATACTCTAAACAACAACCTCAGAATCTATATTCTTCTCAAGCTCACATGGAATATTCATCAAGAGCGACTACATTCTGAGCCATAGAATATATCTTAATAAATTGAAAAAATAAAAATCATACAAAGTATGATTTTAGACTATAATGGAGCTAAACTAGAAATCAATAATACAGAGATAGCTGGAAAATCTAAATCATTTGAAAATTCACACAATTCTAAATATTCCATTGTCAAAGGAATGGTGTGAAGAGAAATAAAAATACTTTGAACTGAATGAAAATGAAAATTAACTTATCAAAATCTTTGGAATGCAGCAAGAATAGTGCTAAGAGGGAAATTTACAGCATTAAAAAAATTACTGTACATAATCACTGTACCTGACTTGATACATGTATCTTTAATGACAATATGGTTTGACAATTCAGAAATAAGTATTTACATATGAATACTGTAATTGATAAATTAAGTGAAAGGCAGAGGGAGAGAACAGTTTTTCACTGTCAGACTGGGGGTTACTGATAATAGAAGAAGTCTATACATATTCATATGGTTCTGGGTTCGATTTGGCCTTGATGCTTGCATTCATGTTGAGCTTACTCAACATATAGGTGCTCTCACAAAGAAACACTTATATACAAGTTGACATACACCCATATTTTCAGTCTCTGTCAGCTGAGTAGACCTGGAAACAATGCCTGCCCCCCACACCATTGCAGTGAGCACACTACATTTTGTATTTTGTAACACCATAAAGTAAGGATGTGCTACAAACACAAAACAAAAACAAAAATTCCGTGATGATGAGGCTATGTCATTGTGACACTGCAAATAAATGAAAGATTCCCAATGTTCAAAGCTGTAGCAAGTTGAGCTATATAATACATAACAGTGTTGTTCTAAAATAAAAAAAAAAACAACTTTATTTAAACAAAGCTAAAGTAGTAAAAATGGATTTAGGAGATTAAAAACAACTGGTGTAGAAAACTAAGCATTAATTATAGAGCATATCTTTTTCTTTCAGGTAGTAGATTCATCTGGTTTTGTGTGGTCTCACTTGTGTGTTTACTATACTAATGTAAAAATGTTAATAATAAGGAGAACTGGGTGTATATGTTTTTAGCCTCACAATTTTTCTGTAAATATAAAACTATTTAAAAATAAAGTTTACTAAAAATAAATAAAATTGGAAATAAATGTATTTAAAAAGAGCAAATATTTACTCACACTGGTGGGTCTGTAGTTTGGCTGGGGTGAAGCTAATTTAGGCTCAGCTTTGTGAATCCGCTGGGTAGCTTTTGTCTACTTGCTTTGATCGATCTAGATTAGAACCTTGGCAGGAAGGCAGTACCTACCCAGAATGTGGTCTTTTCATGATGATATTAGGATTGCAAGAGAAAGAAGCCAATTAAGCAAGTGTGCCTGCAACCTTTGCTCATCTCGTATCTGTCAATGTCCTTTCTATTAATAAAATCAAGTCATATAGCCAAACACAAAGTCAAGAAAAATATACCCAGTCAGACTTGAGGCCAGAGAAGATTATGGTTGTATAATACTACTTCAAGGAAGAGAAGAAAAGGGACAAGTAATTTGATGGACCATAAAATACAAAGAACCAGAAATACTCATGGTAATCTTCAATAAGAACCAAGCTGAAGGACTTACACCATTAGATATCGAGACATAATATAAAATCACAAATATTAAAACCATGTCATGTTGGCATGGGGAAAAATAAATATTCCACTGGACTAGAATAAAGAGTCCAGAAACAGACTTAGTTATTACACAAAAGAGACAACATCAGAGGGCCTTGGTAGGAAGACATATTATGTTAACATTCACAATTACAAGTGGATTATTGATCTAATATAAATGATAAACTAATAGAGCTTCCAGGTGATACCATATGCAAAACATCTTTATAATTTTTTGGCAAGCAAGAGATTTAATAAATAGGACTTCAAAAACACAAAACATAAAGGTTGAGTGTGGTGAGAATGTAGTATTTTGGAGCCACATTTGCATTTACTACTTATATAGCTAAAATTATATATGATTACCAAATTTTCAAGTAAGCATTTAAATTGTATTGACTTTATTTATTCCAATTTTCTGCTTAGTTTATAATATTAAAAATTCTAAATCTTATTATTTGGGGTTCAGAGTGTAAATGGCCATGAGTGGGGCATGTTAACATTGGTATAATTTTTGGTTAACTTCAAGAAGTATTTAGTTAAAATTTAATCTTGAAAAATTAACTAATAATGAAAAATTACAGAAATTTTTTTAGAAATGTGATGTATGTTTACTAAATAGTGGATAACTTATAGTAGTTAAGAAATAACTTTTGGTGCTACCATATAACACAGTTCTCAGTGAGAAGGTCTACTGCTTTGAACCTGTAGTAACATTTCCCATGCTCTAGGAAGTACTGATGTCAACAAATTTCTGTAATTTCTTCATTTCTTTAAATAATTCCATTTTTTAATTTCCAAAAAAAGTCCTTCCTATTTTCCTTGAAAAAACACAATGGAATGTTTTATGAGCATAATGAGGTCTCCATAGCAAAAGACTAACTGCTAATACATCTTTGTTCAGAAGAAACCAGACTGCCAAATTTCTGAGATGAGAGAATTACAGTATTTGATTTCTAGATTAGCAAGGAATGAAATTGTTCTTTTATTTCACTCCCTATTTGAACAACTGCAGCTTAGGAAGTTAAGTTTTACTGTTATTATTGTTGATTTTGTATTCATTACCCATTTCACAAGAAAGTCATGAATGTTAAAAAGCAATGGTTGTTTATCTGATCATGTTTCTTATCACTATTGGTAGCACTTTCTTCAAACTACCAAGCATCTGACCTGTCTCCAAAGTTTCTTAAACTAGAAAGGTTTGCTAAATTGTAGACCAATATCCACTACCACAGGTTTCTAGAAGTAAAGACAGCAGGACCAACTAATGATCCAAAGTCCTTTCCTCACCTAATTTTCATTGAAAACAAGTTTTTATTTTTTTGCAACAGTCCTGACAAAACACCTCTAGTGTGTCCCTGTGATCGAGAGGTTTTGTCCTAGTACAAGTTCTCTGTGCAGGTTATAGTTATTCACTAATGAAATCATAATATTTATTATGTGTTCACATGAGTATTTATTCAATGACGTGCTATAATTAATAAATGTTAATGGAAGTGCAGGATCATACCAGGTTACACAGACTTTACATTTTAGTGTATAAAGATTGATAAAAAAAACAAAGTTAACTTTAAAGTTAATGGTAAATGAAATTATATGTATTTTTCATTACTTTGTGGCTATTTTCACAAATGAAGTCTGAGGAAAGATTCCCATAATTGTATTGACTTTATTTATTCCAATTTTCTGCTTAGTTTATAATATTTAAAATTCTGAATCTTATTATTTGAGGTTTAGAGTATAAATATGGCCATGAGTGTGGTATGTTAATATTGGTATAATTTTTAGTTAACTGCAAAAAGTGTTTAGTTAAAATTTAATCTTGAAAAATTAACTAATAATGAAAAATTAGGGGAATTTTTTTTTACAGATGTGATGTATGTTTACTAAATGGTGGATAACTTACAGTTTAACTATGCCCACACTGTGCTTCAAAGTCTCACAGAGTTGCAATCAAGGTGTTGGCACAACTGAGAAAGATTGGCTTCCAAGTTCACGTGGTTGCTGACAGCCTTCTGTCAGGCTGAGCCTTAATTTCTTGCTGCCTGTTGGCCAGGAGCCACCCTCAGTTCCTTGCTGCATAGCTTCTTGCACATGAAAGCTTATGACATGGCCACTTCTTAAAAACCATCAGGGGAGGGAATGTCTCCTACCAAGCTGAGTTAAACATCTTACACAATGAAATCACATATGTGAAATGATGTGCACCCTTCCAACTTTGCTGTATTCTATTGGTTAGTAACAAGTCACAGTCCTCCCACACTCAAAGGGAGAGGTTCACAAAAGGGTATGAAATAGGGGTGGGAATCATGGGACCACCTTAGACACTGCCCACCACAGGCAATAGAGTTCCCTGAGTGATTCTCCAGCTCCCTCTACTCTTTCCTTGGCAACTCTGCAAGATTGCTGATGAAATGGCAGAAATGAAGATGGAAGCATACTGGTTCCCCACTTGGAATGGGAGATGAGAGATAAATTTCATAAAATTTATCATTAAGACCTTGAGAAACTGAGCAACTGCCACAGAACAGTATGCCAGCAAGGGGACATTCAGGGACTAAGGCTGAGCAGATGCTTCTAACGGCACTGGACATGGCACTATAACTCTACACCACTTGGAATGGCAGTATCTTGAAGAGTCACCTCATCCACAGTGGATTTTAAACAAGAAATTTGAGAAGAGTTATAGTCTGATTTTTTAAAAAGAGAGAGGAAAAACCTTGACTTGATACATAAAGGAAAAGGAAAAGAAGGGATATGTGGGCAATCAAGATGACTTTAAAGAGAAAAGAAAAATGAAGAGTATAAAAACAAACACTGAGTTGAAAACGTCAAATGTTCATGGAGAATTCTGATAGAGGAAAAAATGAAGCTGATTGAATGCAGTGAGAAAGAATGAATAGCAAAGCAAAAAGAAGTTGATATAATATGTTTTCATATTATTAGTAGAAACAATATAAAGAATTATTTAAAAAACTATAAAGTAGGCTAAACAGAGTGATATTAACAATGTGAAAACAAGTAGTAATGATAGATTTATACTTTAATGGTATATCAAAGTCAAGGTCAAATCTTTGTTTCTTGCTCAAAAGCTATTGCAAAACAAGCACAACAAAAATACATTAAGTTTTAGAGGGAAAACAAACTTGTGAAAAAAACATAGTGTTCAGAATACAGTAAGACAAGGATCAGGTTTTTTTTTATTTAAAAAGGTAACTGATACAAGCATGTACAATGGGCTAAATATGATTTATTCAATAAATGGTGTTGAGAAAATTGGACAGATATGCGCAGAAAAATAAAACTAGACCACCAGCTGATACCACACACAAGAATAAATTCAAAATGAATTAAAGACTTAAATGTTAGGCTCAAAACCATAAAAATCCTAAACAAAAACATAGGCAATAAAATCTCAAATAATGCTCATAGCAATATTTTTTCATAGCAATGTTTTTTCCTCCTCAGAGAAGGGAAACAAAAGAAAAAATAAACAAAAAGGAATACATGAAACTGAAAAGATTTTGCATGACAAAGGAAAACATCAATGAAATAAAAGAAAACTCACTGAATGGGAGAACATATTTGCAGATATATCTGATAAGGGGTTAATATACAAAATTTGTAAAGAAGAACTTAGAAAACTCTACACCAAAATAACAAACAATTCAATTAAAAAATGAGTAAAACACCTGAATAAACACTTTTCCAAAGAGGACATACGGATGGCCAATACACGTATGAAAAGATGCTCAATGTCACTAATCACCAGAGAGATGCAAATTAAAACTACAATGAAATATCATCTCACACCTGTCAGAATGGCTATTATCAGTAAATCAACAAACAAGTGCTGGTGAGGGTGTGGAGAAAGGGGAACCCTTTTGCACTGTTGGTGGGAATGCAGATAGGTGCAACCACTGTGGAAAGCAGTACGGAGTTACCTCAAAAAATTAAAAATGAAGCTGCCTTTTGACCCAGTGGTCCCACTGCTGGAATATAACTGAAGGAAAGCTGAAACACAGATTCAAAAGGATATAAACACCCATATGTTTATTGCTCGATGGTTTACAATAGCCAAGATTTGGAAGCAGCCCAAGTGTCCATCAGAAGATGAGTGGATAAAACAACTATGGGATATTTACACAATGGAATACTACTTGGCCATGAAAAATAAGAAAGCTTTATCCTTTGCAACAGCTAAGCAAAATAAGCCAGTCAGAGAACGGCAAATACCATATGATTTCACTCATATGTGGAATCTAATGAACAAACTGAACTAACAAGCAAAACAGAGACAGACTCATAAAGAGCAGGCTGACAGTTCTAGGGGGGATTATAGGGTGGAGGGTTGGAACACAAAAGATAAAGCACTCAAAGGCATGGGCAACAGTGTGGGGATTGCATTGAGGGGGTGAATGGAGGTGCAAGAGGTATAAGGAGGATAAATGATAATGGAAAAATTACAATAAAAATTTAAATATTAAAAAAATAAAAATGTAACTGACATAATTGTATCAAGATCACTACTTAATTCTTATATAAAGTTGTGAAACTTCTTTTATTTTTAATGGTGAAAAAGCCTTGAAAAACAGAACTCTAAATCACTGATTCACAAACTCACTCAACATCACCTAGTATCAACTAAAAACTAGGAAACATGAAAATTCCTGGGCCCCATTGCCAGGGATTCCAATTCTGCAGGTCTGATTTAGGGTCTGATATTCTGCATTTCTAACAAAGCTTCCAGGTAATAATGATGGTTTATAATACAGTATCATTGACTATAATCACTACACTGTCCTTAGGTCTTCAGAACTTATTTAAGTACTAGTTTGAAGTTTGTACCTGTAAAAAAAAAAAAGTCCTGATTCCTCTACCCCCATTCTCTTGGTAATAACCACTCTTCTCTCTGTTTTTATGTTTGGATTTTTTGAGATTTCACATATAAGTGATATGATATAGTATTTACCTTTCTCTGAATTATCTCATTTATGTCTATCTATATTGTAAATGACAGGATTTCTTTCTTTTTCAAAATAGTATTCCATTATAAACATATACACCACTGAATAGTATTTCACTATAAATGTGTATGTGATTATGACCATGCAATCATTTTCTAAAAATTAGTTGGTGTAGCTCTATTAACATCAGGAAAATGTGGGCTTTAAGACAAAAATGTTTTCAGAAATCAAAAGTCCCTTTTAAATGATAAAAATATTTGATTCAGTAAAAAGGTAAAACAATGCTAAAATTTCAAAATATATGTCATAATTTGACAAAATCACAGAAGAAAATAAATTCACAATCACATTTAGAGAATAAAATACTCTTCTCAGAAATTTGTAGAAGAGCAGGCAAAGAAATCGGTGATAATATGAAAGACTGGCACAAAAAGGATGAATACACTTGGCTTCATCAATACAGAACATTGTAGTCAACAGTTTAGAATACTCCTTATTTTCTACCACAAATGAAGTGGTTCTATAAATTGGCCATATCCTAAGGCATAAAACTAATTTCAACAAATTTCAAATCACGTAAGTTGAAGAATGTTCTCTAACAAGAGGAGAATTAGGCAAGAAATCACTAACAGAACATAAATAAAAAATAACTCAGAAAATAACTCACCATACATGTGGATAAGAAAAAAAAAACTGTACCTTTATTTTCACTAACTTCTAACTAAATCTAATTATTTCCTTTGAGTTTGGATATAGGTTGGCAAACAACTGCAGAATTTGCAGTACCCATGATGGTAACATAAGGAAATCATAGATACTTTCTTGTCATATTACTATTGTTACAAATCTCTCTAAATAGCCTTTACGCTCATCACTACTTTGAACTTATGAAAGAGTTAGATCTCATTTTCCACCCTGTCCTTTAAGTTATTAATAAAGAAGCACATATATGACTTGATCTCAAATTTGTTATTTTAAAATGAATTTAGTTAAATGTATTTTAGTGTAATTAGTTTCTCTTATAATATCTATTTTACTTTACACATTGGAAACATTATTCTGAAAAAGGGTCTATGCCATATAAAATATCCAAGACTTCTTTATGTGAATGAGTCCTTACACTTTTTCTCATTGAGTCTGCTCTCCCTCTGCTTCCTCTCCCTTTCTACTGTCTTATTACACAATGGAAGATGAGAGATAGAGATTTGGCATTCCACCCATCCAACACATTCATTCTTTGGTGCCCATATATGCCCTCATCAGGGATCGAACCCACAACCCCAGTGTATCAGAAAGACATTCCAACCATCCAACCAACTGAGCTACCCATCCAGGGCAAAAATTCATTATTTTATGCTTACAGTATATACTGTTTTCATTATTTAACCCTTAGGTTAGAGTTTTAAGAAAACTACAGAGAAAAATGACTTTCTCAGTGATAAAGTTAATGCATCAAGCTCCTGCCTCATTTTTCTGCTTCCATTTCTTTTTTTTTTTTTTTTTTTTTTTTTATGCTCTGGGGAGCAAGAAAGAGTCAGGCAACTTAGAGGACTAAAAGATAAATGCAGGGAGAAGTCCTTTGAAAGAAAAAGGCAGAATTATTACTTTCAAGTAAAATAGTCACCACATACAAATTAATTAAATGAAACAGATATTTATTGAGCACTTACTAAGTGCCAGGCATTGTTCTGAGTGCTTAAAATAGACTTGGGAATGAATCTGACAAATATCCTGTACACATAGAGTTTAAACTGTAATGGGGTGTAACTCATCTTGTAAAAGATAATCACTACTTAGGAAAAAGTCATCAAGGGTGCTGAAGGAGAACTGGTTTATAAGTTTTTAAAAGTGGTGAAAACATAACATTTGAACAAAGGCAACATTTGAACAAAGTCTTGATGACAATAATAAACAATCTCTATTCCTCCTGTCATTTGAGTATCATGGAAACAAAACTATTTCCTGACCCTTGGGAATGCTTGTTGCCCTTATCTAGCCCCAGAATGATACACGCACACATGATTTAACCTTACAACATCAGCCAAGCACATAGGACTTAGATCCCTGGAGTCCCAAATAACAATAAAAGATGACCAAAACATAGATCCTTGTCATTTTATCTGCTTTGTTATGGTTTGTTTCCCAGCCTTGCTTTAATCCATAACTGGATTCTTTAAAGTATTTCTTAATATATAACAAAACAGGAAGAAGACTTCATTGTCAGTGTTTTTTGTTTTTAAGACTTTATTTATTTATTTCTAGAGAGAGGGAAGGGTGGGAGAAAGGGAGAGAAGAGAGAAACATCAATGTGTGGTTGCCTCTTGCATGCACACAACTAGGGACCTGGCCTGCAATACAGGCATGTGCCCTGACTGGGAATCAAAATGGCGACCCTTTCCTTCACCGGCTGGCACTCAAATCCCCTGAGCTATACCAGCTGAGGCAATTGTCAGTGGTTTCTGTTGTACCATTTTTTTTACTTATTAACAGTTTACTTGATTTGTTTATTCATTCATTTATTTATGTATTTATTTTAATAGACTTTATTATTTAGAGCAGTTTTATGTCCATAGCAAAACTGAGCAGAATGCATAGAGTGCTGTGTTTCACACATACACAGCCTTCCTCACCATCTACATCTCACATCCATCAGAGTGGTACATTTATAACAATAGATGATTTTATATTGATACATTATTATCACCCAAAGTCCATAGATTATATTGGGATTCACTCTTGGTGTTGTACATTCTATGAGGTTTGACAAATATATAATGACACATATCCTCCATAGCATCACACAGAATAGTTTCACTGCCCTAAAAATTCTCTGTGCTTTGTCTATTTATTATGTACTCCTCCCTGACCCTTGGAAATCATTAATCTTTTTATTGTTTTGATAGTTTTGCCTTTGCCAGAATATCATGTAGTTGGAATCATTCAGTATGAAACCTTATTAAGTTGACTTCTTTTACTTAGTAGTATATATATTTAAGGTTCCTACATGGGTTTTCATGGCTTGATAGTTCATCTCTTTTTATTGCTGAATAATATCCCATTCTTTGGATGTACCACAGTTATTCAGTCACCTACTGAAAGACATCTTGGTTGTTTCTAAGTTTTGGCAATTATGAATAAAACTGCTATAAACATCCATGTGTACATTTTTATGTAGACATATTCACTGGGTAATATCAAGCAGTATGGTTGCTGGATTGTATGGTAACAGTCTATAAAGTTTTATAAGGAACCATCAAATTGTCTTCAAAAAATGCTGGACCAGCAACAGTGGATGGAAGTTCCTGTTGATCCAGATTCTTGTCTCACCTTTGGTGTTGTCACCATTCCAGATTTGGCCTGTTCTAATAAGTGTATAGTAGTCTCTCATTATTTTAATTTGCATTTCCATGATGAAATATGATGTGGAGCATCTTTTCATATGCTGATTTTTTATCTGTATATCTTCTTTGATGAGGTGTTTGTTTAGTATTTTGCCCATTTAAAAAATAAAAATGTTAGTTTATGTTCAGTTTTAAGAGTATTTTATATATTTTATATAACAGTCCTTTATTACATGTGTCTTTTGCAAACATTTTCTCCCTGTCTACAATTTGTCCTCTCATTCTCTTGACATTGTCTTTTGCAGATAGGAAGTTTTTATTTTTAATAAAATATAAGTTATCAATTATTTCATGGATCATGACTTTGAAATTGTATCTAAAAAGTCATCACCATACTTAAGGTCTTTTAAGTTTTCTCCTATGTTATCTTCTGGGAGTTTTCTAGATTTCCATTTTACATTTACATCTGTAGTCCATTTTCATTTAATTTTTGTGTTTAGATTTATTTTCTACATGTGCATATCCAGTTGTTTAGAACCATTTGTCAAAAAAACTGTATTTTTCCATTATAAAGGTGTGAGAAAAGGTAGATTTATAGTTGTTTGTATTGAAAAATATATAATACAATAAATAATAATGCAAGAATACATCCATGTTTTGCACACTCACAAATATAAACTCACCTTTGCCCACCCCTGTATTGCCTTTGCTTCTTTGTCAAAGATCAATTGACTACATTTGTTTCAATCTATATCTACATTCTCTGCTCTGTTTCATTGACTTATTTTTCTGTTCTTTCACCAATTCAATAGTGTATTTATTCCTATAGTAAATACTTCCCCAAGTCCTATAGGGGAAGGACAAGGATACAACTTTCTTGCTCTTCAAATCTGCCAAATGTGGTTTTACCAGGACTGCTTGAAGAACTTGTTAGGTGTTGGTCCTTATGGTAATAAAAGCACAATGACTTAAATATGCCCTTGTATTCTCCTAAGTATTCAAGGTCAAGAGTTTGTGGCTTTCAGTTCAAATTGTAGAGCAAGGAGTGAGAGTTGAAGACCCATTTTAGGAAATAATCATACTCCCAATGAAGGTGAGTTGAATGATGCATATGTCTAACCTATATGTGGGTCAACTGAAAGGATACCCAGCTACCTACCTTGATTCTTGCCTAAGGTGAATGCATTATAGGCTGTTGGAAATCTAACAGTGTCTGTGTTGAGAATACTCAGAAAACTAATGACTGAGGGCAGAGTGGTAGTTAGGATAGAATGAATCCTCTGTAACACAGGAGGCAGGTTAATGAAGCCCTGTATAGGAACCAACAGTAACCTGTGAGAGAGTCCATCAGAGCGTACTTCAAATTTCCCCAAGCCTCAGAGGATGTGAATTCATGATATTTATCAGTCAAATAATGATTATCCATTCCCATTGGCCCCTTCCTGCCTCCTCTTCCTTATCCCGGTAGATGTCAGTGACATGGCTAGGGAGTAGAGAGGGAAAGCGAAAGGGGAGGACAATCATAGCTTCTCTCCAAAGGCAGGTGACTGGTGTGCAGCCAACTTCAGCAAGGGAGAAAATACAAGCTAATATTAAATCTAGTTCAGAGTTGTGGTCATTTTCTAGAGGTAGACATTTTCAAGTACTCAATTGTGACTAAGTGGCTTAAAGTTATATATGACTTTCTATTAATTTACTATAAAACCATGATGACCACCTGAATTTTCACCTAAAAGCAGAAGAAGTATCCACCACTACCCACCACCAAGCAGGTTTAAAGGGACAGTAGGAAAGAAAAATAAAACTCCTCTTATGATCACACCCTATGAGTCATACATGATTAATGTGTTGACCCGTGAGTAAGGCTTGCTGGGCCCACACATGAAATTCAATGTGTGGTAGGTATGGTAGCAAACATAAAAGTCCATATTGAGTTGTTTCCAGCTGTAGTCCATGTTTAAATATGTGAGGTCAATAATCCAATTCACAGGGTTTTATCCAGTGATGTTACAGAGCAATTCCTCAGAACAGCATGAGCAAATGTTCACCAAACCTATTCTAGATCTAGAATTCTCAGACTTTAGTAATTGTACATGAGTCAATAGCTGATCTTATTAAACATGAAGGTTTTTAGGCCCCACTCAAGAGATTTTGATTTATAATGTTTGGAGTAGGCCATTGTCAATTAGCACCCCAAGTTGTTACGATGTAGGTGGTCTAGAAACTCTCCTCAGGAAACGTTGTTCTAGGACAGTGCTTCTCAAGTTTTAATAGGCATGTGAATCACCTAGGGATTGTATTAAAATATATTCTAGTTCATGGGTCTAGAATGTGTGAGATTCTGCATTTCTTAGCAGCTTCTAGGTGATGTGTTTGTTGCTGGTCCAAGTACCACACATTGACAAACAATGGTTAGGACATTGTTTCATGAACCTGCCTTGTCTTAAGAATCACAGATAGTGCCTGTTCAATTCCAAACACAGGTTTCAATTCTCCATCCTTATCATATTGATTCACAATCTTTAGAGGAGGAATGTAGGAACAGGAGGAGCATCCTCAAATTTTAGCTTGAATCTGGAGCAAACCCAAAGCCCTTAGGCCATGTCTAGTGAGAGACATCAGGGACAGCCTAAGATAGTATGATAGCCTGATCACTGGGCTCCAACGGGGAAAAAGAAGAAAAATTTAAAGCCACAAGATCTGTTCCGTGGTCCATAGTCCTGGACTATTGAAGACAATTCTGACTCTCCCTGAATGACTTAATAACAAAACATGACCTTAACACAAATGCTCTCATGCTAGACCAGTGGTTCTCAATTTTGACTGCAAATCTGATCATCTGGGGGCTTGAAAAATATCAATATCTAGTCCCTATCCTCTAGAAATTCTAATATAATTAGCCTGGATATTGGGATTCTGATTTAACTGGATATACTGTCACTTTTAGAAGCTCACTGGGTAATTCTAAAGGGTAGTAAAAATTGAGAACCAGTGCCCTAAAAGATGTGGTCTGAAAGTCCTGCATAAAGAAATTGCAATCATTATTTTGTAACTACGTCTAAAATCTGGTACTTAGAATCATTTGAGGTTAATTTATTACTTCCAAAAGTTTCCTGTCAGAACTATATGGCCCAGAATTATATCACTTGGACTCATTAAAATGCTGGCATGGTTTAGTCAACCAAACAAGCCAACATCCACTGGCAGAAAGCTTGATGCTATTTTTGTGCTACTGTAACAACTACTACTATGTCTTCTATTGCATTTTGCATGCCCTTTCTAAACATTTTCTATTCTCAGAATGATCCATAAGTAATATTTTGTTATTCCTACAAGAGAAATGAAGACACTGTGGCCCCGATTGGTTACATAATTTCTCTTCAAAGTCTAGTCCTATAGAGCTAATTGATTAGTTAAAACTGAAGACATCAAAGACGCTTAAACTTAACATGATTGTAAATAAATCAAGATCTTCACCTGGACCTCTTCTAGTCCCTTGTCTCCATTAATTTCAGGGCCCTTCCTCCAGTTTTATAATCCAGAATATTAGATATACCCCTGAAACCACTATATCTTCTCCATCATCTCCCACTCCAAATCCTTCACCAAATTCATTTGATTTTACTTCCTGACATCTCCAGAATGTACTAAGATACTTTTTTCAAATTTTCCAGTATTATCAACAATTAGCTCAATGTGTGATCATCTTTCTTTGGTTCAACCCATCTAATTAGTTTTCTGGAATCAACTCCTCATGCCTCTTTACTACCCATAACTTCTTTTAAGACAATATCCTTTGAAACACCAAGTCTTTTAAGGTAAAGGCTATTTCTCTTAATAACAACAAAGCCTTCATTGGCCATAACTCTCCTTGCCTCTCTAGTATCACCTCCAGTCTCCCCTACACTTTTTGTTGTTGTTGTTGCAGCCACACTAACCTTCGTACTTCTGTTCTCTCCTGCCACAGGACATTGCACATGCATCTGCTTTGTATGCAACACCACTCCTTCTTCTAGTCATACTGTTGAATTCTACTCATTCTCCAACTTATATTGATTACCACTTTCTCAGAAAAGCCTCCCTATATTATTAAATTACCACAGTCATCACAGCACCATGAATTACCAGTTTGTTGTACAGATCACATTCACAGTTTGCCATTTATTTATGATCATTTGATTGATGTTTATGTCTCCCAGGAGACTACAAGTCCCAGGGTAAAAGGAACCACATCTTCTTTCTTCATATTAAATATCCTGGCTAGCTCATGGCTGGCACATAGTAGACACAAAATTAATAAAAGAAAAAAAAACAGAATGAATGAATGGATGAATAAAGAAAAAATATAAGAGCTGGATGTAATAGAGAAAAATATGTATTATGGAAAAGATCATCTGTGGTTTAAAATATTTTTAAAGAAAGGAAACCTTTTTTTTTAAGTGAAACTTTATGTGGAGCTTCACCACATAAAGCAAATTGATGCAGAGCTGGGCTCTGATTAAACTCAGACTGAGGGCCTCAGAGACTGGTACTCAGCTTCCTAGACTCTGTCACTAGCACCTAGTATATACTAGCCCACTCCCTTCAAAACCTCTGGGGTCCATAGGTACTGTTAAACACTGAACTAGTTCAACCTGTGCCCCTAACAGTAGCGGAAGCTGAATATGAGAGGTTAAGGGACTTGATCAAGTAAACAGCTAGCTTTGAACCCAGCTTTGTTACTTTGATTGCCCTGTGAATCACTGGGCCTATATTTCATGCTGATGTCTACCCTACATAGTCTACTCTCCTTTCTGTCTCAGAAAATTTGAGTTCTTAAACATGTCTTGATAAAAATCCATTCATTTGTACACACTGTATTCTCTTCTTGGAATGTCTTTTTGCCATTCTTTTGGTGTCCCTGGTATTTGGTCAACCTGGCATTTTTTGTGTTTTAAGACTGCATCAAACACTGTCCCTGTCTTCCTTCTCCAAATCCCATGAATTGACTTTGGGGCATTGTCCTCTTTGCTCCTGGAGAACACTGTAAACTTCTGCATGTTGTATAGAATTCTAAGATGGGTCTCAAGATCCTAGCCTCTTGGTGTACACACCCTGTATAATCCCCAGGACTGTACATATGATGGATTTTATGATGCCCTCCTATGATGAGGTCCTGGCACAGTTAACTGTAAGAAAGGGACATTATTCAGGTGGTCCTGACCTATCACATGTGTTCTTTAAATTTGGATCTAGAGGTCAGAGACAGAAGAAGACACACGGGAAATTCTGAAGATCGAGGGGGCCAAGTGGTGAGAACCAAAAGTGGCTTCTGAAAACTGAAATTAACACCAGCCAACAGTTGGCAAGAAAATAGGAACTCAGTTCTATAACTACAAGGAATGAATTCTTCCAATAATGTTGCATGGACTTGGAAGAGGGACCAGAGCTCCAGATGAAAACATAGCGTAGCCCACATCTGGATGGTAGCCTTGTGAGGCCCTGAGCAGAGGGCCCAGTCAAGCCCACCAGGTTTCTAACTTAGAAAACTGTGAGACAAAGAATGGGTATACTTTTAAGCCTACTGTTTGTAGGTAATTTGTAATGGCAGCAACAGAAAGCTAATACACTATATCATCCCTTTCAATTTCTTATGCTGTCATTTCTTTAACATTTACTTCACCTACTAGGTTTTGAGTCTCTCAAATCTTGTCTTATTATTTTAAATTTCATACTCTAGCATACATTGGTCTTCCTTGCTCCTTCCTACTAAATTGTTCCTTGTTACTCAGAGTGTGATCTCAGCCAGAAGCATCTCAGTCACCTGGGGGCTTGTTTGAAATAACAAAACCTCACATCCACTGAATACTTAATCAGAAATGCTGGTTGGGGCCTCTGAGTTTGTGTCTTAACAAGTACTTCAGCTGACTTTATACATGGTAAGGCTTGAGAATCCCTAGTTTAGGGAAATATTGATGCCTAGGAAACTGTATATGGGGGTGGTAGGCATAGTGAGGGAAATGGGGGAAGAAATGGGGGAGAGAGAAAACAAACAGCAGTGACTGTGGAATCCTTTCTATATCTCTTATCAACATTTTCAAGTTCTATTTTGAGGTGGGCAGTTGAAATTATTCAAGGACAGAGGTTCCTAGGTCATAGAAGCTAAATTTATAGTGATATTGATAGTTTGAAATAAAACAAGTTACTAATTAGGGAGTTAATATGCTTCTGTTGTGAAAAGTAGAGATCATAATTATGAAAGTTTAACAAAATGGATCATTTAAATATGATCAGATAGGGTAAAGTAGAGTTTTGCTATTTTTGTTTTGGTTTTTTTTCTAACCATAAACAATGTAGTATTTGAATGGGTGGAACCTTGTTCCAGGGACTGGAGAAATCAAAGAAATTCAGGCTTTTTAACACATCATCTCACAAACTCTTCAACTGGAATCATATAGTAGAAACTAGAAGAAGAGTAATAAAAAACACTAACAATTACACATAATGAAGATGTTTCAAACATCTCAGTGTCTATAGGTAAAACAATTTTTTTGAAACATGCTATACCTATTTGTTTATGTAGTGTCTATGACTGCTTTCTTTTAAAAAGGCAGAACTTAATAGTTGTGACAGAGATCATATAGCCCACAAAACTGAAAATATTTATAGCCAGGTGCCTTATGGAAAAAAAAAATTGCCGGAACCTGTGCTATATTATCTTAAAGCAGTGCTCTCAAATGTTAACGAGAATATGACTCACCCAAGAACCTTGTTTGCTTACAGATCTCACTGAAGTCATTCTAGGATGGAGTTTGAAATTCTGCATTTCTAACAAACTCCTAGATGTGGATGCTGTTGATCCATGGTACCCACTTTGAGTATAAGGCGATGAAGAATCCTTCTATGTTTTTTAAAAAAAGAAAACAATGTGGCTGATAAACACTGCCTCAGCCACATCATCAAAGTCAGTATCAACAGTGAATAAATCTTATTAACAGCATGTACCCTTGGTATGATATGATGAGATAGGCACTTTAACTCTGTGATGTTTCTCCCCAAAACCCACAACCCTGGTTTAATCATGAAAAAAGAAAATCATACAACTTCCAATGAGAGATATTCTACAGAGTACCTGAGCTCTACTTCTCAAAATCTCAGGGTCACAAGGAAAGTCTGAGAAATGTCACAGCCAAAGGAGACAAGATTACTAACTGGCATGCTGGATGGTATCCTCAAACAGGAAAAGGACTTTGTGTAAAAACCAAGGAAATCTGAATAAACCATGGACCTTAATTAATGTCAGAGTATCAATATCAGTTGTGATAAATGTGTCTTACTATTGTAAAATATTAATAATAGGGAAATCTGGGTATGAGGCTTATGGCAATTCTGTACTATGAACATTTTTTGTAAATATAAAATTGTTCTTAAAAATAAAGCATACTTATAAAACAAAAAATAAAATAACATACAAATATAACGAGATTTACCAAATACTAAAGGTCAAGTCCTACTACAAATTTCATAAACTGCTAATTCCAATGTCACAAAAACTCTTCCAGGATATGTTTGCATGATCTTAATATCAAAACCAGACAAGAATATTACAAAAAAGAAAAAATACAATTCAATATCATTCATGAACTTATATATAAAAATATTAAATAATATAAAGCCAAATTCCATACTGAATTAGAAAGTAAATTATTTTTTATCAAATCAGATTTATCACAAGATTTCATTTGATTTAACATTACAAAGTAAGATTATATTATTCACTTCATTAACATACGAAGGGAGAAAAACTATGTGATTATCTAAATTGATATAGAAAAGAATATTGAATAAAATTCAACATACATTTATGGTTAAAAAATATATTGTTAGCAACTAATAATAGCAAAACAAATTATTTAACCAGATAAATGATATCTTTAAAAAATTAACCTATAGGAAATATTATACTAATAGTGAAAAGTTAAAAGATCAGTTTCTGAAGAAAGATGAATATATTTAACTACACCTGTTGACTTTTGTATTAGATGTCCTACATGATGTAGTAATAACAGAAAAAGAAAGAAAAAAGGAATTAGAGCTTGAAATGAAACAAAACAGTTGTCTTTGTTGGAAGATGGTATAAATGTCTACCTAGAAAGTTTAAAAGATTGAGGGCAGCTTTTCAGAATAAATAAGAGTGTGGCATTGTTGGTTATTAAATCAATAACAAGGGTAAATTACATTTTTACATACCTACAACAATCAGTTAAAAGTGTAATTTAGAAAATTGTACCGTATATAATGGTCATATCTATAGAGGTATGGATTATATGGGTATTTCTGTTTTTCCAAAATCAATAAATTTTATACCTATGTTTTTACATTTTACCATTTGTATATTTTACTTAAAAATTGAACTGTAAGCACATACTTAAAACACAAAAGTGTTTTTAAAAAGAGCATAGCTCATCTTTAAATATATGGAGCACTTGTGTTTATGTGTTTATAAGTGAACATTAGTTTGATGATGTTGATCATCATATACATTTGGTTGGGAATGTATCTGAGAGTATGTGGTTTTATTTGTTACTTTTTTTTATTATTATAAACCCCTTTTTTATGGTCAAGGGTTCCATTCCCCACTGAAAGTATTTGACACCTTGACAAGTTTTTTCACCCCTCACTTAGGCCAGTCCACTGAACAGCTGACATGGGGAAACTGCTCACATGGGGCAAGGTGGGGAATGAGCACCAATTTAATAAGATTAAACCTCAAACAGGACTGACCACGACCAGAGGTAACAGGGGGTGGTGAGCTCCTTCATGTTCATTCACAATTATCATCTGAGAAAAACCAGGTTTTATGTGGCCTCTTCAGTCTCTCCCAAGAATGGTTGGCTGCCAGCAAGCCTGTCAGCCCAGGGTATCTCCAGTATGATGACTGGGCTTTAAAATTAAAGCATTTTTTAAAACCTGCTTTTAATCTGAGGTGAAGGCTTAGTTTTTGTTCCCACAGTGTATTGAAGAGGTTCTTTTCCGAGTGTGCTCCTTTCTGTTAAGTAAACATCATTTAAACCAATCATTATTATAGTATGCTATAGTACATTTTTATCAAGTTTGTTAAGATATAATTAAACACAAACTGTACCTATTCAAACAATGCTATCTGATGTTTTGACAAATGAACAAACCCTGTACTAACCCCAATCAAAATTCAGAACAATTTAATTAATCCAAAAGTTTCCTCTGCCCTCTTCAATACTGCTATCCTTCCATTCCTGACCCTGGGACACCAATCATCTTCTTTCTGTCACCATATATTATTATGTGTATTCTAGAATGTCATATAAATAGAACCAAACAAGATGTACATTTTTTGTATCTAGCTTTTATTATATGGTATATTTTAAGTGATAGCACCCATATATGCCAATTAAATATCTATTGCCCAAAACAAATTATGACGAGTATTAAAAAGGAAAAATAGAGACCAGTTCTAATAAAAAGTTGCAGAAATTTTAAATAACATTTTAACCATAAAGTGAAGTTGCTTTTAAGCAAAGATTATATTTAATAAAGACCTCATAATGGTAGTTATTGTTAATACTTATATGGACAGTTAAAAGACTTTCCCCCCAGAAAATATAAGTTACTCTCGGAGAATTTTGAAGTAATGATTGATTATAGCAGAGGTGTTAAACTAAAATTTGTTAGGAAAAGTAAGAAAAGAAAATGAAACCAGCCTGAAGTAAAAATGGAAAATTCATAAGGGAAAAGAAGAACATAGAACTTGTAGAGAAGACAAAATGCATTGTTTTATGTAATTTGAGAAAAGATCAGTCAGTCAAAGTTATATAGCTTTTTATTAAAGAAATTAAAGTGCATTATTTTCAGATGCCCTCCATTAATTCTGCTGGCAGACACAGAGGAGTATCTTCTCTTATTATTCTGAGTTCATTTTTAAATAGCAGAAATAAACATTTATTTCTAAATAAATGATGAGTATTTCTCCAACATCAGAGTGCCTGTTTCTTGGAAGAAAATCTCAGAGATGTTAGAGGAACATTCACTTAAGAAAGTCACGCCCCCAGTGGTCTTGATGATGCAAAGGATCATGGGATTGCTTAGGAGAATGTGAGCATAGACAATCTGTTTTGAAACACCATTTTCTGACTCTGAATTTAAAGATGTCTCAGGAACATCTTAACTAATTGATTTTGCTTATATCTTCATTTTCTTTTTTTAAATTCTTTTTTTATTGTGCAATTACAGTTGCCCCCATTTCACCCCCATTTACTTCCCTCACACTACCCACCCTCACCTCCCACATTAATCCCCCCCCCAGTTGTCTTTGTCCATGGGTCCTTTATACATGTTCCTTGATGACCTTCCCCTTCTTCATTTTCATGTATACACAAGAGTGATTGATAAATAATAAATATGTACATCTAAGTAAGTCTTAAAGAAGACTTTCAGAAAGTATAAAATAAGAAATTCATTCATGTTTATTATCAAAGATAAGAAATCAATATGTTTAATGATTAATTAGCAGCAGTTTTTCTAGTGGTATATAAAATAATAGTGCACTTTATAAAGGTATCTTAGATACTATGAAATATAGTAATGAAGTTATAATAACTGCATGAAGAGGGATCTTTGAGAGGCATATATAACTGGTGGCCTCTTTCTCTGAATAAAAATGACAGAGTGCTCTTTGCTCTTGTCTTTGTTTGGGACAGTTTGGGGGCTGGGGAGGGGATGAGAAATGTATGGAAAGCAGGAGAATGTACTCACTCACTCCTACTAATTATGGTTCATTTTGATTAGTTTGTTCCCCATCTGCTATGTAAATGCCCTACTGGAAGATTTAAATTAGTCAATCATTCACACTTTAGAAGTCATTTCTTTAAAGTAACTTATACTAAACCTTAGCAGACATAATCCAAAGTGAGAGAATGGAATTTCTATCAAAAGAGGTAGGGAATAATATGCATGGTAATTTGAACAAGAGGCAAAATTTTACAGATAATTTATAAAATTAAAAGGCACAGGGTACCTAGAAAAAGAACAGAGAAGGAGAGACTGTCAAGCAAGTGAGGACTGTGGAGTAAATGTGAGTAGTGGTTTTCAAACGTGACCCTCAACTTCTTCAACATTCCTCCCTACAATAAGGCATATCTATGGCCCAGAATCTGAGTGGGCTTATTATTCCTTCAACCAATTAAGATGCTTATGTGATTTCTGAAGATAAGCAGTAAAAGGCTCTGCCCATTCCTTTTGGTTTTCTTAAAATACTTGCTCTCTGGATGCTTAGAATATTTGCTCTTGGTTCTATCTTGCATCCTATCAGAAATTAACCCAAATGAAGAAACCATGTGTAGAAACTTCAAGAGTATCAGATCTGTTTGGTTTCAAGCAACAAAATTACATAGTTTTTATGCAAGTGAAACCAAAGCTCAGCTGATCCCAGCCTTGAAGTCATCTCAGCCCATGTTACAGATGTGAGTGAAGGCGTTAGATATTTCTAAACTCCTTTCTAGCTAGTCAGATCTTTTCCACTCTGCTCCTCTCTGGTTTCCTTCCATCCCCTCTTCTCTGCCTCCTCTGTTTTGCTCTGCTCTTCTACTGTCTGCTCCACCCTCACCTGCTCTGGTCCCACAAGATGTCTTCGGTGTTTCAACTTCAGCCGAGCAAATGCAATCTTCAGTCTAGAAAGTGTGCTCTCCAAGCCAGAGCAGAGATGACTCATATAGAGAGAAGTCCAGATTTCTGGGCTCTGACTGGTCTGTCCTCATGCAAATGAGGGCTCTTAATACCTGTAGTGTAATTGGTTCAAAACACATTGTCCTGATTGGTTGGAAGGAATCTGCTCTGATTGGTCAGTGAAGATGCAAATGAAGATATAGCTGTGCAGCTCTGATTACTGGACAGGGAGTTTCAGTTCTATTGGTTGAAATAGGATTCCAGGAATTCTTTTATAAGTGTTGGCTCAGCGAGTACAGACAAAATGTAGGCTGGCAGTTCATTGCAGGCTTTTCCCTATAGTGTGGCTTTCATGAGAGGCTATTGTTTAGAAATGTTGCTACTCTCTGTTTTTAAAATTTGAACTCAGTTAGCCACTAAGAGACCTTCTTGGTAGTTATTTTCTTTCATGGGTTGACACAAGGATGCCACTGTCTTCACTTCCTTATTTTTCATGGATTCCAAAAATGTCTTCTTTAATATGTGAATTAGTTAAGTATAGGTGTATAACAAACCACCTCAAGACTTCAGTTGATTTGTCCTCAAAACAATAAGCATCTTATATTGCTCATGAATTTACAGATAAGGATTCTGATCACTAATTCCAGTGTGTAGGTTTTTTTCCCACACCACCAAGTAATTTTCATCCAATAGTTGGGTGTCCTACAATTCAGGTCAATTCTGAAACTATCTGCTCAGAAATAACATCAGGTTCCTCAGGTTAAGGGCTCAGTCCCAGAAGATTGCCCTCCACTTCAGATGACAATAGCAATTCCAGGTTGTTACCTGTGCTTCTGACTCACTGGCTGTAAATCAGAGGTTCCCCTGACCCCCTTGGTGGATGGGACTGAAATTTTCATACCTCCAATCACATGATTTGTTTCCCTGACAACCAACCCTTAACCTTAGGTGGGATCCAAAAGTCACCTCATTAACATAACAAAAGATACTTTTTTAGTTTCATCACTTAGGAAATTCCAAAGGTATTATGCATTCTGTGACAGAAAGGGAGATAAAGACAAAATATATACTTCTTATTATAAATCACAGTATCACAACATGCCAGCATGTGGTTCTGCTGGCCTTGGATGAGCTTGCTCATGCACCTGTGGTCAGCTGGGGGTTGAGAGGAAGGTCTGCCAATCTGTGCTGGGCTCTGTCAGCTGACTCTAGGCAGTCTGTGTTGCCTTGGCTTATTACTGAACTCTTGTCCACGTGTCTCTCATAATCAAAAAGGCTAGCCTGAGCTAGATCCATGGAGATTGCCAAAGCTTCTAATTGAGAGATGGGAAGGATGCAAGGCCTCCTTCTGCAATATTCTATTAACAGAAACAAGTCGCCCAGCAGTCCAGATTTAAGAGGAAGAAAATAATCTCCTTTTCTTGGTGGACAGATTCAGGGTCTCAGTGCAAGGGGCTTGAATGCAGGGGAGTCATGAATAGGATCAGAAATGCCATCGACCCACCACAGAGTCAAGGCAAATTCACCCATGTAGTCTCCCCATATTCCAGCCTTAGAAGGATTGTTAATAAGTCTAGTTGAAAAGGGAACTGAATTCGGCTCATTCAGCCTGTTAGCTTTAGCAAATTAAGTAAATGAACAACTCACAGGAATTAATTTTAAATGTTTGAAAGCTGAAGAGATGCAAATATCTAAGAGAAATAAAATTTTAGTTATTTGTTTTTAAGAATAGGTTATGAATTCTTTGTGGGAAACTTAAATCAATGCACATGACAAGTGACTCACCACAAAACTTAGCAAAGGTTACAACATACAAAAGGCCAAAATCTAAGAAATCAAAAGAGAGTGCACTCTAAAAGTCACCTTTAGTTTCATAAGCTGATACTTGCTGTCTCTAGTCCTTACCTTCCTTATTAATGTGCATAAGAAAGGGGGGGTTGCAGCAGGGAGTCTGAAAAAGGACCTTCTAGCTCCCAGAGATGATTCCATGTAAACATGAGGCCAAACCCTGGGTTTCTTTCTCAATTGTCCTTATTGGTGTGCTTTCTCTGGGAGGCAGAATGCCATTTGCCTTGTTTGAGACCTTCCTTGACTACAAAGAGTTCTCTTCACCACTGCAATAGACCTCTGGGTAAAAAATTTAACATCCATGCTCCTGGTAGACGTTGTTTCTGGGACACATGAGAGCAAAACCATGTGGGTTCAAAAGCCTGTTCTTGTACAGCAATAAACATTTGATCAACTGGCTTTACAAGACACTTCCCACTCTGCCCTCAAGGTTTCTCACCACTAGGCTATCCGGCTTCCAAGTAATCAGGCTCTTCTAAGTCTACCCTGCTTGTCCTTAGCCCTTATTACTTATTTTTCAACTTGTTTTGAAATTGTTTCCAAACGATTGAGAGTTGTTTATTTTCTTAATCTTCCCCCTACCAACTCCCCTACCCTCATAACCTACACTCAGCAAAGCACAGGGATGAAAACAAGGTGGACTTCTAAAAGGTGGAGAGAAGTGGGGCTGGGGTGGTGGTTTTCTCCTCCTGAAGGGCCTAAACATACCAGCTGGAGCTGACACAAAATCCTCCTTGCAAAGAAGCAAAGAAGCCAGTTCATTTATTTCCAAAGGCCTTGTTTATGTAACTTTAATTATAGCATAACCAAATCACAAGTATTTTGCCATGGGAAAATGTAAAGTCATTAAGCAACTTAAATACCACCCCACCCTTTCCAAGCAGACAACACAAGCATTAAGCAATTAATGCATGTTAAGACATTTCCAATTTTTTGGCACTTATGCCAGTTCAATCATTTGGGGTTGGAGAGCATAGGTGAAACCTAGTCATTACACTTCTTGATGGGAAGAAGAGTATTTTATATGTTTCATTGTTGAATGTAATCCCAATCTCCAGCCCCCACATTGCACAGAACATTAACATGGTTGCAAAACAAGACTGAATACTGTTTGACATGGCCTAGCGTTTCCAATAGGTGAATGTCACATTTGGACTTTAATCTCTGTTAATTGGGTGTCTTTCTGAGTTTGTGGATTTTAGGACTTCTAAATCCTTGGGTTCTGCTGACATTTTGGGCTGTAGTTCATTGTGGGTCCTATGAAATGAAAAACTTCCTCTGCTTTGCTTTTCCAAATGAAAACAGCAACCTGCTTTATTTACTTGCGAAAATACTGCCACGTTAGTGACAGTAAGACATGTTGTCTTAGTGTAATAGTAAAACTATGGACATATACAAAAACAAAAAATAGTCAGGAACTTTTGTAAAATTTGTCCATTGAAAATGTTAAGTCACTAAAAACTTTCCACTCTTGCTTTTTCTTTTTGTAATTGCTCAAAAATCAATGGCTCCAGTTCGGTCATTCATATGGCTATTTTGTAGATAGAAATTATTTTATCCCTATGAGAGTCAAGAATACACCATTTATTTAAGAAATACTAATCAAGATTACCATGTGCTAGGCATTAAGTACTGGGGATATAATAAAGGAAAGGAACCATGAAATTCCTAATCTCCCATGAAACATATTCCTGTAGGAAGAGACAAACTTCAAAGAAACAAACACACAAATAAATAAGAGTACTATATAGCAACAACACTACAAAGAAAATAAAACACAGTAATGTGATAGATAGATCCTAGGGGGCTATTGTAAATTGGCTCACTGGGGAGGGTTTCGATGAAGAGTTGCCACTTAACTAAGACCCAAATACAGTGAGTCTTCCCTCAACATCACCTGTGTGCAACAAAGCCAATTTTACTGTAGGTTAATTGACATAAACAAGAGTTAAATTCCAATAATAGCTCATCAATGTTATAACGAAGTGATGTTGAACAAAATCGTATTTGAAGGCCTAAAATACTCCATAAAATGCCTGCCCTTTAGACAGAATTTAATGCACAGGTGGGGGTATGAGTTTGACAAATAGTAGTGGGTTTTTTTAAAAAAAATTATTATTATTATTTTTACCCAAAGAAGCTATCAGAAAGTATTTATGTGAGCCCTATGCAGATTTATTGTCTTTTTCTATTTTTTAAAATTTTTATTGTATTTTTTCATTACCATTTAACCTCTTATACCCCAGGAATCACCACAGTGTTGTCAATGTCCATGAGTCCTTTTTAATTTTTGCTCAATCCTTCCACCCACTACTCCCTAATAGCGGTCATATTTGAAAGCTGAGTTTTTATTTTTGTGTTTGTTTTCTTACATTTGATAAAAGCACCATAGAATCATCATGTTTCTTGTTTCTACAGATAGTTCCCTTCTTCTGTTTTCAGATTGGGGTTTGTGGACAAGATTGAGATATTCTAGCTATGGGACAGAGAAGGAAATCCTACTGTGGGACTTTAGGTCTAATTCCTAATGACAGGTGTATACAGCTTTTACTGTACAATATACAACTCCAAAATGTAATGGGTTAGAACATCAAAGGTTTGCTTAGTCTATGAATCTGCAGATTGGCTATTTGTGCTGTGTTTAGCTGGACACTTGTAGGATAAATGGAGGCAGTCTGGCTTCCTCATCCAGGTGTCTAGGTAAGTAAATGGAGCAGCTTCTTACAACCTTGAGTGAGCCTGATAAAATAGTGTTCTCATAACCTTGAGATAAATGGTTCCCATAACATGAAGTGGGCTCACATGCACAGAATCAAGGTATGTTATATGATATTTGGCTTTTTGCTGGCTTTGTTTTTTCCAGTACTTAAGGAGGTAGAGGCTTCTCACTGTGTGTGCAGACACAGACATGCAGCTTGCAGCATGCGTGGCTCACCCACCCTTGAATAAAGGCATGTGAAGCATCCCCATGGCTCCAAACATTTTCTTCCATTTACCTGAGTCTAGAATGGATCTGCCAGGCCTTGACCTGCTGCAATACAGTACTTCTTTTGGTCTTGAGCTGGAGCATTCATTCACCTGTGGTCAGTCACAGTTTTGCAGGACAACTCTGCTTCTGGAGGTTGACTGGCTGTTAGCTGAGGCAATTAGGTAAACTGGACTACATGTGCCTCTCACCATTCAGCATGTTTATTCACAGAGGTAGGAGTCCAAGGCAGCAGGCAGAAGTGAGCAAAGGATCTTAAAGTCTAGGCTAAGGATGGGTACGGTATCACTTCCTCAGCATGGGGTCAAAACAACTCACAAGACCAGCTCAGATTCAATGGCTAGTGAAGTGGGTTCCACTTTTGGTGGAGAAAGCTGCAGTCATATTGATAAGAAGATGGATTTAGGAAACTATTAATATTTTTAAAAATCAATCTACCTCAGTAGGCGAATGCTAACACTGCAGCCTAGAATCACCTTACGGGAGTTGGCAAACATTATTTGTTAAGGAATAGATAGTAAACATTTTTGGCTTTTCAGGTCCTACAACCTCTGTCACAACTACTCAATTCTGTTGTAGTGCAAAAGCAACCACAGAGAGTAAGCAAATAAATAGGCATTGCCATGTCCAGTAAAACTTTATGAACAAATCAAGTAGTAGCTTGATTTGGCTCATGGAGCTGTAGTTTGCTGACTCTTCGTCTATTATCCTAGAGTGAGATAATTTTGCTATAAAACCTTACCTTTCGAGCAAATAGGCTAGAATATAATGTGGTCTCTAGTGGCTTCCATCAGACACTAACAAACTGTTAGAGGAATGAAGCTGACTCACACATCGGACGACAGGCCAAAGTTAAGAATGAGTTTTGTTGTCGTCGTTGTCATGGTGGCAGGAGGGCATTCCTTCTGCTTTTAATGCAACATTTGTTTATGGAGCTACTTACGTAAACTAAGATATCTATCATTTGTAGTGGTTATTTGGTGCCTGGATGTAATAATTGCTTGTTTTCTTTTGTTTGTTGTGGTTAGTTCAATTTCAAGGAAGAAAGACAAAAATTTCTAAGTAGAACAAATGCTGAGAGTCAGGAGAAGGGATATAATAAAACAATTAGAGAGCGCCTCCAGGGTAGGGATGGGCCCTATCCAGAAAGCCAAAACCTCCATCTGGAAGTGATGCCAGTGCCTGTTAGAGTCACCTGGGGAGTTCTGCAAAATCCTGATGCCCAGGTTACACCCCAGGGCAATTAATCAGACTCCCCGAGGGCAAGAGCCAAGGATCAGTATATTTTAGTCCTCCCTACATCAGTCCAATGAACAGCCTAATTTAAGAATCAGGTTCTCCAGCCTTGGCACCTCTTCTAGACTCCATCTGTGGTCTGGATCATCCCTCATGTGCCTGAGCTAAGCTTCCGAGAACTCGTCAGCTCCAAGTCTATCCTTTCTTGGAAATCAATAATGTGTAATAATGTGATAATCTCTCTGAATTCTGATTTAGCCCTTTGCCCTGAGCTTAAATATTTGTCAACTTAAAAGTTCATTTTTCTTTTCAAAATCTTATTTTTCCTTTCAGCGCTCAGCTACATGTTTATCATCTTTACCCAGAGTACTCCCTTTTGGAAAATCAGTACTATTTCAGCTGAAGTATTCCCTCTGTTCAGCATAAAAAATGTAGAGCCAGGATTATCTTAAGGCAGACTTCACAAAGAACATATTCAACTTTCTTATAGACAAAATAATCTTATAATTGTCTACTGGACATACCACTAAAGTTGATATTTTATTAATTTTCACTTAAACTGCCTACACAAGCATGGCAAACAGCTTTAGAAACTCTAATGGATCAGTTATATTCCTCTGTTACTTTACTCAAGTAATGAGTGAAAATTTAAGCCAAAAAGAAGTTTAGAGATCATGTGGTTTCATGCTTTCTTCCCTTTTCATAAATAAACTGAAGGCTCAAAAGTTAACTGCCTTTCTCAATGTATTAGGGAAACACATTTCTGATAATATGCACTTTAGAGAGGCAAGACTTTTATTTTCTGATGAAAACTCTAGGGTACTCTTGGAAAAAGTTTGCAAGGTGCACAAATAGTGTTCTCAGTCTTGTTCTCTAAGTCCCCTACCTTTTGGGGCACCCACTACAGGAACTGTGGCTTCTGAATGACAGTAGCACCTCTTCAGAAGTGATTCACTCCTCAAATTTGTCTCTGTGGAATCCTAGGTTTCTAGTTTAGTCCTCTAACTGTCCCCTTTGCCTAGCTCGTTTTTACCCTCATCTGCTTGTGTTGGGTTATAGAATCTCCAGACTCTACCCTTCTCTAGGGCTCCCCCACAGGGACTGCCTGGGGTTAACAGATAGGAGAGTACACAGCTAGAAGACTTCTTATGGAGGAAGAAACTCACTTCTAGAAAAGGACAGCTTTTTTCTACTAACTTTTCTTATTTCTTTTTTGTGAATCATAATAGTACTCAATTTTATTTTAACCCTCTTAATTTTTTTACCCCATTTAATATTTTTTTAAATTATTCTATTATAGTTGTCCTGATTTGCCCCCTTGACGCCCCTCCACCCAGCAGCCCCCACTCCCTCAGGCAATCCCCTCACCATTGTTCATGTTCATGGGTCATGCATATAAATTCTTTGGCTACTCTGTTTGCTATGTTGTACTTCACATCCCCATGGCTATTCTGTAACTACCTATTTGTACTTCTTAATCCCTTTACATCTTCACTCATCCTCCCCCTCCCCCTTCTCATCTGGCAACCTCTTGGTAACTAACTTCTTTTCTCTTGCTTTTAAAACTCTCTCTTTATCTTTAACTTTTGGACTTTAAATAATGATGTGTCTTGGAATGGTCCTCCTTGCAGTGATCATAATTGGGATTCCCTGCGTTTCCTGGACTTGCACATCTATTTCACCAAATTAGGGAAGTTTTCTTTCATTATTTTTTTCAGATAGATTTCCAGTTTCTTTCTCTTTCTCTTCTCCTTCTTCCCTATGAGGTGAACATTGGACCTCTTAAAGTTGTCACAGGAACTGTTTATAACATCCTAATTTTTTTGGATTCTTTTTTCTTCTTGTTGTTCTCCTTGATTGGTTTTTGGTTCCTTATGTTCCAAATCACTGATTTGATTCTCGGCTTCATCCATTCTATTGTTGTTTCCCTGTAAATTGTTCCTTATTTCAGCTAGTGTATCCTTTATTTCTGACTGGGTCTTTTTTATGCTGCTGAGGTCCTCACTATGTTCCTTGAGCATCTTTATAACCAGTGTTTTGAACTCTGCCCCTGATAGATTGCTTATCCCCATTTCGTTTAGCTCTTTTTCTGGAGTTTTTATCTGTTCTGTCATTTGGGTCATGTTTCTTTGTCTCTTCATTTTGGCAGCCTCCCTGTGCTTGTTTTTATGTGTTAGGTAGAGCTGCTTTGACTCCATGTCTTAGTAGTGTGGCCTAATGTAATAGGTGTCCTGAAGGATCCAGTGACACAGCCTCCCCTGTGACTCAAGTTGGGTACTTGACGTGCGCCCTTTGTGTGAGCTGAGTATTCTCTCCTCTTATAGTTGAGCCTTGGTTGCTGTTGGCAGATCAATGGGAGGGATTTATCCAGACCAGTCAGCTGCAAGGACTAGCTATTACCACTGACCACTGACCACCAACCTCCGCCCTCCATGGAGGATCGATCAGCTGTGCAGGGCAGGGTGGTGGTGTTTCCATGTGGTCTGTAGCTGTCCACTGGGTGCACTGGTCCTGGAGTTTCCTGGGTGGTACAGGCCAAGTTAAGCCCCAACCTGTGTTTTGCATGGGGAACCCTAACCGAGCTGTAAAGCAATCTGAGACGGCTGCTACTGTGCTGGACTTGGAGATTTCCAGGTGAAGCCAAGCTGTGACTCTATCTGGCTGCCTCTAGGGCTCATTGAAGCCAGCTGTTGCTTGTTTGATAGGATTTAGGAGCCAAGACAATCCATTCTTGTGGAAAAGCAGTTTGGGTGGGTAGAGCCTCTGTGGATATCCAAGGTGGGTCACACAGCGTTAGCCAGGATGATGGAGTCTCAGGCATGGCATCAGCCTACCAGCTCTGTGGGGGTAGAGAGCACTTAGCAAAGAGATAGTGACATCTGCTCTCCCCAATGCCAGACAATTCAGTCTCTCTGTGTATACCACTGGTGCCCTTCAAGCTGCCACACCAATGCCTGAGCACAGAGGGAGTGAGTCTGAATATGTGAGTCTGTGTGTGGATTCCCCAAGAGGAACGTCTTAGGGCTCCAGTAGCCTCCTTCATTGACTCAATCCCCACTGGTTTTCAGTCAGACGTTGTGGGGAATTATCTTCCTGGCACTGGAATCCTGGTCTGGGGGAAGTGGTGTGGTTCTGGGACTTCTTTCTCCTCAGATATTCCTCCAGAATTTTTATCCATGTGGGTGTGAGGCCAGCCCATTCTTCATCTGTGCCCCTCCTACCATTCTGGATGGATGTGATTTCTTCAATTCCATAGTTATCAGACTTCCATTCAACCCGATTTTTGATGTTCCTGAGTGATAGTTGTTCTATATTTGAGTTGTAATTTTGATGTGATTATGCACAGAGATGAGCTTTGACTACATTGCCATCTTGACCAGAACCCTCTACTAACTGTTCTATGAACCAAGCCTCCCCCTACCATAATGTGTCTCTAAAGCCTCCCAACTAAAGTCATCAGTATCTGGGAGACCAGTAGAGAGACAGTCAGGCCAAATATCTGTCCCAAGGCTGATCCTTCACCTGGAAAGAAATTGTCACTGACACTTTCGTGTCCAGGTCCTAAAACAAGGTCCTCCTGTGCAGTGCCATTTGAACTAATAGAATGAGACTTAGGTCAGTAAAGCAGAGCAGAAGCTTCATTCTTTCATCAATGAATGGAGAAGGGTGAGCTCATGCTCTAATGGTACTTTCTTCTTTACTAGTTGGTAGACTTCTATTTTTACAGGCTGTGTCATGGAGTGATTACATTCTTTTAGGCATGTGCTATTATTCTTCAGTTTCAGCCCATTTGCACATGGTCCTTTTTGCACAGATGTCATATTGCCATCTTGTTTTTTGTGCTCCACATCTTGGTCTTTGCACTTGGCCCTCCTGCTTTTGTGGTGAGGAATGCTTTTCATTTCTGAAAGAAAGCATAGGTCTTAACACTGTTTAGGTATTGAGAAACACGAGAGTCTTTTTAATGGTAGACCGGTGACAGAATCAGCACCCAGCTTTTTATAGCCACATGAAGTTTACAGCCAGCAGGACTGAGTTGGAACCTCCTCATTCTTGCTGCTGCTGAAAGATCAAGAAACCACAAGTGCCAGAATGCTAGGTGTAAACAACACATTTCACAACAGAACATTGAAGGTATGTTCTAGCATTTGCCATATTCATGCTGAAGATGGCATGAATATGCCATCCCAGACTTGGTGAAGGAGCAGCTATGAGGAAAGCCCATTTGGGTTTAATCAAAGATATGCACCCCCAGACACAACCCACCCCCCCTCAAGAGAGGGAACAGACCAACTCTTAAGTCTGGGCTAGTTAACAAGTCAAGTGCAAAATCACATTAGCCAGTAATCTTAAAATCACCTATAAATAATGACTTTAACACATAGTAGTTTTAATGAGTATTCAAAAAAATAGAACCATAGATCATCAAAATCTTAATTTCAGTACACTATTGCTTTTATTTTCTCATTTACTGTTTAATCTGAAAGTTTTTAAGTATACACAAAAGTAGAGGAAAACAGTGAAAAACTCATACACTCATTACATTGTTTTAATACTTTTTAACATTTTGTAACATTTGCTTCCTCTCTTTTTTTGCTGTAGTAACTTGGGGAAATTTACAGATATCATGACATTTACCACTACCCACCCCCAAAACTAGTACATTTTCTACATAACCATAATATCATGATCTTACTCAACAAGTTAATAATTCCTTAGCATCATCTCACACCCAAATCCCATTTCTCTAATTGTCCCCATAATATTTTGAGAGCTAGTTCATTGAAATCCAGATTCAAGCAGAAGACATCTTGGATTGGGTATTATAATTGGACAAGTATATGTCCATTTATCTACTTTGCTGGTCTGTGATTGGAGAGAGTTATGGGATACCACATTCAGAAAAGACTGTGTAGAAGACAGTGAGACAGGTAGTTTTTAGGCAAAGTAAGAAGCATAGACAGTTGGGGAGAGATTTGCAGGTAAAGATAGCAAAAGAATGATATGTAGGCAAGGAGACACCAGTGGATCACTGTCTACAAATATTGCTATGAATTATTTACACATGAATGCTGTATAGAGAATGTGGTTAGAAAGCCAACTGCTGAACATTTCATGGTTGAAAGGAAAAGGAGACAGAAAGAGATAGTATAGGAAATGAGCCTGGAAAATTACAACAGCATAGTAACTCTAGAAAGCCAAGAGGACAGAGGTCCAGGTGTCTCTAAGTTGAATGCTACAGACAAAAGAAAACTTAAAGCACTGCAATAGAGCTGTGATATGTCCACCAAATCAGCCTTGTGTATTAGAAATGCAAATTCTTGAGCTAGCCCTAGACTAACTCAGCCAAAATCTCCAGGAATGGGAGCCTGGGAATCTGTGTTTTAACACATTCTCCCAGAGATTCTTATGCACACTCAAATTTAAGAAACACTGGTCTGTAATTAATCTTGTTAGGTTCTCATCTCATGAAATACCCTGATTCTAAAAACAGCACCTTCATCTTTCCTCTTGCTTTTCTGTCTGTAGCACAGATTTTTCCTATTCCAAAACAAACAAACAAACAAACAAACAAAAAGAAAACAAGAAAGACACACATCGACCAAATTTTTTTGAAGTCTACAGTTTTCTGCATTACAATTCTTCTGATTGTCTTTATGTCTCCAATTATACAGGGGTAGGTAAAAGTAAGTTTACAGTTGTGAGTATGTAAAATAGAGCTTATTCGTGTGTTATTTATTATTGTATTATTTTTCATACAAACAACTGTAAACCTACTTTTTCACTCCCCTGCATATGATATATAGCCATAGACTCCATATTCTCACAAAGTATCACTATCTAAGAGCCTGAAATCCAATCCACCTTCTACAGAACTCTGTTTCACAGCCTCAAGCAACACAATCAGCAAATGAACTGAAAATTGATCATTCTTCATCCTTATTATTGACCATAAGCAGCATTCTTGAAATTTAACTTTTTGGGCTCCTTACTACACTGATGTAATACCATTTAACTTCTCATTTACTGTTCCCTAGACCCTCCTATTCTACACACTCACATAGTCAAGTGCATTTTCCCAGATTCAACCCTCAACATATGCTCATTATTTTTTCATTTTCTCTCCCATAGAAATAACATCCAGTGTTTCCATTTCAGTTGTTGCCTTATAGAGAGTAATTATGATATCTAAAAACTATTAGGTTCAAATGTCACATATCAATTCACCAATTGGACAAAGTTAGATATTCTGTCACCTGATATACATATATTTTCTCCAAATCCTCAATTCTTCCCAACCTATTCTTTCTCACTTCCTTTTATCTGTGAATAGCCTCCACAATTCAACCCTTAAATCTCATATCACCTCTGTCTAGAATTACTCTTTATTTCATGATTTATCAAAACTTAGGTTCATTATATGTTTCTTTACTAGCCTGCCTCTATGGTTCTTGCCCAAGTCTCATTACTCCCATAAAAATGTTAAACATATTGTAACAATAATACTTTTTTAATGAAGTTAAAGAAAATATAGAAGAAAAACATCCCAGTCTAGATCTATAAATGTGAATTATTTTTTGTCTACCTCTCAGAAACTCAGTTTCCTTCCTATAAAATAATGGTTTAAAAACTGCTTAGTTCATATGGCTGTTGTGAAGAATATAGGTTTAATACAGGGCTTTAAGATCATAGTTATTATTTCATATCCTAGTTCTTCCCAAAATGACTGTTGATGCTCCTTTAGATCAGGATATGAAAGATCAGGGTTGAGGTCTAAGTAAAATTGTGAAATAGATGAAGTCATCTTCCCCATCTCATTAAGCCCATTGAGTATTTTTCATCCTATTAAAGTCTTGGTTTCAAAAGGCCTTACTTAATATTGGCTGGCAGACAACAACTGGTCTTGGCAACACAGGATCTTAGACATGGGTTTTGTGTGTGCAAGCATGTGTGTGTATATACATGTATATCACTAGAGAACAGCTTTGGGGAGCAGCTAGATTTCCCAGCATCCTTGAAATCTACTCCAAGATTTTCCCTCTCTTCTCTACTTTCTAATTATGTGAACCCAAAGAGTTTGAGAACTAAAGCAGAGGAATCTGGAATCAGGATTTCCTACAGCCTTGTGCCATCCACAGGCACCATTCCCTCTCTTTCAACCAAACAGTCAGAAGCCAGGATAGGCTGTTCTTACATGATTCACTCATTTATGCCCCAGGATCATTTTGAACCTCAAGGATGAAGCTTAAATGGCTGTAAGTCTTTAGATTGGACAGAGTAAAGTTTTGTACTGTTTGTTCATTAAAATAATAACTTTATTACTATAAAATTCCTTGAGGAACTCATTTCAAATGCTGTTAATAATTACTTAAAATTTAGATATACTGGAACAGTAAAACTCTAAAACCCAAAGGGAAGAATAAGCACTGTAAATGATGATAGACTGACATATTAAGTTATAACCCATTTTAGATATAACACCCAAAACTCAAAATATTCACATTCATAATTAATGAAATAGGAAGAGTCCAGAAATGTGTTCACTCTTTCTCTGTCCACTACCCCCACTTTTGGAAGCAAAATTGAGAAAATAATGTTGTACCATAGTATAATGAAAATGTACTTTACACATCTGGGACAGTAAATGTAATTTAATCATTTTTCACAGAAAGTAGGAGAAGGAACTAATATTTGTTGGGCACCAAGAGTTTTATGCACATCTTAAAATTTAATACTCATAAAGAACATGATAATATTACATTATCACTGTTGTGATGATGAAGAAATTGGGGTTCAGAGAATTCAAAAATATTGTTCAAGTCCACAGAGTAGTGCTGGGTTTGAACTCAGGTTTTTCCACATCCCCAAGCTCTTCTCCATCTCCTTTTCTTAAAACATTTTTATTGAAACATAATATTCATACCCAAAATATGCCAATTCTACATGTAAAGTAGAATTTTTACTGAAATTTTTACTTAGTAAACATTTCACTTAATAAGTCCCCAGAGCAAGAAACTGAGCATCATCAACACCCCGTAAAAACCTTGTATGCCTTCCCCTGAAACGCACCCCCACAGGAAAACTCTGTACTTCCTTCCAATACCACAGATTAGTTTTACCTGTTTTTAAAAATTTAAATAAATGTAATCATATAGCAAGTTCTCCTTTGACTTCTTTTGCCCAACTTTAAGTTTGTGAAATTGATCATATTGTAATATGCAGTTGCAAACCACTTCTTCTCAGTGCTGTATAGTATCCCATTATAAAAATACAAAATAATATCTTTATGCACTCTATGGTGAGTACACATATGAGGTATTTCCTGTTTGGTGGTATTACAAACAAATCTGCTATGAACATTCTTGGTGAACATATTTAACATCTGCTGGGTCTATAATCTAGGACTAGAATCATGGGGTCATGAAATATGCATAGCTTTATTGAATAATACCAGAAAGTTATCCAATGTGGCTGTACCAATATGCCTTTTTATCAGTAGAGTATGAGAGTTCAGTTATTCTTCATCCTTGTCAACGCTGGTAATTGTCTTTTTCATTCAGCATATTTTAGAAGTATTGGTATTAAAATTCCATTCTCTCTTGACTTTCTTATTCCACCTGTCTTCATTGTATTTGATAACTTGCATTTTCTGAGGTAGCAAACCAGAACCCCTAACTGCATGTGTGATACCCAGTTATCTAGCCAGGAAAAGCAGTAAGCCCATGAACAAAACAGTGGAATCTTTAGGTAACAACCAGTGTCTTAATAACTGTTTCGTAAAAGAACAGATGAAATGCAGTCAGTAGGAATGCAACAGATTATAAAATAAGTCCCTATTCTCCTCTGTGTGTCTGATTCCTTTTGGCAATATGACCTTGTTACTCCTCCAATTGAGAGGAAGAGTACATTTCCCCAGGCTTTAAATGTGGATTTGCCTTCCAATTCACTTTGGTTAGTGAAATGCAGCAGAAGTAACAGTATGCCAGGTTGGCTTAGACCTCAAGATATGTTGAGTATTTCCACTCTCTCTCTCTTTTTTTTTTTTTTTTTTGGGTCTCCCATTGAACCACCAAGTGAATAGCTCATACTAGTTTGCAGGAGGATGAAAGACACATGGACCAGAGTATAGTAGTCTCAGCTAAAACCATCCTGGTAGGCTGAAAGGAGACTCATGAGAGAGTTTCATTGAGATCAACTAAACCTAGGTCAGATCAGCAGACTACTGGTCAAGTGCAGATTTATAAACTTATTTAAACAAACAAACAAACAGAAAAAAAACCCTGTCCTGGCTGAGTAACTCAGTTGGTTAAAGTGTCGTCCCATTATGATAAGATTGAAGGTTTGATCTCCAGTCAAGGCACATACAAGAATCAACAAATGAATACATAAATTAGTGGAACAACAAACTGATGTTTCTCTAGCTCTCTCTCTTCTCTTGCTCTCTCTCCTCCTTCCTCTCTACCTCTAAATCAAGGAATATTTTTTTAAAACCATTGTTTACATCCACTAATTTCAAGGAGATTGGCAAAATGTTCTATTTTACACAGTTTCCAAAAATGACTCCGTGCTTCAGCTTGATACTGAATTTCTCTGCCCCGTAGTATCTTCTCTTTCAAAGTCAACAAACTACTCTTGACTTTGTAGTGTTTCCCAAAAGGTAAGTGAGATATGATTCATCTTTAGATTGCCTCTACCATCTTGAAGACCCTTGTAGAAGACATTTGGAGCAATCCCTTGGTAAAAAGCAACTTCCAAGAGTGAACCCCTGCTGCATAATATATTTTACTTCTGGACAATGATTGCAAATCAGTTTCAAGTCCAGCCCAAGAAAACTAGGAATTGCCTGTGTCAGCACATGCGCTTCCGTGAACTCTGATGTGCTGCCAAACAGTCCTCCTTCCAAAGCAATCAAACCATTTCTTTGCTGGTGATGAAAATGACTGCCTTTGATGTCTCACCAGGTCTGTACTAAAGCATTTCCAATAAAGAAAATGACTCTGCAAAAAATCCTCCCTTGGTAGAGAGGCAATGTGGCAGAATAGGCCTAAGACTGAAGGCACAGGAATTGCCTGGCATTTTGTTAAAATGAAGACCTTGGTGAAGTAGTTTATGGGTGGGGCCTGAGATTCAGCATGTTGAAATGGCTTTTAAGTGATGTTCATGTTGCTGGTTCAGGCTACACTTTCAGTAGCAAGGGTCTGGAGCACGGGTTTTAGACCAGTAGACTTGTGATGCATGGTGTGTAGCCTCAGCTTTCTTATCTGCTAGTTGGATTGGCATAAGGTTATGTGAGAATATGGGTGTAAAGGAACAATTACTGCCTGAGGATACAAGACACAGAGAGGATGTAGAGTTACTATATTATACAGAAGTATAGAGTTGCCCAACATTTAGCACACAGATGTAGTCTCTCTCCAGAAATGGGTCTTAGTTCTTATTGGGATTTCTAAGGGCTCAGTATCAGGCCGCCTTTGATGTTTTCTGAGTCCCATCTTTATGTCCTGGAAGCCTTTGAAGCAGGAAAACAGAGGTAAAATAAAAGTAATGGAATTTAGGCATTACTGAAGGAGTCTTATTTATGATGAAAAAGGTTAACAGTAGAGATCACAGAGAGGTTATGGTGATTCAAGATCCCCTGATTTAAAGCCTATGCTATTTGCCGTCTTTCATCATTCTTGTCTACATCCCAGACCTATGTAGCTTTTAATCCTATACATTTACCCTTGTATTATAAGGTTAAATTAAAAGCAGAATGAATCTGCCATAAGCAAAAATTCTGAGCAGTTTTCCAAAAACATTTTTTTAATGCAAATCAAATAATTGGACAGTAGAAAGAATCAGATTTTATAAAACTTCCTTAGGTATGTTCACTGAATGCTTGCTATTCAAGTATGATCCAGGGATGAACAGTGTTGACATCATTTGGGTGTCTATTACAAATGCAGAATCTCAGGTACCCAGTCAGACCACCAAATAAAGATATTTGGTATAGGGCTCTGGGAACTGTGTTTTAACAAGTGATTCTGTGGCATGATAAAGTTTGAGAAGCATAGCTTTAAGACCTTGGAGCAACAACACCAATTAATAACCCTTTCTTTGGTAGAAATGTAGAGTCCTAGGTTTTGCCCAACAATCTACTGAACTACAATGTGTATTTTAACATTATCTTCACAATGTAAGTATGCTCATTAAAGTTTGGGAAGTAATATTCAAACCTAGAGCATACCTTTGGACCAATATATCCTCTGGGGAACAAATTTGGATGGTTTGTAGAACCAGAAAAAGTGCAAATAAATTATTGGAAGAATAGAGAAGTCCAGATAGCACTGCCATTTCATTGCATTGAAGCAAAGAAGGAATGGAAGCTTCAGGGATTAGTGTTCTGCCATTAACAAAGGTGTGGGATGTACTGGGCTTAAGTGAAGTGAGTTACAGAGTTCTTGCTGGAAGAAACAATTTCCATCTTGGCAACAATAAGGGAAAAAAAGTACTGGATTCTCTGTTCCCTCCCTCTTCCATTTGGATTAGAGGCTGGCAGAAAGGCGAGAAGATTTTATTCTTTGGTGTGGGTAATGCATTGTTTCCCAAATTTTTACTCAGTACTCTGGACTTAAAACTGACACTTCTGTCCATTTCAATTTGCTTTCAGTTCTAGGTATAGAAAGAGACTTCTATTATTTAAAAAAAACCCCAAAAAATAGGTCTTGTCTAGATCAGTAGCCATATGTAGGCTTATTTTGATTTAAAAAATAATAATCTCAGGATAAATATGGGGAAAGTAAAATCTTGGTATCTGTTCAAAATCTGATGGTACCATTATCAGAGGATGTAATAACTTTTCAATTTATTCTATGAACAATTGTATGCCGACAAGTTCGATAACCTAGAAGAAAATAATAAATTCCTAGAAACATATGATCTACCAGGACTGCATCATGATGAAGTACAAAATCTGAGCAAACCAATTACTAGTAAGGACATTGAAGCAGTAATCAAAACCTCCCCAAAAACAAAAGTCCAGAACCAGACTGCTGATGAATTCTACCAAACACTCAAAAAATAATTAATGCCAATCCTTCTGAAACTCTTAAACAATAGAATAGGAGGGAACTTTTTCAAATTCAATATATAAAAACAGTATTGCCTGATACCAAAACCATACAAGGATGCCATAAGAAAATGAAATTGCAGCCAATATTCCTGAAAAACATAAATGAGAAAATCCAAAACAAAATATTAGCTAACTGATAGAGCAGTACATTAAAGGATTATATACCCATGATAAAGTGGGATTTATTCCAGGGGTAGAAAGATGACCCAACATTTCCAAATCAATCAATATGGTATACCATATTAACAAAATGAAGGTAGCAATTATATGATCATCTCAATAGATGCATAAAAAAGGTTTCAACAAACTTTAACATCTATTTATGATAAAAACTCTCAACAAAGTAGATATAGAGGAAACATACCTCAACATAATAAAGGCCATATATAACAAACTCACAGCTAACATCACACTCAATGGTGAAAAGCTGAAAGTGTTCATCTATTTCCTCAATAAAGGGTGCTGGGAAAACTGGATAGCCACAGCCGTAAGAATAAAACTAGACCACTGTTTCACAGCATCCACAAAAAATTAACTTAAGATGGATTAAAGAGTTGAACATAAAACCTGAAACCAAAAACTCCTAGAAGGAAACATAGGTGGCAAACTTCTTGACATAAGTCTTGGTGATGATTTTTTAAATTTAAAATCAAAAGCAGAAAAAGCAATAAATAAACAAACAAACAAACCACTGCAACATTATCAAAATAAAAAACTGCATAGCAAAGAAAACCATTAAAAAAATGAAAAGACAACACATTGAATGGGAGAAAATATTTGCAAATCATATATCTGATAAAAGGCTAATATCCAAAAAAAGAACCCATACAACTCAATAACAAAAATCAAAACAACCCTAATTAAAAAGTGTGCTGAAGATCCAAATACATAGTTCTCCAATGAAGACAGATGCCAACAGATACATTTAAAATGCTTACATCACTAATCACCAAGGAAATGCAAATCAGAGGCACAACAAGTTTGTACCTTACACTTCTTTGAATGGCTGTTATCAAGTGAAAAAATAAAATATTATTAACTCTAATTTAAAAAAAGGACTGTAAATAACTGGTGTTGGTGAGGATGTGGAGAAAAGGAAATCGTTGTCCAACGTTTGTGGGAATGTAAATAGGTGCAACCACTACGGAAAACAGCATGGGGGGGTCCTCAAAACATTAAAAATTGAACTACTTGTGTAATCCAGCAATTCCAATTCTGGGAATTTATCTATAGAAAACTAAAGCACCAACATGAAAAGATATATGTACCCTAATGTTTATTGGAGTATTATTTATTGTAACCAAGACATGGAAACAACCTAAGTGTCAATGAATGAATGAATGAAATCCTTGTATACACACTAAATGTAATATTTAGCCATAAAAAATGAAATCTTGCCATCTATGAAAACAATAATTAGCTTCAAGAGCACTATACTAAGTGAAATTATTCAGAAAGAGAAAGACAAATACTGTATAATCTCTCCATGCGTGGAATCTTTAAGCAAACAAACAAATAAATAAATAAATAAATATCAAGTTCATAGATACAGAGAACACACTGGTGTTGTCAGAGCTGGTGGGTGAAAGAAATGGATGGACTGTTTTGTTTTTATTTCTTTCCTAATATACATAGCTACAGATGTTATGTCCTGAAATGCCTGTCTTCTGCATCCTTTACCTCAGCTAACTTTCTTTTTTTATTGTATTTTTTTCCATTGCCACTTATTCCCCTTAAGTCCTCATCCTTCCCACCACTGCAATCACACTCTTCTCCATGTCCATGAGTCCTTTTTCCTTTGCTTGATCCCTCCTTGCAGCATTATTTACAATCGCCGAGATATGTAAGCAGCCCAAGTGTCCATCAGTATCTACATAAAACAGCTAAGGTACTTTCACACAATGGAGTAATACTAGGCCATAAAAAAGAAGAAAATTTTACCCTTTGTGACAGCATGGATGGACCTGGAGAACATTATGCTAAGGGTGAACTGTTTTTATTTTTGTTTTTTTGTTTAAATATATTGAATAGAAGAGTAAAATGTGCTCTTAGTTTTAAAGATATACATGTACATATAGCAGCTGCTGACTTAGTATATAAAACTCAACTACCTCCTTGTCCAAATTTTCCCAGAAACATATATTAAGATGCGATTAACCATTCAAAGGTGTTATTGAAAAAAAAAATGGGAAGGAACACTGGGAGAAGCTTTTAGACCACAATGCAGGTCTGACTGCTGCAGAGGAGAGAAGGAAGGAAGGAAGGTAGGGAAGAAGCATCCAAGATCATTGTGCAGTATGCAGCCTAAAGAAGGTTCAGCAATGTTGTCAGAGAGTCCCCGAGCCAAAGCTGGCTGTCAAAGGAGTCGTGTGTCTCTAAGAAATAGGCCTGCCTGTGATGGATGTCTGTAGCAAGGGACCCTCAGTCAACATCTCTCCCTTTAGATATAGGTCTTTAAGGCACTTTTTCAAATCCAAATTTTTCTCCTCATCCTTCTCATCAAAATCTCAGTGGTGCCTAATATTTAAAGAACTATATTCTAGTCTATTTGGAATCTCATGGAGGGTTATATAAATATGAAATAAAGCTAATCTGTACTCTATAGTATCAGAGCAAACTGTCTACTGTGTTGGCATGAAGGCTATATGTTCTATTTGGAGAATTAACAATAAGAACTTTGGCACTGTTACGTAAATCTTGGACAATGGAATCGTGATTCTTAACTAAAGTGTTGAATGTCATTTGATAGCCTTCAAGAAGGCAAAAGACCAGTGTGATTTTGAAAATGTGAAGTGATATGTATCCTGCCTTGAAACATCAACACACTTGTTGGCACTAAGGATTTTTTGAGCAGTTCTCTGAGCTCTGTTAAACTCTCCTCTGACATACTCTTCTTGAACATTTTTCAGTAAAGGGGATTGAAAGAGATGTAATGTGTAGCACATTGAAGATGTCCAATTTCACTTTTAAAAAATCCTAGAACCAAGAGAACTGGGTTTAAATTTTGTTACCTTGCTGCATGAACTTGAGCAAGTCACTTAACCACTCCTCAAAGCTATAATTTTTGTCCTTGGAAAATGTTGATAATAGTACTTAAATGTAATTCACTTGATAGATTAGTTTTGCTTACTAAATGACATCACTATTCTGAAAAATTTAAAATGTCATACAAAAGAAAGGTAACTGTGTGAGTTGGACTCAAGTCCTGTTAAGGAAAATAGTTTCATTTAAGGACACAAATGGATTAGGGCTGGAAACAAAGTCCCAAGAAACCAAAGTGGAACAAAGGGTGATCATTATCTCTCTACCTAGGTTTAACTCCCTTAAGATTAGCAGATTCCTCTCTCCTCCATATTTCTTAATTTAAATCCTGGTCCTTTGCAGAGCTAAAGGGAACGGTCCTGGGCTTGAGATCATTCATTGCCCCACCCCCCCATGGAAGACTTGTCTGCCAAGAAAAACCTGGAGTTATTTCCTTAAGAAGCAAGACTAGGGTATTTCGGTAAGAAAGGGAAAATTAGGTATGACCGTCACCTAGATAGACCCAACAGGTGTCGATTATAAATTGGCAAAGTGACATCATTGCCATAAATTAGACTGTTGAATCGAAATCTAGAAGCATGACTTTGCCTTCCTCTTTCCAATCCACATGACTTGGTACAAATCATAAAACTGGTTTAAGCCTCAGTCTTCTGGCTATGGATAAAAAAGGATTATTGGAAAATTCAAATCAGATAATTTACATGAAAATATCTTGTAAACTCTGAGATGCAAAGAATGACTACCAGTACTTTAAAAAGAATAGAAGCAAGCAAGCTGAGGCGCTAGTTAGTGCCAAGGAAGTCAATACAAACCAGTGGAGAAATTCACTCAATGGTGAGTAGAAAACATACCACATTCAAGAAGACTTTTTATAACATGCAAAATTTTTGACAAATTACAAATAAAAATAATAGTTGATTAAGTAAGCAGTGGTATGGTGATGGTAAAGATAATCCACTAATCTTTTCATAAAAGATAAATGGCAAAATTGGAATTTCTAACAGAATTGAGAGGACCTTTAGAAAGCAAAGAATTAGATTGTAAACTCAGAAGCATTGGCCTCTGTAAATATAATCTCCTTTTAAAAGCTGTGTTTTCAAAGGCTTCCTGGTTGGCAGACAAGCAAAATTCAGAGCACAGTCATGAAAGAATATACTGAGGACTTGCAAGGACCTTGGAGACAGGAGACCTGCATCCTGTGCTGCTCCTAACTGGCTGTCTAATGCAAGGTTATTTATTTCCCTTCTCTAGGCTTTTATTTCCTCAGCTATAAAACTGTCTATAACCAAGGACTAATGCTAATATCCTCTCCAACTCTAATAGACTCTGATTTCAAGGAACTTAATCAGATCATAGCTTTAGAAAGCTGTTTTTCCCCTTCATAAGTGTTAAGTAACATTAAACATGTTAAATATGATAACATTGATATAGCAATTTTCTCAGTCATGACAATATTGTATCAAATCACCCTCTGAACTTGGTTGCTTAAAACAACCACCATTTATTATCTTCACAAGTCTGTAGTAGACTGAACAATTTGGCTGACGTAGCCTGTGCTTGGTTGATCTTGACTGAGTTCACTCACATGTCTATAGTCAACTGATGTGTAGCTGGAGTTGGCTGACCTGTTTTGGCATCAACTGGGGCAGGTAGAATACCCAGGTTCTCTCATCCATGCCTGGGGTCTCCCCTCTTCCAGCAGCCTCAACTGGGCTTATTCACATGTCAGTGTCAGGTTCCATGAAAGAGAATGGAAGAACCCAAGACCTTTTTGAGCCTAGTCTCAAAGCTGGTACATTGTCACTTCCATTGCATTGCACTGATCAAAATAAATCATAAAGTCAAACTAGACCTACAGGTAAGGAAGTAGATTTCACCTTATCATAGGAGAACTAAAAAATCACATTGCAAAAGTTCATGGAATATCAGCAATAAAGAATTGGGGACATTTTGGCCATGAATCAACACAATTAAATGGTAGCTAGTTAGGCCTATATGAATATTGAAACATTTTGCAATGCCTATTTTAAAATCAAACAGTTTACAGCTTCACTCACTCATAGCCAGGAGAATCACAAGTAGTATCAGCCTTCATCTTTTTCTGGAAAATTCTAAGAACAAACACCAAAACAAGGACATGGCATTTGCCTAAGGATTAGCTAGTTACTGGCTTGTTTATATGCTTTCAAAAGAACTGGTAGATTCCCAGATGAGTCTAAAAACTCATTGCTCTTTCTCCCAGTTCATAAATGACAATCTAGAGTTTTTTCTAATGCAGCCTTCCTGAAAACTACAACAAATACAAATTGCTTTATAAGAACATGAGCTGAAACACTGCCGCTAAGCAAGTCATTCAAACAAAAGCCCTGAAATTCCTCCTTCCATGTTAAAATTGAGTGGTTATTATGTCCTAGAGATGAAGGCATCACTCTTCCCCTAGTTGTTCTCCTACAGCTCTCCTGTTGCACCAGCCCCATTTCAAGTGCTCAGTGGACACAAGTGGAAAGTGAACAGCACAGATACAGAACACTTCTGCAGTGCAGAAAGTCCTGATGGAGGTGAAAGTGATTCAAAATGTCCAAAGGTACCTGGAGAGGGCTGGCCCAAGTGGGGCATTGGCCAACCCTGGAACATTAATGAAGGAACCAGACACCTGTGAAAAAAGGAGATGGTTGTCCAGGGTGGGTATCATGACTCATGTAGTGTGACCCTAGTTACCCTGACTACAAATTCACTAAGTGACCTTAGACAACACATTTTATTTTTTTGAATATTAGTTTGCTCTTCAGGAAAATAAAATGGTTAGGGTAGATCACGGTTTCTCAAACTTGCATATGCACATGAATCACCTGAAGATTTTGCTAAAATGTAAATTATGATAGAGCAGGTGAGGCCTGAGAGGCTGCATTTCTAAACAGCTCTCAGCTGATGCCAGTAATGCTGATACTCAGGCCCATGGTCTGTTCTTTCAGTAACAAAGATTAAGTAGGTCATAGAGTCATTGAATATCGCCTCAGTAAGAATTGTTACAAATTATTTATTCTAATTCTGTCTTTAAGGTCCTATCTAGCTAGAATGGCTGAGTTCTAGAAAAAGGCCCATCCACATTCCTAAAGAGGCCAAGTGCCCATGACTCTGTAAGAAGTTAATGCTCATTTGAACTGTTCTATAAAACAGCAAAAATTACTTCAGAGCAACCCATGGTTTCCTTATAAAGAAAGGCTTGATTCTTGCCTAATTCTTGCCTGTATAAGGTAAAGAGTATGTACAGTTTATATATCTCACTTAGCAGAGACAGGGTAATCTCTGCATTTGCTTTAAATGACCTCCCCAAGGCCACTGAACTATTAATTGTGTACAGAGTAATGAGGCTATTCCTAATGACATGGCTATTCTGACTTAAAATCGGCAAGCAGACTGGTAGAGAGGCAGCACAGAATCATACACCAAGTGAGAGCTACCCAGAGGCAATGGGTGGTAGAGTCTTTCCAGATTTCTCCATGTGGGTAAGTACAGTGGCTGGTAGAAAAATACACTATAGATATAGACATATATATGGATGATATAGATATAGATGATATAGCTATAGATAGATACAGGAATAAATAAAATATACTATAATACAACTCCATTCCACCAAGCCCCGCAGTGTGCTCTCACGCTTATAGCTCATTAGTCTTGAATCTAAGATCTGCCTTTTTCTCATGAACCAAGTGGTGAGTGCTTTTAGTGAACAGTACCAGCAGATGCGGTGCTATGGTCTCTTTATGGGAGCCATTCAGATTGTCCTAAATGGGTGGGCATGTTTTCTGCATCTGCAACTTGAATTTCAAGAGTGGGAATAATAGTGCTGAGGAAGCTGGAGTACAGAAGAAAAGAATAAAGGGCAAAGGACTAAAACCAACAAGAAAAGGCAATTACAAGGTGTATTAATGTACACTACGCAGAGAGAGGGATTTATTACACTTTCAGGATTTTTTGTTTTGTTTTGTTTTTTCTTTTTTTGCATGAAAGGTAAGGGGGAATGAACTGATATTTGTCAGTCTGAATTGGATAAGTGCAGTCGCAAAGAATAAAGGGAGCTTTTAGAAAGTGGGCAGCTGCGGCAGAGCCTGAAGCCATGGTACTTGATACTGCAATATACCCCCTTAGTGAGTCTGAGCAGCTTTTGAGAACAGCAGGGGAGGCATTCAGAATGGAGAACAATGGCACATGTCAAGAATGAAAGAAAGAATATAGAGTTTAAAAGACTGTTGATTGACAAGTAGGACAGATCAAAGAGAGAAATTATAAATTATCAAATATTTATAATTATAATGCTAATAGAGATCAATGATCATAAGAAGAAACTATAGCAGAAAAAGCCAATAACATTAAATCTTTAAAACAGATAAAAACAAAAAAAGAGAAACTGAAGAATCTGGTCTTAGACTCAGTCGACATTTCATTAACATGATTTTTTCACTGTGTATTTTGTTATTTAACTTATCAACAAAAGGAAGTTTTATAAGTATGTTTGAATTTCTTTGCCTTAAAAATTATACAGTGAAAATATTTTGGGTAAAGCACAAGATGGAGCTCATGTATAACCAACTGCAAATCCAGACTGACAGAACATATCTAAGTGTGAGCTTTTGTACTCTCTCTACAGGAAATGTTTTGTAGATTCTGAATCTATATCACCTGAGTCCCTGGGCTTGCTTTCACTTCCCCCTCACTTCCATTATGTGCCCCACACAGGTGTGGATATGCAAAACTTCCCTATGGCAGATTGGGAGGTCTGGATTGAAAGAAAAAAAACCTGTTTTTGGAAACTTGCTCAGGCTTGCTCAGGACCAGGGTGGTTTAGAAGCTCAAGGAGAAATGTTGAAATCAGTCATTGCAAAATTACTTTTGCAATAATAATGAATAAAAACTGAAGGAAAACCTTTTTCCTCCCCAAAGTAAAAATTTACCATAGAACTTGTCTAAACAGCTCCTCATAACAGAGCTTTAAGGACAACATAAACTAAAGTGTTTCCCATGGCCAAGGTCAGAACCTCCAGCCATCTTTGATTGATTCATTCCTTCAGTAAATTATCTGTCAAGACATGGTATGTGGCAGCTCAGCCCTCAACGGTGCCAGAGAACAGGAACATGATGACTCCATTCACAGCCCTCAGACATCAACTCAGATGTCACCTCCTCAGCCAGTCATGACCTGACACTTTGTTTTCCTAGCAACACTTCAATTATTTTCCATCCTGTGGCCTTGCTTATGTCCATCATAGCCCTCCAAATATCTGTGTTCTGTTATTTTAAAAAATCGGGCCTCCCTCCACCCACTGCCATTCGACTGGGAAGATCCATGTGAACTGCTCACTGCTGTATCCCCAGCATTTAGCACAGTGCCCATGGAGAGTATTATCTTTAAAAGTGTTTATTAAGAAAATGAATGGAGACGATGCAAACCACCCAAAAAACTTCCAGTTTATGTACGATACAGGGGTGAGCAAAAGTAGGTTTACAGTTGTGGGCATGCGAAATGCAGAGTTTATTCTTATATTTTATTTATTAATTATTGTATTATTTATTTATACTATAACTATAAACCTACTTTTGCCTACCCTGTGTTATACGCAAAGAGAAAACTACAAAAAAGTGAAACAATACCAAAGTAAATTTCTATAGTAGTTAAGTTTTTAAAACATCAGTTTGAATAAGACCATCAGTGGAGACTCTCCCCCTGTCCTAATCAACTTCCATTGGTGGAATTAAATCAGTGTGAAAAAATTTAAATAATTGCGAAGGTGATAACTAACTCTTTTTTCATAGTGACATTCTGGCAATAACATGTTCTGATCATAAGAAAATGATAGAGTCTAGAAATTTTGCAAAAAGGTAAATGGGAATTGAATATGTGTCAAAAGAGGCATTTGAAATCAGCAAAAACGTATTGAATTGTTTAATAAAGAGTACTGAAAAAAATGGGCTTGTCTTTTTAAAAATAAATTTATTTCTCTGTCACTTTGTTCCAATAGTTTTGCACATCACTCTTTTTTGTTCTTTTTTGTATTCTTGTTTATTCTATTATGGTTGTCCCAATTTTTCTCCCTTCATCCTCCTTCATTCTGCCCCAATCCCTGCTCCCACGGTCCTTCCCCACCTCGTTGTTGTCCATGGCCATTGGTCATTCATACATGTTCCTTGACTAGTGCCTTCCCCTATTTCCACTATTCCCCCTACCCCCTCTCCTCTGGCAGCTGTCAGTCTGTTCCCTATTTCCATGTCTCTGGTTCTGTTTTGCTCATTTGTTCATTGGATTTCACTTACAAATGAGATCATATGGTATTTGTCTTTTGCCAACTGGTTTATTTCACTTAGCATAAAAATCTCCAGTTCCACCCATGCTCTCTCAAAGTGTAGGAACTACTTCTTTCTTTCTCCTGCATAGTATTCCATTGTGCAGATGAACCACAGTTTTTTAATCCATTCATCTATTGAAGGGCACTTAGGTAGTTTCCGTCTCTTGGCTATTGTAAATAGTGCTGCTATAAACATCGGGGTGGACAAGTTCTTTTGAATTGGTGTTTCAGGACTGACTCTTCAGGTATATTCCCAACAATGGAATCACTGGGTTAAAAGGGAATTCCATTTTTAATTTTTTGAGGAAATTCCATTCTGTTTCCCACAGTGGCTGCACCAGTCTGCTTTCCCACCCACAGTGCAGTAAGGTTCCCTTTCCTCCACAGCCTCGCCAGCACTTTCTGTTCATTGATTTATTAATTATAACCATTCTGACAGGTGTGAGGCGATATCTCATTGTGTTTTCTTTATAATAGATACATATTTTATCGACATGCATTTATGATAGGGATGTTCCTTTCCAGAAACAGATGTTTCTGAAAATATTTCAGAAATTCTGAGAAGTTGACATTTTTTAATTAAAATTTTTTAAAATTGTTGTTCGATTATAGTTGTCCCCATTTTCCCCCCATTACCCTCTCCTGCCCTATCCACCCCCACCTCCCACATTCAGTCCCCTCCCTATTGTCTTTGTGGTTTTAATTTGCATCTCTCTGATGGCTAGTGATGTTGAGCATCTTTTCATATGCCTGTGGACCATCTATATGTCCTCCTTGGAGAAGGAGGGGTCTATTCAGGTCCTCTGCCCATTTTTTGATTGGATTGATTGTCTTCCTGATGTTGAGTCATGTGAGTTCTTTATATGTTTTGGGGATTAAACCCTTGTCCAAGGTATCATTGGCAAATATATTCTCCCACATGGTTTGTTCCCTTTTCATTTTGATGATGGTTTCTTTAGCCATTACTGTTTAATGTAATTAAAAATAAAGTTCTAAAAAAAGAATATCGGAACCTTGTAATATAACTTGTAGTTATGTTGGGAAATTTATATGATATTCTAAATGAGATTTTAATGTCTACAGACAAAAATCAAAAGAAAGATAATAAACAGGGAAAATATTTGTAATGCATATTACAGAGAGCTAATATATTCAACATGTAAGAAGGTTTATTAATCAATAAAAAATATCAAATTGAATAGAAAAGGTGAATTAGGACTTAAAATGGAAAATGAATATAAAGGTTTTACAACAAATGAAATGATATTTAATCTTATACATAACCGAAAAATGCAAAGTAGATTAACAATGAGATATGACATCCTACCTTAAAAATGGCAAAAAAGAATGTTTGAAGGCTTTTATTATACAGTGTTGATGAGTCTTTGGCAAACTATGTATTCCAATATTAAGTATAAAATGAATTGCTGTGATCTTGAAGGGTAATTTAGCAACATTTATGAAAATTAAAACAGGTGTCTTTATTCCCACCAAACTGCTCTTAATTGGTTTGAGCTATACTTCCATGTAAACAAAAACATGATAATGGTGAGAGAAAAAAGACTAGAAGAAAGGAGAAGAGGAATAAAAAGGAAGAAAAAGGAGATGAAGGAGAAGAGAAAGAAGCAACAGCAGCTGCTGCTAAATATTTATTTATAGACTGTTAATCTATATAGTGGAATAATATGCAATTGTAAAATAAAGGAAGTAGAATTGGATATGTTCATATAGAAAGGTTTCCAAAATAATGGAAATAGATAAGGTGGCTATAGTGTTAAAAAACATATTTAAAAAAGAAATGAAAATACCTATGTACTCTGGAAGAATGTATAAGATATTATGCTGGTTATTAAGTTCGTTATTGAGTTATTGTCATTCAGCTTGAAACCTATCCTTCCACCCTCTGTTTTGCTGGAACTGGGACTCTACAAACCATGCTCCTCCTGTACCATTTGACTCCTTGTTAAATTCTGGTGATAGATCACTGGCCATGGTCTTCTATGAGAAATAAGACTGGAGCATGGAATAGAAGAGAAATTCTTTTTTCAAAACGGTTCATATTTCCTGGTTGGGTAGGTCAGTTGATTAGAGCATCATCCCAATATGCCAAGGTTGTGGTTCAATCCCCAGTCAGGACACATTTAAGAATCAGCCAATGAATGCAATAATAAGTGGAACATCAAAGTGATGTTTCTCTCTCTCTGTCCACCCTCCTCTTTCTCTCAACAAATCAATAAATAAGGCAAATTTTTTTTTTAAAAAAACATATCAGTCAGTGACAGTTCAGAATGCTGGAAATTTAGGAACCCCCAGTAGAAACTCAAAATGGATGTGTGTGCAACACCACTATTTCTAGCTCCTGGACCTGGTAAGCATCCATGGCATCCTCTTCCTCAAATTTGCTCAGATTTGATATCAGCACAGACATGACAGATGGACAAAGAAATAAATAGGCTGAACTAGTGGGAGAACAAATTTCCAATTTCAGAAAATGACTTAATCTAAGAATGCCAGGAATATATTTCTTAGCCCTTAAAAGACAAATAATAGATAGTATAGCAATGTTTTCATTTTTTTCTTTTTATTGAATTTATTGGAGTGACACTGGTTAAAAAGTATTATGCAGGTTTTGGGTGTACAATTCTATAACATATCATCTGTGCACTGTATTGTGTGTTCACTACCTCAAGTCAAGTCTCCATCCATCACCATTTAGGCCCCCTATACCCTCCCCCACCACTCCTACCCCCTTCTGTTTTGGCAGTCACCACACTGTTGTCCATGTCCATGAATATTCTCTTTTTTTTTCATTTTGTTCAATCCTTCCACCCCACCCACTCAGTGTCCCCTGCAACCAACAACTGTCAGCCTGCTTTCTATCTATGAGTCTATCTCTCTTTTACCTGATAATTTACTTTGTTTATTAGGTTTCACTTATGAGTGAAATGATATGATACTCACCTTTCTCTGACTGGTTTATTTCACATAGAATAATGCTTTCCAGGCCTATCCATGCTGTCGCAGAGGATAAAATTCCCTTCCTTTTTGTAGCTGAGTAGTATTCCATTATGTAAGCTTACCACCACTTTTTTATCTACTCACCTACTGATGGACAATTGGGCTGCTTCCAAATCTTAGCTATGGTAAAAAACACTACAGTGAACATAGGGGTGCATATATTCTTTTGAATTAGTGTTTCATATTTCTTCAGATAAATTCCCAGAAGTGAAATTGCTAGGTCATAAGGCAGTTCCATTTTTAATAGTTTTATATAACTCCATATTGCTTTCCACAGTGGCTGTACCAATTTGCATTCCTGCCAACAGTGCCCAAAGGTTCCCATTACTCCACATCTTCACCAACATTGTTGTTTATTGATTTTTTGATGATAGCCATTCTGACAGGTATGAGGTAATATCTCATTGTGGTTTTAATTTGAATTGCTCTGATGATTAGTGACACTGAACACCTTTTCACATGTCTATTGCTCATCTGTATGTCTTCTTTGGAAAAGTGTTTATTCAGGTCTTATACCCATTTCTTAATTGAATCATTTGTTATTTTGGTGTGGAGTTTTATAAGTTCTTCTTTATAAATTTTGGATATTAAGTTCTTATCAGATATATCAATGGCAAATATGTTCTTCATGCAGTGGGTTGCATTTTCATTTGGTTAATGGTTTCCTTCATTGTGCAAAAATGTTTTAATTTGATGTAGTCCCATTTCTTTATTTTTTTCTTTTGTTTCCTTTGCTTGAGGAGATATATCAAAAAACATATTGCTATAAAAAAAGTTCAAGATTTTAATACCTATGTTTTCCTTCAGGACTTTTATGATTTTGAGTGTAACACTAAAGTAATTAATCCTTTTTAAGTTTACTCTTGTGTGCAGTGTGAGAGGGTGGTTTAGATTTTATTTTTGCATGTATCTGCCCAAATTTCTCAATACCAATTTTTGAATAGGCTATCTTTACCCCATTGTATGTTTTTGCTTCCATTGTCAAATATTAACTGAATAAAAAGGCGTGTGTTCTCCATTTGTTCTATTGAGCCATATGTCAGTTTATATGCCACTAACATGCTGTTTTGATAACTATATCCTATCAGGTAGCATGATTCCTCCAACTCTGTTCTTCTTTCTCAAGATTCTCGTTGCTATTCAGGATCTTTTTGGCTCCATTAATATTTTGGGAATGTTATTTCTAGTTCTGTGAAATAAGCCATTGGTATCTTAATAGGTATTAAATTGAATCTATAGATTGCTTTGGGTAGTATGGATATTTTAATGGTGTTAATTCTTCCAGTCCATAAACACAGTGTGTGCTTCCACTTATTTGTATCTTCCTCAGTTTTTTTCCTAAGTGTCTTATAATTTTGTGAGTACAGATCTTAGCATTCTTGGTTAAATTTATTCTTAGATAATTTATTCTTTTTGAAACAAATGTGAATAGGATTGTTTTCTTAGTTTCCCTTTATGATAGCTCATTACTGGTGTATAAAAATGCAACTGATTTCTGGATATTTATTTTGTACCCTGCTACTTTACTTAATATCTTTATCAGTTCCAGCAGTCTTTTGGTGGAATACTTAGGGTTTTCCATATACAGTATCATGTCATCTGCAAATAATGATGGTTTTACTAATTTCTTTCCAGTTTGGATATCTTTTCTTTCTTCTTCTTGTCTAATTGCTGTGTCTAGGACTTCTAGTACCATGATAATTAAGAGTAGTAAAAGTGGAGGACTTATGGTCAAGACAGCGGCATAGGTAGGTACACTTTGCTTCCTCGCAGAACTGAAGGAAAACAACAAGTTTAAAAACAAAACAAGTAGAACTACCAGAAAACTGAACTGTACAGAAGTCTGACAATCAAGGAGTTAAAGAAGAAACATTCATCAAGACTGGTAGGAGGTATGGAGATGGAAAGCCAAGACAGAGAGGATGTGCAGCAAGGTGGGACCAGGTAGTCCTATATTTATGTGCAGATAAGCCAGGAAGAAAAACTGGGGAACAAGGCAGACCATGCAACCCAGGGTTCCAGTGTGGGGAACTAAAACCTCAAAATCACTGGCTATAAAAACCTGTGGGGTTGCAGCAGTGGAAGAAACTCCCATAGGAGAGTTTGTTGGAGAGACCCATGGGGTCCTAGAACACACCCAAAGCCGCCCATCTGGGAATCAGCACCAGAAGGGCCCAATTTGCTTGTAAGTAGCAGGGGGAGTGACTGAAAGTGGACAAGAGGCAAGCAAGTGGCATTGTTCCCTCTCTGACCCTCCCCTGCATAGAGTGCCACAACACAGAGATGAGTGTTACCCCACCCTGGTAAATACCTAAGGCTCTACACCTTACAACCTAACAGGTACGCTAAGGCAAAGAAATGTGGTCCAAATTAAAGAACAGATCAAAACTCCACAAAAGGAATTAAGCAGCAGGGAAATAGCCAACTTATCAGATATGGAGTTCAAAACACTGGTAACCAGGATGCTCACAGGAAAGATTGAGTAGGGATGCAAAATAAAGGAATATGTAAAGGCCATGAAAAGTGAAATAAAGGAAAATATACGTGGAACCAACAGTGAAAGGAAGGAAACCAGGACTCATATCAACAATTTGGAGCAGAAGGAAGAAATAAACATTTAACCAATCCAGAATTAAGAAACAAGAATTCAAAAAAAAAAAATGAGAGGCTTAAGAACCTCTCGGACAAGTTTAAATGTTCCAACATTTGAATCATAGGGGTGCCAGAAGGAGACAAGAAAGACCAAGAAATTGAAAAATTATTTGAAAAAAATAATGAAGGAAACTTCCTCAATATAGCAAAAGAAATAGACTTCCAGGAAGTCCAGGAGGCTCAGAGAGTCCCAAAGAAATTGGACCCAGGGAGGAACACACTAAGACACATCATAGTTAAATTATCCAAGATTAAAGATAAGGAGAGAATCTTAAAAGCAGTAAGATAAAAGGAGACAGTTACCTACAAAGGAGTTCCCATAAAGCTATCAGCTGATTTCTCAGAAGAAACCTTACAGACAAGAAGGGGCTAGAAAGAAGCATTCCAAGTCATGAAAGGCTAGGACCTACATCCAAGATTACTCTATCCAACAAACCTATTATTGGTTTAAATGGAACAGAAGGGCAGATAAAGTGCTTCCCAGAGAAGGCAAAGTTAAGGTAGTTTACCATCACCAACCCCTTATTATATAAAATGTTATAAAGACTTATCTAAGAAAAAGAAGATCAAAACTATGAGCAGTGAAACGACAACAAACTTACAACTATCAACACTGTATCTGAAAAACAAAAACAAACTAAGCAAACAAGTAGAACAGGAACAGAATCTCAGGAATGGAGATCATGTGGAGGGTTATCTGGAAGGAGGGGGAGGGGAAGAATGGAGAAAAGATACAGGAATAAGAAGCATCATTGGTAGACACAAAATAGACAGGAGGAGGTTAAGAATAGTATAGGAAATGGAGAAGCCACAGAACTTCTACATATTACCCATGGATATGAACTAAGGGGTGGGGGTAATGCTGGTGGGAGGGAGGAGCATGGTAGAGGGGGATAAAGAGGAGAAAAAAATGGGAAACTGTGATATACTTTATATACTTTATATATTTATAAAGTATACTTTATATACTTTATATATTACAGTTTCAGTATATACAGTACAATATAATATACTTTAAAAAAAAAAGCAGTGAAACTGAATACCCCTGTCTTGTTCCTGATCTTAAGTGAAACACTTGTAGTTTTGGCCCATTATGATGTTGGCTGTGGGTTTGTCATATATGACATTTATTACATTAAGGTATGTTCCCTCCTTTCCCACTTTGCTGAGATTTTTTATTATAAATGGGTTCTGGATTTTATCAACTGCTTCTTTTTGCATTTATTGACATGATCATAAAAAGATTTTTATCCTTTTTTATGTGGTATATCATGTTTATAGATTTGCGGATATCATACCAACCTTGCATCCCTGGTATAAATTCCACTTGATCATGGTATATGATCTTTTTAATGTATTGTTGGATTATGTTTCCTAACATTTTATTGAGGCCTTTAGCATCTATGGTCATCATGGGTATTTGCCTATTATTTTCTTTCTTTTTAATGTTTTTATCTGGTTTTGGAATTAGGCAATGCTGGTCTCATAAATTTAGCTTCATAACCTTCCCTGTTCTTGAATTTTTGGAATAGTTTGAGAAGGAAAGGTATTAGTTCTTTGAATGTTTGGTAAAATGCCTGTAAAGCCTACTGGTCAATGACTTTTGCTTTCTGGGAGTGTTTTGATTTTGCTTCAATTTCACTAGTTGTAATCTATCTATTAAGATTCTCTGATTTTTTTCTGATTTAGTATTGGAAGATTGTATGTTTCTAGGAATTTATGCATCTTATCCTGATTGTCCAATTTATTGGCATATGGTTGGTAATAATATTTTCTTACAATCCTTTGTATTTGTTTTTGACAGTTGTCACTTCTACTCTTTCATTTCTGATTTTATTTGGGTTCTTTTTTATTCTTGATGAGTCTGGTTAAAAGTTTGTGAATCTCATTTATCTTTTCACAGAACCAGCTCTTGGTTTCATCAATCTTTTGCATTTTATTTTTAGACTCTATTTCTTTTTTTTTTCCTGATATAATCTTTGTTATTTCCTTTCTTCTGTTCACTTCAGGATTTTTTTTGTTGTTCTTTTTCTAATTGCTTTAAGAGTAAAATTAGATTATTTAATATTTTTCTTGCTTCTTGAGATAGCTCCGTAATGCTATGAATTTTCCTCCTAGGACTGCTTTTGCTGTGTCCAATGGATTTTGAGTTGTTGTGGTCTCACTTTCATTGTACCTTTTTATTGTTTCAAGGTATCTTTTGATTTCTTCTTCGAACACATTGTTAATCTACTAATTATTCAGTAATATGTTATATAGCCTCCATGTCTTCCTGTGTTTTTCAGTTTTCTTCTTGCGGTTGATTTCTAGGTTCAAACAATTATGGTCAGAGAAGTTGCTTGATATGATTTCAATCTTCTTAAATTTATTGAGCTTATTTTGTGTCCTAATATGTGGGTATCACAGAAAATGTTTCATGGGTATTTCAAAAGAATGTATATTTTGCTACTTTGAGGTGACACACTCTAAAGATATCAATTAAATCCATATGATCTAATGTGTCATTTCCTTGTTTACTCTCTGTCTGGAAGAGCTATCCACTGGTGTCAATGGGGTGTTAAAAATCACCTACTGTGACTATATTAATGTCAGTCTATTCTTTTTTGTTCATCAACATTTGCTTCACATATGTAGGTGCTCCTATGTTGGGTGAGTAAATGTTTATAATGGCTATATCCTTTTGTTAGATTAATCCCTTTATCATTATATAGTGTCTTTCTTTGTCACTTACTATAGCCTTTGATTTAATATCTATCTTGTCAGATATAAATATTACTACCCCAGCTAATTTTTTGTTTTCCATATGCATGAAATATGTCTTTATATAAAAAATAAAAATACTTTTTTAATTATATTTTTTAATTTAAATTTTTTAAATTACAGCTAACATTCAACACTATTTGGTATTTTCTCTCCCTTTTAATTTCATTTTATTCTATATCATTAGAAAGAAAAATGCTAGTTTTGCCACATACTCAAACTTTATTTCATAATCTAATAAGGTTATTAAACTGTGATTTGAACAACACTGACACAAAAGTTTACATATAGATTGCTTTCCTTAACTTTTAGCCAATGTGTGTCTGTCATTCTTAGGTCTCTTGTAAACAGCCCCATGTATAAATATATGGGTCTTGTTTTCTTGTCCACTCAGCTACCCTATGTCTTCTGATTGGAACATTTAAGCCATTTACATTTAAAGCTATTATTTATAGGAATATATTTATGCCATTTTATTTTTTAAACCATGTTCCTCTGTTGTCTTCATTGACTCCTTCTCCTTCTCCTCCTCCTCCTTTTCCTCCTTCCCCTGCTTCTCCCCCTTCCCCTCCATTCATCAAACTCCTTCTCTGCTCTTCTTTTCTCCTCCATATTCTTTCTCTTCTTCTTCTTAAAGCAGGCCCTTAACATTTCTAATAATACTGATTCAGTGGTAACAACCTCCATTAGCTTTTTATTTGGGAAAGTCTTTTTTTTCACCTTCAATTTTAAATGATAACCTTGCTGGGCAAAGTAGTCTTGGTTGTAGATCCTTGCTTTTTGTCATTTCAGATAACTCATGCCAATTTCTTCTGGCCTGAAAGTTTTCTGTTGAGAAATCAGCTGACAGTCTAATGGAAGCTCCCTTCTAGGTAACTGACTTTCTCTTGTGGCTCTTAAGATTCACTCTTTGTCTTTAATCTTTACCATTTTAATTATTATATATCTTAGTGTTGGCCTTTTTGGGTCCATCTTTTGGGACTCTCTCTGTTCCCTGGACTTGTGCGTCTTTTTTCTTTACCCAGTTAAAAAAAAGTTTCCAGTCATTTATTCAAATAGATTCTCAATAACTTGCTGTCTCTTTCCCCCTTCTAGTGCCCTGTGATGTGGATGTTGTTATGCTTCATGTTGTCCCAAATATTTCTTAAACTATCTTCATTTTATAAAAATTATTTTTTTCTTTTCACTGCTGTGATTATTCTTTTTTCTACCTTGTCTTCCATGCTGCTTAAGCCCTCTGATTTATTTAACCTACTATTTATTCCTTCAAGTGTATTCTTAATTTCAGATATTATATTCTTTATTTCTGACTGGTCCTTTTTAATGTTTCTTTTGCCCTTTTTTATGCTGGTGATTTGAACGACACTGGCACATATAGATTACTCTCTAATCAGATTGATCTGGGACCTAAATGCAGGCTGACCCACTTATAATTATTGTTATAGTAGTTACTTCTCTAAACTTTGCCCAATCTATCAATGGGCCTGTTAATACCTAATATGTAGTTGGAGAATGAAATCATATAATGTGTGTAAAGTTCACTTTTAACTAACTGAACAAATTGTGTTGAAGAAAACAGATGTGGTTCCTGTCCTTATGTAGCTTGCCTTCTCACTGTGAAGTTGGTTGCTGAAAACTGCTACTTGATTATGCTCCAAAGCCATAGTGAAAGGTCAATTCACCATAGCCTTTTACAATGTTTCAAAGAAGTCGAGAACTCTGTCGCACAAAGCCAGTAGAAAGGCAGCTATGTAAACAGAGGAATCCATTGGTCATGAAGCCTGATTCTCTTATGCCAATGGTTCTCAACCGGTGACTTCGTCCTCCAGGGGATATCTTTGGTGATCATCAATCAAGGAGAGCTGCTACTGGTACCAAGGGGTAAAGGCCAGTAATGCTGCTAAACATCCTACAGTGCACAGGATAGGCCCTGCAACCAAGAATTATCTGACCACAATTGTCAATAGTACCAAAGGTAATAAAGCCCATGTTATAGAAACTGAACATCTATAATTATTGGTGATTGCATGCATCTTCAGAATCTTGGGGTGGGACTCATTCTCACCTTCTTAGGCAAGTCTCCAAGATGCCAGTTTCATTTTCCTCTACTGCAAAATGGGTATAATAATATCTGTCTACCTCCATAATTGGTTGAAAAGTGCAAATCAATCCAAAGATAAAAAAATCTTTAAGAAGTAGACTAGCTGGTCAATTCAAATAATGGGTACCTCATTATTATTATTATTATTAACCTTTTCATAAAATTAAAAGAAATTGCCAGGAAAAATCAAAGATCCTGTTCATTAAAAGGGATGTATCAAAAATACAACATTGGCATCATAATGGCACCAGGTCCTTATTTTCATGACTAGGAATATGGCTCAATTGGTGAGGGAGGGTGTTACAACATCACAGGTTAAAAAGGGAATCAAAATTAAATTAATTTTTAATAGTGCCAACATTCCAAACATCTGATGTAAAAATAAACAGAATTTATTATTATACATTATTCATTCTGTTTATAGATACTTCCCTTTTCAATACTGTCCCAGACCCAGGGAGCCAATAATACAAACTGTGCCAAGAATTACAAATTGTGTCTTGCTCAGTACTGGGCCATTTTTTTTAAGTTATCAAAGTTCACTTAAAAACCAACTTGCCAGTTGTTGTTACAGAGCATGAGAAGGTGAGTCAGTAACTTATTTTTCCTTTGCATGCTCACAACTTGGTATTGGTGTCTCTCTTAGAGGACCATTTTTCCTGGGGCTTCATTCAGCATGCTCATTCATTGATCTCCTTTGTTGCACCAGCACAGACTCTGATTGTGAGTCCAGAGGAAGAGATCTCACCTTATCCAAGTGGTAGCCTTGTAAACACTTTGTATGCAATGTGATCAAGTGAATTGAGTTCTGTGAATATTTCTTAAGAGAATTCTCCTCATTACCTTCAGTCTCTCCTTACTCTTCTACATATCTGCAGAGACTCTTAGTGAACACATATGGAAGAAAGAAAATGTGGTCCCTGTCCCCATACTGCAGGCATTCTTGCTATGCAGCAAGAAAGTTAAAAAATGCTGCTGACTCATACCATCAGGTTATAATAAAAGCAAATGCACTATAGCTCTGTACAATTTTTGGAAAAATCAGGACCCTATTAATTAGCCTTTTCACTGTAACATCACAGGATCAGCACAAACCCCACAATGCAGAGAAATTGGGACAGGGCTATCTGCTAGGTGGGCATCACGAAGACCAGGATGACGTTGGAGAGGAACTAAGATAAGAGCTGACAGATCAGTGACTTTTCAACTTTGCTTAAGCCAAAGGACAGTGTATTTAGTAGAGTTAAGCCTTTCAAAAAAGTCAATTAAAATGAAATGAGAACAGTCTTGATCAACAAAACCAAGATTTCCTTTAGTACTTACTAAGAACTAAACCCTGCAATCCAGTTGATTCTGGGATTATAGGGATGGGAAAAAAAAACACTTAGCTACTTTTTTCAAAGAGATCAAGATCCATTAAGGAATCAAGGATGTCTACAAATACTAGCCTAAAGTGGGATAAATGTTAATGGAGGGATATGAATGCATTGACTGTGCCTGTATCATTGAATGGTAATGTCTGATAGAAAACTTAAAAGAAAGACAGAACAAGGCATAGAAAATATCTGGCACAGGGTATGTGACTGTGAATTGCAATGATACACACTAAGAAGTATGGTTAATATCAGGGGATGTCTGTAGGTAAGTCTGGGGATATTTACACAGTCAGAACTTGAAGAACAATGTATTCCAGGCTATGATGTTTGGGTTTCACAGAATGCATTTCATGTACTTTGGCATTTATGCACTGATCAATTTTCCCAGAAATTATTAAGTGATTTCCTCATATAGGGTGTCATATTTTTCTCTTGCCATTGCATGACATTAACAAATTAATTTACCATCTATAACCATAATCTGTAACAGAAAGTCCCACTGAAAAATATTTCATATGTTGTTCTTGCCTTCCTGGACACACCTAAAACTACACTTCCCAGCCTCCTTTAATGTAGATTAGGCCATGTGACTTGTTCTAGCCAATAGTCTGACATACGGTTCATTTTAAGGCTGAGACAGGGAACAGCTCTAATGTAGCTTCCAGATCTCACCACAGTGACTCTTGAGGGCTACATGTTTCAGGTGGCATTGCTACAATGTGTAAGCGAGTATTTTGAAATCCTGCATCACTGCTTGGAAAAGTGGTTCCTAGGAATGCTACTACATCAGCAGATTACTTTGTATGAGTCAGAGATCAACTTTCGTATTAAGCCTCTGAGATACGAGGGTTTGTTACTGTACTTGAACAAACCTATCCTGACTAATACACGATCATTTCAAAAAGTGAATATAGTTGCAAATTTTAAAAGCAGAAAGGAAATAATCCCAGAATAATGTATAATCTTTAAAATTCAACAAGTATAGTATAATAGAGAAGTACCAGTATTTTATATATTACTTATTCTACTTTGACTTTAAAAAACTAATTTAAGACCACTATTTTTTCATTAAAATAGAATAAATGACTTTACTATAACGGGGGACACTGAAGGCCTTGAGGTGGAATATGGCTGTACCATGAGTAGATTTATGTTTGGGGGAAGACCAATCTACTGCCATTAAAGGTGAGCTGCAGATGCCAGTGAGAAATAACAGTGCCAAAGATGAGTCTCAGAAGAGCTACAGATATAATAAATGTTGATGCAGAAAGAGAAAATGTGGTTTACTTCCAGGAAGGATCAGCTTTCAGTTTATCTGTACTAGCATCTTGAGGATGATTTTTTTTAAGTATTATTTCTAGAAGATGCTGGATTAAAAATAAAAAATACTAGTTGGTATGCTCCCATTACCACATGTTCCCATAGGGCACCTTCTCAACTCACTGCATTGCTAGGGCCCTCTGTCATCATGAATTCTACTCCTCTCAAACAGTGCTCTAACTGCTATATATTGGGTTGGCCAAAGAGTTTGTTCAGTTTTTTCAGTAAGATGGCTCTAGTAGTTTTTAGTTGTCTTTAAATTCATTCAAAACAATTTTGTTAGGTTGCATTGTGATAGTTGTCATATCAACATACTTTTCAAAAAACATCAAAATTGGTGAATTTTTGTGTAGCCATAATTAATATTGAAAGATAGAATATACATTTTCAGTATATTATGCTTTATTATTTCAAAAAAAGCAAAAATGCAACTGAAACACAAAAAGGATTTGTGCAGTGTATGGAGAAGCTGTTGTGACTGATCGAACATGTCAAAAGTGGTTTGCAAAGTTTTGTGCTGGAGATTTCTCACTGGATGATGCTCCATAGTGGGATAGACTAGCTGAAGTTGATAGTGATCAAATCGATACATTAATTGAGAGCAACCAATTTTATACCACCTGGGAGATAGCTGACATACTCAAAATATCCAAATCAATAAAGCTATTGGTGAATATGAAAAATATGTCTGTTATTTTATGGAAAAACCTAAACTGACTTTTTGACCAACCCAATGTATTGTGTTAGGGATCATTCCAAGACAAAAGCTTGAGATATGGCACCAGCTTGCCAGCTCTGTGGGGGGAGGGTTTAGAAGAGGGATGATGGCCTTCCTTGCCTTGATGCCAGACACTTCAGTTTCTCCCTATACATAACTGGTTGTTTCAAGCTGTTAACCCTCTGTTGGAGCTCAGAGGGAGTGAGCCTGAGTGGGGAGAAAAATCTTCATTCAAAGTTGAATAAACAGTGATCAGCAAGATGACAGAAGAGTAAACAGAAGTCACACTGACTTCCTCCCAGGACCAATCTGTAATTAACAACAAAATTATGGAGAAATCACCCAGAACAAACAACTGAACAACAGTGAGAGAGAAGCCTTATAACTTCGGACAGACAGAAGAATCACCTTCAGTACAACTCAACTGTAAGGAGTGTGGTGGAGACTTGAGAAGGCTGGCTGGACACCCAAAGGCAGCAGCACCAAAGGGGCCAGTTGGACCCCTCTGAAAAGAGTAGGTTCTAAACCATAAGTGGGGATCCCCAACCTATAGTACCAGAACCCAAAAAGTACACAGATAACAACCAGCTGTGAAAGGTGACAGGGTTCCTTTCAGCCAGAGATGGGCAGATGGAGACACAAAGAGCCATTTAAAGGGCCAATACATAAATTTTCATTTGCAGTTACTTACCCTGGGCTCCGGCAAAGGTGGGGGCAGACTGGGCTAGAGATGCCTGAGGAGAGACTAGGGACAGAGGCTTTGGGGAGAGAACTGAGAGAGTAGCTACCAGGATACTGGCATTGAGTCACCCCCCAAGGGTGACTCAAGGGTGACTTTCCTGCTCAGGCAGACCACTCCCCTCCAAGCAGCAGCAGCCTGAGGGGGAACCATAGCCCAGACCCCAGGAGGAATTCTTCCCCACCCAATGGTGCTTAAACCTGAATGCTGAGTGTAAAGAGGCTAGATTAACAACTGAAGGAAATAGCCACAGATAGTAGCTCCCTAGGAGTCTTGAACAGACTGCATAAGGTCAGACAGGGTAAACATCGGGCATCACCACAGGCGGATCCAGAAAGAAAAAAGAGCAGTAAATACTAGAAGCTAACAAGATGAAAACCACTGTGGTCTTCTCCATGATTTGCAATATTTTCTTTACTACATAGGTTTTTAACATTCATTTCTTCTCCATCAAGTTGAGGAGTATTAAGTCACTAGATTTTATGCTATAGTTTATGTCTCAACTTTCTTATAATAGTTTTAATCTCTTTACAGCCTTATTAATAGTGGATCATTTGCTGTTGATAGTAGGATTGCGGGGGGTGGGGGGGAGTTAGTTTTGCAGTTGTGGATTTGTTTCCTGGGCTTTGTGGTTTTGTTCTGGCAGCACCCACACAATAACACAAAAGATGTGGTGGGCAGAGTGACCCTCAGTCAACCAGCTAGAGGAGAGGACCCACCAAAGAAGGACCGATAACAGCCAAAAGCCCATTACTTCCAGAGAGCCATCATAAATGACATAGAAGGCATCTCAAAAGCACCAAGTTCAGGAGATCAAGGAGATTGCACCACTGAATCTCACAAGTCTCCTACCATAGAAGTTCACACCACAAAGTCAGGAAGTCAAAACAGACCAATTTAAGAAGCAGAAGCAAAAAAGAAGAGTCTCACAAATAATGGGAGGACAAAGAAACAACTCCAATCCAAAGAAAAGGAAGAATCCTCAGAAACAGGGCTAAATGAAATAGAGGCAACTAAACTATCAGATATTGAGTTCAAAACAATGGTTATAAGGAAGCTCAATGGGCTCAGTGAGAATAACCAAAAACTACAGGGAAACTATCAGGAATCTACTGCAATTATATCAGCACGAAAAAAAGACATAGAAATTATCAAAAAAAGAGCCAAGAGGAAATGAGGAATACAATTTCTAATGAAGAACACAATAGGAGGAATCAAAAGCAGGCTAGATGAAGCAGAGGACTGAGTCAGTGAGCTGGAGGACAAGGTAGAAAAAAGCTCCCAGAAAGAGCAAGAAAATGAAAAAAGACTCAAAAAGAACAAAGAGGGGTTAAGGGAAATGCAGGACAACATGAAACATAATACCTGTGTAATAGGAGTACCAGAGGAGAAGAGGAGAAGCAAGGGATAGAATACCTTTCTGAAAAAGTAGTGATGGAAAACTTCCCTAATTTGAGGAGAGAAAAAGTCACACAATTCCAGGAGGCAGAGAAGGTCCCAATCAAGAGGAATCCAAAGAGGCCCACTCCAAGACACATCATAAATAAATTGATAAATATTAAAGACAAAGAGATCATCTTAAAGGCAACAAGGGAGAAACAGGAAATAACATATGAGGGAGCATCAATAAGGTGAGCAGCTGACTCCTCAACAGAAACACTGCAACCCAGATAGTAATGGCAGGAAATATACCAAGTAATGAAAAGCAAAGACCTGCAAACAAGACTACTCTACACAGCAAGGCTGTCTGTTATAATGAAAGACAAAATAAGGAGTTTCACAGACAAAAGAAGGCTAAAAGAACACACTGCCACCAAACCACCATTGCAAGATATGCTAAAGAGACTGCTTTAAGAAGATGAAGAAAAAGAGTAAGAGAGAGAAGAACACAAGTACAAAGGGAAAAAATGAATAAGTACCTACCCATAATAACCTTAAATGTAAATGGATTAAATGCTCTAATCAAAAGACATAGAATAGCTGAATGGATAAGAAAACATGACACACACATATGCAACCTAAAGAGACACCACCCAGAACAAAAGACATCATACATACAGAAAATAAAGGGTTAGAAAAACATATTCCAAGCAAATGGACAGGAAAAAAAAAAGCTGGGGTAGCAATACTTATATCAGACAAAATAGAATTCGAAACAAAGGCCATAAAAAGAGACACAGAAGGGCACTTCATAATACTCAAAGGGAGAATTATAAGAAGACATAAACATTGAAAACCTATATGCACCCAACATAGGAGCACCCAAATATATAAGGAAAATCTTGGAGGACTTCAAGAAAGATATAGGCAACAACATACTTACAGTAGGGGATTTTGATACCCCACTGTCTACAACAGATAAATCTTCCAAACAAAATATCAACAAGGATATTGTGGAACTGAACAATGCATTAGATCTAATGGACTTAATTGATATAGAACCTTTCATCCCAAAGAACGAAAATAAACATTCTTTTCAAATGCACACGTAACATTTTCAAAGTTAGACCATATGATAGGACACAAAATAAGCCTCAACAAATTCAAGAAAATTGAAATCATAACAAACTTTTTCTTGGACCATAAGAGCTTGAAACAAGAAACCAACCTCAAAGAAAAAACTCAAAAACATTCAAACTATTGGAGACTGAATCACTTGCCATTAAACAATGAATAGGTCAATAATGAGATCAAAGAAGAAATCAAAACAGTTCTGGAAACAAATGAAAATGAACACACAACAGTCGAAAACCTATGGGACACAGTGAAGGTAGTCCTGAGAGGGAAGTTCATAGCAATACAGACCTACCTAAAAAAGACAGAAACATTTCAAATAAACAATCTAATCCTACACCTACAAGAACTGGAGAAACAACAACAAACAAAACCCAGAGTGAGTAGAAGGAAGGAAATAATCAAGATCAGAGTAGAATTGAATGACATAGAGACTAAAAGAACAATCCAAGGGATTAATAAATCCAGGAGCTGGTTCTTTGAAAAGAAACAAATTGACAAGCCTTTAAGCAGACTCACCAAGAAAAAAAGGGAGAGGACCCAATTAAATAAAATCAGAAATGAAAGAAATTACAACTGATACCACAGAAATACAAAGGATTATAAGAAATTACTATGAACACCTATATGCCAAGAAATTTGAAAACTTGGGTGAAATGAACAGATTTTTAGAAAAATATAATCTTCCATACTGAATGAAGAAGTAGCAGAAAGCCTGAAAAGACTGATAATAGCTGGTAAAATTGAAGCAGTAATTAAAAAACTCCTGGCACACAAAAGCCCTGGACTGGATGGTATTTCACAAGAGAATTTTACAAAACATTTAAGAAAGAACAAACCTCTGTCCCTCTCAGACTATTACAAAAAATCCAGGAAAGGGAAAACTCCCAAAATCTTTTTATAAGGTCAGCATCACCCTAATCCCAAAACCAGATAAAGATACAACATAGAAGGAAATCTATAGACCAATATCACTGATAAACTTAGATGCTAAAAACCTCAACAAAATATTGGCAAACCTCATCCAGCAATACATTAAAAAGACCATACACCATGATTAAGTGGGATTCATCCCAGGGATACAAGGATAGTACACTATTTGCAAATCAATAAACATAATATATCACATAAAGAAAAGGAAAGACAAAAATCACATGATCATATGAACAAATGCAGAAAAAGCATCTATTTGATAAGGTACAACAACCATTTATGATAAAAACACTCAGAAAAGTGGGTGTAAAGGGGGTATAACTCAACATAATAAAGGGCACATATGACAAACTTATAGCTAACATCATACTCAACAAGTAAAAACTGAAATGTTTCTCACCAAGACTGGGAACAAGACAAGGATGTCCACTTTCACCACTTCCATTCAATATAGTACTGGAAGTCCTAGCCACAGTGATCAGACAAGAAAAAGAAATAAAAGGCATCCAAATTGGAAAGGTGGAAGTAAAACCATCATTGTTTGCAGGTGACATGATAGTGTGCATAGAAAACCCTACAGACTCCACCAGAAAACTATTCAACCTAATAAGTGACTTTGGTAAAGCAGTGAGATACAAAATCAATATTCAGAAATTGAAGGCATTTTTGTACACCAACAATGAGCCATCAGAATGAGAAATCAGGAAAAAAATCCCATGCGATATAGCAACAAGAAAAATAAAGTACCTAGGAATAACCCTAACCAAGGAGGTAAAAGACCTATACTCAGAAAACTACACAACACTGAAAAAATAAATTAAGGAAGACACAAATAAATGGAAGCATATACCATGTTCATGGGTTGGAAGAATTAACATCATCGAAATGTCCATACTACCCAAAACGATTTATAGATTCAGTGCAACCGCTATTAAAATACTAATGACACATCTCACAGATACAGAACAAACAATTCCAAAATTTATATGGAACCATAAATGACCCCAATAGCACAGCAATTTTGAGAAAGAAGAATAAAGTAGGAGGAATCACAAAACCTGACATCAAACTATATTACCAGGCCACTGTAATCACAACAGCCTGGCAAAGGAGCAGACACATAGATCAATAGAATAGAATAGAGAGTCCAGAAATAAACCCATGTCTCTATGGTCAATTAATACTCAACAAAGGGGACAGAGGAATAAAATGGAGTAAAAATAGCCTCTTCAACAAATGGTTGGGAGATCTGGACCACTACATGCAAATAAATGAAATTCAACCACCAACTTACACCACGCACAAAAATAAACTGAGGATGGAAAAATGACTTAAATATGTCATGAGACCTAAAAGTCCTAGAAGAGAATATAGGCAGAAAAATCTCAGATATTCCATACAGCATTATTTGCACCAATATGTCCATTAGAGCAAGGGACATAAAGGAAAGAATAAACAAATGGGACTTCATCAAAATAAGAAGGCTCTGCATGGCTAAAGAAAACAACAAAATTAAAAGGGAACCAACCACATGGTAAAAAATATTTGCCAATAATACCTTAGTCAAGAGTTTAATCTCTAAAATATATTAAGAACTCACATCACTCCACTCCAGGAAGACAGACAATCCAATCAAAAAACGGGAAAAGCCCCTGAATAGACACTTCTCTAAGGAAGACATACAGAGAGCCCATAGACACATGAAAGGATGCTCAGCATCACTAACCATCAGAGAACTGTGAATTAAAACCACAATGAGATACCACTTCACACCAATGAGAATGGCCATCATAACCAAATCAACAAACAACAAGTGCTAACAAGGATGTGGAGAAAAGGGAACTCTAGTACACTCTTGGTGGGAATGCAGACAGATGTAGCCATTGTGGAAAACAGTTTGGAATTTCCTCAGAAACCTAAAAATGGAACTGCCTTTTGACCAGCAATTCCACTGCTCAGATTATACCCTAAGAATCCTGAAACACCAATTCAGAAGAAGCTATGCACCTCAATGTTCATAGCAGCACAATTTACAATAGCCAGGTGCTGGAAGCAACCTAAGTGCCCAAGAGTAAATAAGTGGGTGAGAACACTATGGTACATTTACATAATGGAATACTATGCAGCATAAAGAAAGAAAGAGCTACTACCCTTTGTGACACTATGGATGGAACTGAAGACCATTGTGCTAAATAAAATAAGCCAGGCAGTGAAAGACAAATACCATATGATCTCACCTATAAGTGGAACATAAGCAACAAAACAAACAAGCAAGCAAAATATAACCAATGACATTGACTGACATTAACCAGAGGGGAGGAGGGAGGTGGATAACTGGGGAAAAGAAGGGGAAGAGTCATCAAGGAATGTGTATACAGAGCCCATGGACAAAGCCAAATGGGAGAAGGATTGATGGTGAGAGGTGTGTGTGGGTGGGGCAGGGGAAAGCAGTGGTGGGAAAATGGAGACAACTGTACTTGAACAACAATAAAAAAAAGCTGTTCTAAAATAAAAATGTTTATTTGAATAAATAAACTACCAAGGAATAAATAAATAAATAAAATCTAAAGCTTACTATGAAGGCACTGTAAGAGGAATATACTCAGAGTCCATATTTCATCGGTGGATTATAAATTGTGTCTGTCATATATAGTCAACCTAGTTTTGAAAAATCTTTTGAAATCACACACATAATATACATAGCTTTTAAAAAAAATTTAATGTTTTTTTTCTTGTTTATTCTATTATAGTTGTCCCAATCATCCCCCAGCCCTCCTCCAATCAGCCCATCCCCCACTCCCACAGTCCATCCCTACTCCATTGTCCATGTCCATGGGTTATTCATTTATATATATTAGTTCTTTGACTAATCCCTTCCCCTTCTTTCTACCATTCTACCCCTTCCCCCTTTCCTCTAGTAGCTGTTAGTCTGTTTCCTGTTTCCATGTCTCTGGTTATATTTTGCTCATTGGTTTATTTTGTTCATTACATTCTTCTTATAAGTGAGTTCATGTGGTATTTGTCTTTCACCGACTAGCTTATTCCATTTAGCGTAGGAGTCGCCAGTTCCATCCATGCCATTGCAAAACATAGGAATTTCTTCTTCTTCCTTGCTGCTGTGTAGTATTCCATTGTGTAAATGTACCACAGTTTTTTAATCCATTCATCAACTGATGGGCACTTAGACAATTTCCAACACTTAGCTATTATATATAGCACTGCTATGAACACAGGGGGCATATATTCTTTTGAATTGGCATTTTGGAATTCTTAAGGTATATTTCCTGCAATGGAATCACTGGGTCAAAAGGCAGTTCCATTTTTAATTTTTTGAAGAAACTCCATACTATTTTCTACAGTGGCCACATCAGTCTGTATTCCCACCAGCAGTGCACTAGGGTTCCCTTTTCTCCACATCCTCACCAGCACTTGATGTTTGTTGATTTATTAGGAATAGCCATTCTGACAGGAGTGAGGTAATATCTTATCGTGGTTTTAATTTGCATTTCTCTGATGGCTAGTGATGCTGAACATCCTTTCATATGTCTATGGGTCCTCTGTATGTCCTCCTTAGAGAAGTGTCTATTCAGGGGCTTTTCCCATTTTTTGATTGGATTGTTTGTCTTCCTGGAGTGGAGTGATGTGAGTTCTTTATCTATTTTGGAGATTAAACCCTTTTCTGATGTATCATTGGCAAATATGTTCTCCTATACGGTCAGTTGCCTTTTCATTTTGATGCTGGTTTCTTTAGCCATGCAGAAGCTTCTTAGTTAGATGTAGCCCCATTTGTTTATTTTCCTTTATTTCCCTTGCTCTAGGGAGTATATTGGCAAAAATATTGCTAGGTGGGATATCTTATCTTTTCCATTAGGATTTCTAGGGTATCATGACTTATATTTAAGTCTTTTACCCATTTTTAGTTAATTCTGGTGTATGGTGTAAGTTAGTGGCCTAGTTTCATTTGTTTGGATGTACCAGTCCAGCTGTTCCAAAACCATTTATTGAAGAGGCTATTTTTACTCCATTTTATGCTCTGCCCCCTTTGTCAAATATTAATTGACCATAGGTACCTGGGTTTATTTCCAGGATGTCTATTCTGTTCCATTGATCCATGTGTCTATTCTTATGCCAGTACCAGACTGTTTTGATTATGGTGGCCTTGTAGTATAGTTTTATATCAGGTTTTGTGATCCCTTCTACTTTATTCTCCTTTCTCAAGATTGCTGTAGATATTTGGGGTCTTTTTTAGTTCCATATAAATTTTTGAAATATTTGTTGTAGATCTTTGAAATATGTCTTTGGTATTTTAATAAGAATTTCATTGCATCTATAGATTGCTTTGAGTATTATGGACATTTTAATGATGTTAATTCTTCCAATGCATGAACATGGTAAATGCTTCCACTTATTTGTATCTTCCTCAATTTCTTTTTTTCAGTTTTTCTATAGTTTTCCGAGTACAGGTCTTTTAAGTCCTTGGTTAAATGTATTCCTAGGTACTTTCTTTCTTTCTTTTTTATTTTTTTGCTGCTACAGTAAATGGGAATTTTTTCTTAGTTTCTCTTTCTGATAGTTCATTGTTGGTGTACAAAAATGCCACTGATTTCTGAATATTGATTTTGTATCCTGCTACTTTGCCAAATTCATTTATCAGGTCGAATAGATTTTTGGTGGAGCCTATAGGATTTTCTATGTACACTATCAAATGGGAATACAGGGAGCATACCTCAACATGATACTTGCCATATACAAAAAACCTACTGTAAATATCATGCTCAATGGACAAAACTAAAAGTGTTTCCCTTAATATTGGGAAAGACTAGTGTGTCCACTTTCACCACTCTTTTTCAACACAGTACTGGAGGTCCTAGCCACAGCAATCAGTCAAAAAGAAATAAAAGGCATCCAAATTGGAAAGGAGGAAGTAAATATACAAAGTTTTAATTGCAAAATTTATTTGAATAAATTAAAATAATTATTCTCCAAGTAGAAAAGGACTTATAATACTGATTTAATGTCTTAGAACACTTTCTAATTGCTATCAAATGACAAATAGCTTATTGGGTTTAGACTCTAGTCTACTCTCTAGATTTTAGGGCATACTGAGGCTTAAGTGAAAAAAGGGGATTAGTAGCAGAGGAATAGGAATCCCTGTACAGGTGGACATAACCAGATTGCCTTCATTGCCCACAGTGCTCTTACCATTTCAGATGAGTTCACAAAAGGAGCAAAATGTCAGGCATCCAGTGAAATGGACATTTTCCCTTGTCATTTTGGCAGCCAGAATTCTGTACAGGATGGGGTGTACAGATGGGAAATCTGTCTTACCAGTTCTAGCTCCATTATTTCATTTTAAGCAGGAATACTAACATTTTGCCACTACCACCATGAAGAGATGTTATTCTTAAACTCACTGGGGAAATAAGGAGTTGTTAGACAAATTTCACTAGTAGCAAGTGTTCTTTCAATGCATTCTTATCACCTAGTTTCTCTTATATCATTTAATGTGCACTTTGGTCCTGCTAAACTGCTTTTCTCTCAGCTTGGAAGTTCTTTTTCATCTGTACATCATTACTTGTGTGTGCATGTATATGCACTGACACGCATACAATCACGCATGCTATGGAGGGCCACCTCATAGTCCTTGCCATTTTATGCTTAGTGGCTTATCTTCCAACTGTTAGCACTTGCCTTTCTTTGCCTGAGGGCTTTCTCTGGCCATAAAGCCTGTTCTGACCTTGCATAGGCAGGTAGAATGTGCTGAAGAATTAATACCTCCTTCTTCCAGAGTCACCTTAACCTATGGCTGTCAGGAATGGCATACAAAAAGCACAGCTTCCTTATTGTTCAGAGAGACCTTGTCTAATTGCTTGTTCAATGCTGCTTCTTGGGGCTTCCCACTGGGATATGTTGCCCATTGTGCTAACATTCTAATTATCTATGATTGCCCTCTTTTCTGTATCACTTCTCTGCTTCCGTGTTGGTGCTTCTTTTACCTCCCAAATAAGCTACTTGCAATTGACCTTATATAGAGGTCAATTATATATATAATATATGTATATGGGGTTATTTCTGTGGCAACCCAAATTAACATAGAAAATCATTCATCATTCATACTCATAGTTTAATTATAATCTCTGAGAGGAAACTTTCTCTGATGACTCATGCATCACCATCTTAAACCTCAAAGTATAGGATCTGCACTTTTCTACCGAATGTTTTATGCATTTTTGCTCACACCAGCTTCTCTGGATGACTGCAAGTTTTTAAAGGCACTATCCACATTATTTCCAATATGTGTGTTCCTTAACACCTGCTGAGTGTTGGCACAAAAATAATAAGATAATATTTGATGAAATATAAACTCTACCCATGCAGCCATTGAAACCCAGTTGAAAAAGAATAAGTCATTTTTAAAAATTTTATTATTTCTTGGTGGGGGGGAGCGTCTTTCTAAAACAAAATATTCTGATTTCTTTAAAGGCATTTGACAAGATTGTACATGATGTACTTACGGGCAGTTTAGTGAAACCTGGGACCAGTGATTTTTTTTTTTTAAATGAACATAGTGAGTTGAACAGTATACACTGGTAAATGGTTCAGTGTCAACTTAAAAATTCCTATGGATAATTCAGGTCTCTAATATTAGTCTTTGTCTATTAGAATTTTTGTGAGAAAAATTATTTATTTTTCTTACTCTCTAAATTATGTTTTGTTTGGGATTGGGCTAGACTAAATTTGGCTCTAAGCTGAAGCCTCTTACTGTTTATATCAAAAAATAATGTAAACATTTAGTAATAATATTTATTAGAAGACATTAAAATGCCCTTAATTGATTGGAATAAATGACTGAAATGAGCTAGATATGTTTTAGAGAGGTCAATGTAAAGGTCTGGGGGTCAAATAATTATTTATATTGGTGTACAACAGCCACAACTGACTAAATGTCTAATCATATATATCAAGATTTACATGGTTAACAGAGTCAATATTATTCAATAAGAACCAAAATATAGTGGTTAAACTAATATAATCTTAGAAGGTATCAATAGATATGAACCCACTCTTCTGAGAACCAGTTTCTAGATAATAATTAAACATGCATTTCTTTAGCTCTTTCCAGCTCCTCCAAATTCCATACAAATAGTACTGGGGATCCTCAGAGAGACTCTTACAGGCACTCACAGCAGTGAGTTCTTCACTTTTCCATGTTCCTGGGGAGTCTATACTACATCCCACCAGTGGCAGAATGATAATGTGCTGAAACCCTCTCCTGCTCCCTCTCTTCTTGCAATGTAGTTCTCTAGAGCTCAGCTCCTGCATAGCTGCAGTGCTTTGCTTCAACTGTATCCCACACGAAGAAAACACTGCATCCACTTGGCGTCACAGACTCAGAACAAGGCTTCCTTGTGCTCTTACTGACTTAGGGATTATAGCTTCCTGCACAGAATAGTTACTCAGGTTTGAAGAAAATGAACCAGAGTTCACGAGGGGCAGGTAGTTGTCTCAAAACACTGATACTGGCTTCTTTTAGTTGCACAAAACTTCATGTGACCATCTCTCCCTTTAGAAACTTTCATGCACATCAATCCATCATGGATGCTCCCTCAGACCTGGCTAGCAAGTCTGAATTGTAGGGCAGGCATTGCTAAGGCTCAAACTAGTACACCCTGCTGGAGTCAGCCACAGTAGGTTTAAATCCTAACCCCAGCAATGAATTGCTTCACTTTGGTAAAACTGATTTATCTTTCAAAGCCTCAGCTCTCTTGTTTGTGAAATGGTGATACAAGTACCTATCAAAGATAGTAAATAATTTTCATGAGGAGTAAATGAGATAATACACAGAAAGTACTTAACATAGCCCTAGGTACAAACTAAGTTATCAATGGATGGTATCTGTTATTATTATAATAATAATTATTATTATACATTCTTAGATTATTCTACATGGACTGAACCTAACACAGAGAAGTCTGTGCTGACCTAAAAAAATCTATATCTAAGGATACTTACCTATAGAATGGAATCTGTACCAACCATTCAGGAGTCTATGCTGGTGAATTTTTGGCCCTGTATGCTATTTTATAATCTTTAAAGCCAATACCATAGAAACAATGGATTATTCTACATAAGCCACTTGAATCAAATGTAAATGACAGCATTTAAGTTGACATTGATAGCACACAGTTCCACATTAGTTTATTATGCTTTTCAAAGCAAGTGTTATTTACTACGTGAGAGAAGAATAGGGACAAGAAGGAAAAAGGTCACTGGTTATCTCCACCCTCTCAAACATTTATTCCTGAAGTTTAGTCACCAAAGTAACTGAAAAAACTGGAACAGTAAGTTTGTGAAGCAATATAAAATACAGAAATATTTTTGAACTAAGCATTTTAAAATGCAGTTGTCATCTTATTAAAACTATGTTTCTTTGAGGAAAAAAGTATTATTTATAGTGTTATTGTGAAGATGACCATCACTATATTCTCTCTGTTGGTCAGTACAGACCTTACCATATTGTCTCTGACCACTAAAGAAGCCTTGATAAGGTAGAAAAGTCTCTAAGATGCAACCTTGGAATGTGTGCCCAACCTGGGGAACATGAGCATTTTCTCAAATAATCCAAGTGGGTGTACTCTTTTTATATGTTAGTGAAGTTGGATGGACACTATGCAGCTGCAGATGGTAGATTCTTCATAAAAGTGTAGAAATCATGGGGGGAAATTACTAATGATTTAACTTATCTAAAAATAGAATGGACTGCTTTACAGATTAATATCCTTTAGACATCAAAGGTACCTCCCAGTTGCACTTTTTTGCATGTTAGGAAATAAATCTAGGCAGGTTAAGTGATCTCCAGTTTCTCTTGGGAAATATCAGAGGTAGAACTAAAACCAAAGTCCCTGACTTGCTCTTTCATCCTCCCCACAACCTAACCTACTCCTTTGCCCCAGTAGTGCTGGCAAGGGTGTTACATCATTATTCACTACAGAAGGTACCTCATATTCTGTAGTAAAGGAACAGCTTATCCCACAAAATCCTCATATTTATTTTGGTCTAATTATTTTTAATCAAAACATATTTATTTCAGCATTTTTATTCTATACCTCATTAATGAGATAAGTCCAGTGATCATGCACTTGGATGTCAAGCAATATCAAATTTCTTAAAGTTGGCTTTCAATTACTATACTGACTTCATGCACACCAGTAGTTGTTGTGTTTTATTTTCTTAAGTCAGTGTATGTCTACAAGATGGATATCGTTTTAGTACAAGTACAACAGTGTGTTCTACAGTGATTTTATTCTTTAAATTTCTATAGGTATATCTAATTGATTGTGTTTTGGGATAGTTCTAAGTATTCCCCTTCAAAAATGTTTTTAACCCCCCATGTGGTAGGCAGCATCTAAAACAGCCCCCAAAGATGCTCTACAGCTTCTTTTAGAGTTCTAGTTATATTTGGAAGAGGGAGGCTAGACCACAAAAGCCCCCATCAAATTGAACATTACAGAGGGGACTTATGTGAGGGTAAGAAAGAAAAATAGTTGTAGACAAGTTGTTCTTTATTCCCTTAGTCTCTCTCTGTTGAAGTCATTTAGCCTCTGCCTCCAAATTAAGTAAGCAGCCTTGTTTTCTCAAATAGCTTCTCTGAGAGACATTGTAAAATCATCTGTCGCTTTTCAACAGAGAATAAAAATATGGTGGAGGTTGGAATAAATGTCTTTTGAATACTATCTGACTAAATGCTTATAATTATTCCTGAAAATTATTCCCATTCAATAAATGAAGAAATGAAAGCTGAGAAAATTAGTAACTTGAATAAGGTCTCCGTCTCTGGAGATAGTACAAAGGATCATTGCTTATCCTTTCAACTCCTCCTGGAGCATTGCCTAATGGCTCCACCCAGGGTTGTTCTTTAAGGTAGGGGTTAGCAAACTATATGGCCTGTCAACCAAACCTGGCTCCTAGCATGTTTTTGTAAATAAAGTTTTATTTGAACACAGTCTTGCTTTTTGTTTATGTATTGTTTATGATTGTTCTTATACTGTAATGATAAAGTTGAGTAAATGCAACAGGTACATTTAGCCCCCAAAGTCTCACATATTTACTATCTGGCACTTTGCAGAAAAAACTTGTTGACCTCTGTTTGAATTACTGTTTACTACAAATTAGAAACCAGACTTTAAGTTACTTGTCGACGCAGAACTTTGTCTGACAGAGATGTAAGTTATTTGGGTTATTAAAATAAATAATAAATACCCTCTGTTGCTCAGTGGATTGAGTGACAGCCTGCAAACCAAAGGGTCACTGATTCAATTCCCAGTCAGGGTACATAACTGGGTTGAGGTGGGAGTTGTGTAAGAGGTAACCACACATTGATGTTTCTCTCCTTCTCTTTCTTCCTCCGTTCCCCTCTTTCTAGAAATTAAAAAAAAATCATTTGTAAAAATTAAATAAATAATAAATAAATATCACAAAGGCTTCAATCATTTTTACCTATGGGACACTAGCCAGTGTCCAACCTAGCAATTGTTTCAACATTCATCCTGTATGTGTATATACTCTAAGTTTTTTTGAACCAGCTTTATTGCCTTGCTGGTTCCCTCATTTGTGAGATAGATAAATTTTGACTCATGCTCAATAGATATTTGTATCAGATCAGTGTTCTTAAGTTTATCAAAATTATACTTTAAGACAGGCAGAATTGTAATTGGGGAAAAATGTTTTCTTATTTTATACCCCATTTTAATTCTGCTGCCTCCTCATCTGTGGAAATTAAAAATTAGACATGATGTTAAATTGGTAGAGCCAGAGATCATAAAGGTAGTTTCTCCTCCCTTGAGTTTGAGTACTTTGGGCAAGAGCTCTTATGCAAGCCTAATAAACACATCTTAACAAATAGCTGCATTCAGTGATGAGGAAAAAAATAAGCAAGTTTCCTTTCAAGCCTCAGCAAGAAGAAATCAATTTGAGAGAAAAATCAAATGGCCCAACTCTTTTTGTTGTTCAATTTTCCGTACTCAGAACACTACCAGGATCTACAAACCTTCCAGTCTCCGGGGTTCACCTGGGTAAGAAAACAACCTTTTCCAGAAGGTGACTTGTGCAAGCTACATATTAAGCAATGTAAGGAGCGTGGCTAACAGCAGACCAGGTGGTCTAAAAGCCAAAGTTCTTTTTTAATCTACATTAGGCTTCAAGTGAAATATAATTGCCCTCCTCTGTAAAATCAGCATTACAACCTTGACATTGCAGACTTGTAAGAAATTGAACAATATGTTTAAATTGCCTGCAGCTTAGTAGATGTTCAATAAATGTAACTACTACAGATGCTTCCTTCCTATTCAATTGGGTCCCATCAAGTAGGTACCATCTTTCTATTCCTTCAGAGTGGGGGAGCAAACATGAATTTAGTAGGAGGTCTAAAATATGCTTGAACCAAAGACTTGAATATAGTCCATAGTTTCTCCAATTCTGCCAGGAAGTTCTCTTATTCTATAGTATTCTTGCTCTATCAATTCTAAGATATCATTCATACCTTAGCATATTGATGGCTAATGTGATCATTTCTATATATGTGTTTCAGGGAGACTGAAGTCTTAAGATGGATCATGAAAATTCTCTCATTCTCCTCTTTCATTTCTGGGGTGGATTTTTATGTTCTTTCTTGGCATGTATTCACCTATAAAGATTGTTGTTCCCAAGTGATCCACTAAATTAAAATGCTTCCAAATCACCCACAACCTTCAGCACATGCTCACTTATGTTTTTCTGAAATGAGACAGTCCTCTAAAAACAATATAAAACATTTTTAAAAACCTCTTCTCTTCTTCCTGGGCCATTTTCCTGTGTATTTTGCTGACTCTTCAGTTACTGAAAGGACTCTCTCACACTTACTTTCTGCTTGACAGCATCATAGGCAAATACAGGTATTTACATATGCTTCCTATTGTCCATTTCAGGTTTTCTATCAAATGCACTGTGCTAATACATACCCCACTCTAGAACATGGTTTCTAAACCACTCAATAGGAGACAGGTGTCCCAGAGAAGCCTTTGAAGGGCATGCCCACAAGGTCCTGTGAAAGGTGAAGATGCCTGGAATGCATATTCTCTTTGGGTGGGTGGTTTTTATCCTCCACAAGCTCTTGACCTTTGTATCCCTAAAGTTCATAAAATCTATATTCTGGGAAGAATACTTATGAATTCTTTCTTAAAATTACTACTCAATGAATTTTTTTCCTTTTTTTATTGAGGTATAATAAACAGATTATATTAGTTTCAGGTGTATAGCATGCTAATTAGATATTTATTTATATTGCAAAATAATCACTACAATAAGTGTAATTAACATCCATCACCATACACAGTTACAATTTGTTTTCTTGTGATGAGAACTTTTAAGATCTGGTCTCTAAGAAGATTTCAAATCTGCAATACAGTATTATTAACTGTAGTTTCCATGGTGTACACGACATCCCTATTACTTATTTTATAACTGGAAATTTCTAACTTTTGACTTCCTTCACCCATTTCACCCAACCCCACCCTTCACCTCTGCCAACCAAGAATTTGTTCTCTGTATCTATGAGCTTTTTTCTTTTTTTTTTTTTGCTTGTTTATTTTTAGTTCCCACACATAGGTGATATCATAAGGTAATTTCTCTTTGTCTGATTTCACTTAGTATAATGCCCTCAAGGTCCATCCATGTTGTCACAAATGGGAAGATTTCATTCTTTTTATGGCTGAATAATATGCCATTGTGTGTGTGTGCAGCAATTTACATTTCTAAATGTTCCTCAGTGGGGGAAAGGGAGTTAAGTTTTCTTGGTTATAAGCCAGTTGTTTAACACGTCTTATTTTATCCCCACATGACCCTGTGAGATAGTTTATTATCATATTACTTAGTAGGTAAAGAAACAAACTCAGAGCAGTTAAGGATCTTATCATGGATCCTGGCTAGTAAGAGGCAGAGCTGGTATTCAAATCTAGGTTGGAGCTCAAAGTTGATATTTTTACTACATCTCAGAACATTGCTTTGCAAATTTTAGTATACCTGAAAATCACTTGGAGAACTTTTTAGCATACATAATCCTGAAGCCCATAACCAAGATTTCTGATTTAGTGGGTCTGGAATGAATATTTATTTGCTACCCAGTGTTTTGATGCTATTGGTCTGTGGACCACACTTTGATAAGCACTGCGCTAAACCATGTTGTTTTAGCAAATGCACTTTCAATAATCTGATAGCTGGCCTCCACATCTAAACTGAAGCCTTCTTAAAGTTCCATAATTTTAGTTATATTTGATTATAAATTCGGTAGCGTTAAGGGATATGGATGTTGTCCAGTTACTTGATGTAATGTTAATAACAGTGTTTTAGAGCTTGAAAGGACCTTAGGGATTGTCTCATCAACCTATTCAAGTATGACTTGCTCAAATTTATTGGAGAAATAAATTTTTTGGTTCAATAAAGTTGTCAGGAATACAGTTGATGATTGTTCAACTCATGCATTTCTGGCCAACTGAATTCTTTCAAAACCAGAGCAGATAATTTGGGCCAATTTGTGATTAGAGCCCACCTTCCTCTATAGTTTCAGAAAACAGATGTTTATAAATCTAGCCTTTTTATTTATATACCAAATAGAGAGTGTATGTGGCCTGGGATGACAGTCCTTTCAGGATTTGGTCATGGACCTGGTTAGTATGTGTGGGAAGAGGTATGTGTATTCGTACAAGCTACAGAGTGTTTTACTGTGTTTTTCCTAGATCTGGTCCAGAGATCCTAACTCAGTCAGAATTTCCCATCACTGGTTACTTTAAAGTAACCCTGATCCAGACTTAATTTCACACTTGCCCCGTAGTGTCTGTCTTTTTTTTTTTTTTAACTTAGACCTTCTAAATTATATCTAAGCAGGTCAAGCTAATCTAGTCATATTTCTTTGTTACTAAATATAGTGTAAGTAACTTTTTTTCATGGCTGAGTTCATTTTAAAGGGGTTTTCTCTTGTCAGTTGCCCAAAGTCCACTTCAACATGCTTGTGTCAAAAGGTGTCTACTGGGTGTTTGGAGAGTTGTGGGAGTGACCTGAGCAGTAGAAGGGAATTGAGTCTAATTAAAGGGCTAGCAAGGCCTATTTTCAAATGTTTAAAACAGGGGGGAAGCCTGGGAGGATGCCTGGGAGGGTAGTATTTTTATGGGATGCCAGTAATCCTTGTGAATGGGAAAGAGGTTGTAAGGTCTGCCTAGATGATCTGGACAAACAGAGAAATAAAACATAAGCTTAAAGCAGAATGAAAGCTTTACATCCAGAGTCAAATTATCATTGTAAGAAACCTACTAAGAAATTTGTAAGAGTGGTGCCCTTCAAGCAGAACTAACAGATAAGACTTTGGGATAAGAAGAACAGTTGTTTTACTCTATAATTTCTATAAACTACTTTTATTATGACTATATAAATACATTATTTTTTCCAATAAAATAATACCAAATTTTATTTTCATAGTCATGTAACCACAGTTGCAGTTGTATGTGATAAGGGACTGAATACAGTTACCCCAAAAAAGATATTGGTGGTCACAAATGAACATTAAGCTACCCAGGGGTGATACTTATAGCCCTGCAAATTTGCATAGCATCTTAAACATTGCCTTATGGAACACATTACATCCAGGGATACCAGCTACTATGATTAAACTCAGAACATGTATGAGGCTCCAATGCTCGACATTATAAGGTATAGAAATATTAATTTAAGTTTTAGAAAGTATGTCACATTCTCATGTAAAAATATTTGTGGGATAATCTAGAATACATGATACTTCTGCAGGTTAAAGTAAAGGGAGCTACAATATGAGAGTTGCATAATGATTGTGGAATCATCATGAAGGAGGCAGAATTTAAAAAACTTTGAAGGCTGGATTAGACATCAGAGCACATGGGTGAAGGGTTTGAACCCCTACCCTATATATGTAAGAATAAAATAATGGCATGGATTCCCATTTGGCTATGTTGGTCAACACTGATTGACAAAGTCAGAAAGGTTTCTTGGAGCTAAATTTGGAATTTGTGGGAGGGAGTTGAATGTTGAAGAGGAGATTTGAGAAGAAGTGTGTATATACAGTTTGGGTCAGCATTGACATGTTACCATGGTGGCATTTTTAAGGTGACTGTATCTTCTGTATATAGGAAAGCTTGGAGGAAAAGCAAGTGGAAGCGGAGAAGGTAATTTCTCTCTCTTTAGGAGCGATTGGGCCTCGCTCACTCAGAGAACATCAGGAGAAGATCAGAGGGAAGAGCTAAGCCCAGCAGGGTCTGACTTAGGCTGGAAATAGGGGGAAGGACAAACAGTTGGTTCTGGAAGGTACTGAAAAAATGTGGCAGGAATATGAAGAGGAGGAGCAGTAACAATAATTATAGTAGTTGCAATGCATTGAGCTTACATATGCCGTGCATTATATGGTTTATTTGATCACCTGACACTTTAGGATTTGCATGTTATTATCTTCATTTTATAGCTCAGAAACTGTAGCACAGAGAAGTAAAAAAAAAAAAAAATTGCCCAAAGTCACAGACCATTAAGTCAAAGTCCTGGGATTCAAACTCAGCAGTCTGGCTCCAGAGTATGTATTCTCTCAGAAGGTGGGTGTGAGAATTTTTAAATGGCACAGGTTAAAGTGGTCAAAAAAGACCAAGAACTTGGGAAGTATTAGTGTTGCAGAAGGCAACCAAGACATTCTGGGACTTTTATGGGTGCTGTTTACCATAGTAAGAAACTGGACACAAGCTAAGTGTTTATCAGTTAAAGACTGGTAAAACAACACATGATCCATACATTCAAAGGAGTACTATGTGGAACTTATAAAAATATGAGGTACACCTCTAATTTTGAACTAGATAGCTGTACTTGACATACCGATGAGAGAAAGAGTAAGTGACAAATCTTCTCCCTTTGTATAATATCATTTGTGTAAATTATATAGACATTGTTTAAGCACTGGAAAGATATCTGGGAAGATAATCTTTAAAATATTGAAAATAGGTAACTAGTTATATAGAGTGATAATTATAAAAATTTGTATGCTTTTTACTTTTTTATTTTTTCTGTATTGTATGAATTTTCTTAAATTATTACAAATTAGCTAAATAATAAAAATAAACAAACAATAAAGCTAGTTTTACTTTGAAACAGAAATAAAAATGATCATATGTGTTAAATGTTGCAGGGGTATCAAGGAACATGAAGACCACAGGGAAAAATTAAATTTGGTTTCACTTCAGGGTCATTCATCCTTCCCAGTGAGATAGGATCAGTCAATAAGCCACTGATTTTTTTCTATTTTCCACTTCTTTATTAAAAAATAGCAATAAAATTTTAAACACAATTCTATTTGTGAAGGCCAGAATACCAATGACCTCAGCACTTAAATACACTTAGGATGGAATTCAAGGGTCAGAGAATATGACTTGTCTGAATTCAGATAATTAAGAGTCCCCATTCAGATAATTCAACTTTCCAGACTTAAACTTGTGTCTTTGGTGCATGTGTGTATGTGTGTTTCAATTTGTTTTGCACTTGGTAACAGTTCAGATAGACAGAATTTTCCATCACCTTGTTATCAAATACGTCTTTTTACCTCAAAATTGATTTTGGCATCTCTGTTTACCAAAATAAATCAGTGTACACAGGGCATTCACAAATTTCTCTTCTGAACCAAATGCTATTTTATGCTCAGACTCCCGTTTAAACCTTAGGTGTCTATAGAACTCATGGATAAATATCAGAGAAAAACCTAAGAAATTTCTTTAACTGTGATTTAAGTCTGAAGATTTATATAAAGTATGGATACATACCTTCAAACCCATGTAATACCACTCTAGAAAAAAAATGTAGCAATTTAGCAATTAGAGATCATTAGATAAAAGCCCAAGGAGGTGTCATCATTGCAAGCTAGGACTAAAAAATGTAATAGAACTCCACAGACAAAAATCATTCATAGGCTAATGAATTATCATTGGTTTTATTTTTCTTGCTTTTGTGTTTTGACATTAAAAGCAATCATTGTCTGTTCAACTGAATCAAATTATTTAATAAGTAACTTTTGTAGAAACATGTTCAAAGGAGGCTGACTTAATAACAAGCTTTCCAGGTTTAGGGGAAGGGCAGGTCATTCCACAGGTAGGGGAGGTAGAGGTATTTGTCTCAGGGGAGAAAACATTTGAGTACTTGAGTCTGATACTGTCTTGAGGCCAAAAAGTGAAAGGATTTTCAGCAGACGGTAGAGTCATCACTTGTTTTGAAGTACTTTAACAATGATTGGATAAATGTTCCTCTATCAGACTCATTGTCCTTCTTGACAAACTTCTGCTATATTTAATGCATAATATAATGTTGCCATTGCTCATAAATAAACTGTGTTAAAGCTCCCTGGAGAATGGAGCTGTCTTTTTCTTTTATATAACCTGATTTTCAAAATCTTTTCTATTAGACTCAATGAACTTTGAGGTCGTATTAATTGACCCTGTGGGGAATGGCAGATAGGCTGACAAGCTTGAGTAATTCATCCAGTAGTTTCTCTAATATCATTGACACCTGAAATAAAGTCCTTGTTTATACTCACATGTTGGTCTTTGCCTTTTATATTTTTGGTATCCCACTTGCTTTTATAAAAATTGGCTTTTCTTGAACACATTTTGAATATCATTGAAAAATAACAAGGTATACCTTATGTCTGATTTGTGATTAATCCTGATGACATGAAAGGAAAAAGAAACCAACAACATTTTGATTATGCTATCATTTTTAGAGGACTTCCATTTTTTAAAGGAACTTGGCATTGGAATTGAATTTGCAGAACCAGGTGGCTGTTTTTCATATATCTACATGAAGTTACCTTGATAACCTGTGACCTGTGTTGCTTGATGTGGTATTTTGGGGAAAAGGCCTCATGCTCCAGGTCTCCTTGATCTAACATGGTAAACTTGCCTTTCTTGGCTTCAGTGAGATCACTTCTTTCTTGGATGTAGTGGTGGTGGTCAGAGATGACTCTCCTCAGTCATGGGCCATGCCACTGTGTCCTCCTTATTCTGCTCAACTGCCAGATTGAATCAAGGAACACTTTCTCCATTCCTTTCCTCTGTTCATGATAGTCTACTTTTTTATTCCAGATTCTACCCTAAATAGACAAACACACTCACATACAAATACCTGTATGCACATGTTCCATCAGCCTTTAATAGGTGACAATTTTTTTTTATCACATGCTGGTGTTTGACATTGACTAATTTTAAGGCCAACAACATGTTAAGCCATTTCTAATAATTTCTTAGCTATTGTTTAGCAGCAACAATAAGAACATCATTTATCATTTTCTGAGAGAAACTATGAGTCAGGCCTAGAGGTGTGTGCTTTACATACACTATCCTATTTAATTCCTGTACAGGCGCTGAACATTGGATGTCACCATATTTAATGTTTTAAATAAATAGTTCAGAGAGGACTTTGTCACTCTTTGTATATAGCTACAGAGTGATAGAACTAGGACTGTCTGCCTCCAAATCCTGGCTTTCTTGACCTTCATAACATTATAGCCCACCTCTCCACTGTTTTTAACTTTGAAAATTGAATTCTCAAAGGGATTAGAAGTTGTCAAAAGGGAATGGAGAACCATATCCCTAGTAACTTCTACCATACTCTCCATCATTCAATTCATCTAACCTTCTAAACCTTCCTTAGTCTCTACTTTCCTACCTCCATATGTCCCCCCTTTCCTTCCTCCCAAACATCCTTTTCTCTCTCAATGAATCCTCCTTTCATCTATCACTGCTTTTTTTCTTCCTTTTCCTCTTTTATCCTTCCCTTCTTTCTCTACCCTCCAATGCTCCAACACTCCAGCACCACACATTTAATGTACAGAGGACTTAAAATGTGCTGGGTAGCATGTTATGTTTATTACATGAATAAACTTATTTAATTGTCAAAATACCCTTTGCTATATTGCATTCCTCTTAATATTTCTTTTTTTCTGATATACTGTATTTCTTTGGCATGGAAAGCAAAATAATTTTTTTTTTTTGCTCTAAATCCCTACCAACACATTGTTTATCATTTTATTTGTGATAACCATTCCGACAGGTATGAGGTGATATTTTGTGGTTTTAATTTGTATTTCTCTGATGATAAGAGACATTGAGCATCTTATTATTAGTCTTTTGGACACCTGTGTGTCCTTTTTGGTGAAGTGTCTCCTTAGATCTTCTGCCCATTTTTTAATTAAATTGTTTGGTTTTATGGTGTTTAGTTACATGAGTTTTTTGTACATTTTGGATATTAACCCCTTATAAGACATATCATTGGTAAATATGTTATCCCATTCAGTAGGTTGTTGTTCTGTTTTTATTGATGGTTTCTTTTGCCGTGCAAAAAAAAAATAGTTATTTTGCTTTCCATGCCAAAGAAATACAGTATATCAGAAAAAAGAAATATTATTAAGAGAAATGTCAGAAATTTCAATGCCTACATTTTCCTCTAAGAATTTTATGACTTTGATTGTTACATTGAAGTTTTTAATCCACTTTGAGTTTATTCTTGTATATGGTGTAAGAGGGTTGTCTAGTATTTATTTTTTGCACATATCTGTCCAGTTTTTCCAACATCCTTTATTGAATAGACCATCTTTATCCCATTGTACAATCTTTCCCCTTTTGTCGCAAATTAATTGATCATATAGGCCTGGTTTTATTTCTGGCCTCTCTATTCCATTCCATTGATCTATTTCTCTGTTTTTATGCCAGTCCCAAGTTGTTTTTATTACTACAGCCTTGTAGCATAGTTTGATATCAGGTTGTATGATACCTTCAACTTTGTTCTTCATTCTCAAGCTGTTGTGGCTATTCAGGGTGCTATATGGTTCCATATAAATTTCTGGATTATTTGTTCTAGTTCTGTGGAAAATGTCATTGGTATTTTGATAGAAATTGTGTTAAATCTATATGTTGCTGTGGATAGTATGAATATTTTATTGATGCTAATTATTTCTATTCATGAGCACAATATATACTTTTATTTATGTCTTCTTCATTTCTTTTTTTCAGTGTCTTATAATTTTCTGAGTACAGATATTTTACCTCCTTAGTTTAATTTATTCATAGGGTGATTTTGGATGCAATTATAAATGGGAATATTTTCTTAGTATATTTTCTGATAGTTTATTATTGGAGTATAAAATGCAACCAATTTCTGAATACTTATGAGACACATTATTGCCAAATGATATAACATATCATTTGTTAATAAGTGTTATTTTATATTCTTTTACATTACTGAATTCATTTATCATTTTTAGTAGGGTTTTTTTTTCCTTTGGTGGAACCATTAGGGTCCTTTCCATACAGAGTCATGGCATCTGTGTATAATGACAGTTTTACTTCTTCCTTCCTTTGCAGTTTGTATGATTTTTATAATCTCTTCTGTTTGATTGCTGTGGCTACCACTTCTATTACTGTGTTGATTAAAAATGGTAAAAGTGGACATCCTTGTCTTGTTTCTGATCTTAAGGAAAATGCTTTTAGTTTTTCCTCATTGAGTATGAGGCTAGCTGTGGGTTTGTTATATATGACCTTTATTATGCTGTAGTATGTTCCCTCTATTCCCAATTTGATGAGAGGTTTTATCATAAATGGGTGCTGTATTTTGTCAAGTGTTTTTTTTCCATTTAATGATATGATCATATGCTATTTATCCTTCATTTTGTTTATATGGTGTATCACATTGATTTGCAGATATTGTGCCAACCTTGTATCCCAACAATAAATCTCACTTGACCGTGGTGTATGATTTTTTTCTTTTTGTATTGCTGAGTTTGGTTTGCTGATATTTTGTTGAGGATTTTTACGTTCATGCTTATTAAAAATATTGGCCTATAATTTTCTCTCTTTGTAGTGTCTTCATCAGGTTTTGCAGTTAGGATAATGCTGACCTTATAAAATTAGCTCGGGAGTCTTTCCTCCTCTTGAATTGTATGGAATAGTTTGAGAAGGATAGCTATAAGTTCTGTGAATGTTTGGTAAAATTCATGTGCGAAGCCATATGGTCTAGAGCATTTTTGTATTTCTTGGTAATTTTTAAAAAATAATTTGTTTTAATTTTTTAATTGCATTTGACATATAATATTATATTAGTTTCAGGTGTACAACCCAGTGATTAGACATTTATATAACTTACAAGGTGATCATCCCAATAAATCTATTACTCATATGATGCCACACATAGTTATTACAATATTATTGGCTACATTCCTTTGTTGTACTTAAAATCCTCTTGACTATTCAGTGACTACCAATTTGTACATCTTAATCTCTTCACCTTTTCCACCCAACACCCCCCACCACCCCCCATCTGGCAATTTCACAGTGTTCTCTGTATCCATAAGTCTGTTTTTTCTGCTTGTTCAATTATTTTGTTCTCTAGATTACACATATAAGTGAAATCATGTGGCATTTGTCTTTTTCTGTCTGACTTATTTCATTCAGCACAATACCTTTTAGGCCCATTCTTGTTTTTATAGATGGCAAGATTTCATTCTTTTTTGTGGTTGGATCATATTTCATTGTATATATGCACCACTTCTTTTTTATCCATTCATCTATTGATGGGCACTTAGGTTGCTTCCATATCTGAACTATGAAAATAATAAGCATATGCATGTGTATTTCTTTTCAATTTAGTGTTTTTGGTTTACTTGGATAAATACCAAGAAAGGAAATCACTGGATTTTTCTTTGTCTCTTTTTATAGTCTTACTTTAAAAGCCTATTTTGGAGAATCAAGATGGTGGAGGAGTGAATGGAAGTCACACTGACCTCCTACCAGAACCAGTCTGGAATTACAACTAAATTTTAGAGAAATCACCCTCAACAAACAACTGAACAATAGTGATAAAGAAACCTTAAAACCTTGGACAGACAGAAGAATCAGTTCAGCACAACCTGACTGGTAAGGAGTGCAGCGGAGACTTGAGAAGGCTGGCTGGGCACCCATAGGCAGCAGCACCAGAGGGATGTTTAAGCGGCCAGTTGGATCCTCCTGAGAAGAGTGGCATCTAAACTGTAAGTGGAGGATCCCCAGCCTACAGCACCAGAGCCCTAAAAGTACAGAGATAACAGTCAGCTGCAAAAAGTGGCAGGGTCGCTCTCTGCCAGAGACAGGTGGCTAGAGACTGAAAAAGCTGATTAAAGGACCAATGCATAAATTTTCATTTGCAGCCACTTACCCTGGGCTCTGGCAAAGGTGGGGACAGAGTGAGCTGGTGATGCCTGAGGAGAGACTGGGGATGGAGGCTTTGGGGAAAGAACTGAGGGAGTAGCCTCAGGGATAGCAGTGCTGAGTCATCCCCCAACTGGCAGCAACCATCTTGCTCAGGCAGACCACTCCCCTGAGCAGCAGCAGCCTGAGAGGAACAATAGCCCCAGCCCCAGGAGGGACTCTACCCTGGCCCTGTGGTGCCTAAGCCTGACTGCTGAGTGCAGAGTGGTGGCCATGACAGTAGATCCCTTCAAAGGTGGGGCAGAGTGGACTAGAGATGCTAGAGGAGAGACTGGGGATGGAGAGTTTGGGGAGAGAACTGATAGAGTAGCCTCTAGGATCTCGGTGCTGAATTGTTCCCCATAAGGCAGCAGCCATAGAGCTCACAGAGACCACTCCCCTTTGAGCAGCAGCAGCCTGAGGGGAAATATTAGCCCCAACCCCAGGGGGGATTCGGTCCACCTGATGGTGTTTAAGCCTGATTGCTGAGCACAGAGTGACTAGATTAACAACTGAAGGAGACAACCACAGACAGTCGATCCTAGGAAGTCTTCAACAGGCTGCCTAAGGTCAGATAGGGTCAACATCTGACTTCACTAAAGGTGGATCTAGAAAGAAAAAACAGTTATAAATACTAGAGGCTACCGAGACAAAATCCTCTGTGGTCTTCTCCATGATTTGCAATATTTTCATTACTACGTGGCTTTTTAACATTCATGTATTGTCCATCAAGTTGGTGCATATTAAATCACTTTATTTTATACTATAGTCTAGTTCTCTCCTTTCTTATAATAGTCTTAATCTCTTTACAGTCTTATTAGTACTGGTTCACTTGCTATTGATAGTGGGATTGCAGGGGGTAGTTATTTTTGTGGTTGTGGGTTTGTTTCCTGGTCTTTGTGGTTTTGCTCCAGCAGACAAATAATGGAAAGAAAAAGTAACAACCTCCAACTGAAAGGAAAGGAAGAACCCCCAGAAAGACTACTAAAAGAAATAGAGTCAATGAAACTATCAGATACTGAGTTCAAAACAATTGTTATAAGGAAGTTCACTGAACTCAGTGAGGTCAGTGAGAATTACAAAAAACTACAGGGAAACTATGAAGAGCTTACTGTAAATTATATCAGCATGAAAAAGGACATAGAAACTATCAACAAGAACCAAGAGGAAATGAAGAATACAATTTCTGAATTGAAGAACACAGTAGAAGGAATCAAAAGCAGCCTAGATGAAGCAGAGGATCTAATCAGTGAGCTGGTGGACATGGTAGGAAAAAACTCCCAGAAAGGGCAAGAAAACAAAAAAAGGCTAAAAAAGAACAAAGAGGTGTTAAGGGCAATGCAGAACAACATAAAACATAATAAAATCTATATAATAGGAATACTAGAAGGGAAAGAAGAAGAGCAAGGGATAGAAAACCTGTTTGAAAAAGTAATGATGGAAAACGTCCCCAATTTGAGGAGACAAAAAGTCACATAAGCTCAGGAGGCACAGAGAGTCCCATTCAAGGGAACCCAAAGAGACCCACTCCAAGACACATCATAATTAAAATGGCAGATATCAAGGACAAAGAGAGAATCTTAAAGGCATCAAGGGAGAAAAAGGAGATAACATACAAGGGAACCCTGATAAGGCTAGCAGCTGATTTCTCCACAGAAACATGATAAACCAGAAGGGAATGGCAAGAGATATCTCGAGTAATGAAAAACAAAGACCTGAAACCAAGAGTACTCTACCCAGCAAGGCTCTCAATTAAAATGGAAGGTGAAATAAGGAGTTTCCCAGACAAAGGAATGCTAAAAGAATACACCCCTACCAAACCAGCATTGCAAGATATGCTAAAGGGACTGCTTTAAGAAGATGAAGAAAAAGAGGGAGAGAGAAGAACACAAGTACAAAGGGAAAAAATGAATAAGTACCTATTGATAATAACTTTAAATGTAAATGGATTAAATGTTCCAATTAAAAGACTTAGAGTATCTGAATGGCTAAGAAAACATGACCCATGTGCTGCCTACAAGAGACCCGCCTCAGAACAAAAGACCTACACAGACTGAAAGTAAAGGCTTGGAAAAAAATATTCCAAGCAAATGGACAGGAAAAACAAAAAAAAGCAGGGGTAGCAATACTTATATGAGACAAAATTGACTTTAAAACAAAGGCCGTAAAAAGAGACTCAGAAGGACACTTCATAATATTCAAAGGAAGAATCCATCGAGAAGGTATAAACATTGTAAACCTATATGCACCCAACATAGGAGCACCCAAATATAGAAGGAAAATCCTGGAGGACTTCAAGAAACATCTACACAGCAACACACTTATAGTAGGAGATTTTAACACCCCACTGTCAACAATGGATAGATCATCCAAACAAAATATCAACAAAGATATTGTGGAACTGAATGATGCATTAGATCAAATGGACTTAACTGATATATATAGAACCTTTCATCCCAAAGAAGCAAACTACACATTCTTTTCAAATGCACATGGAACATTTTCAAAGATAGACCACATGATAGGACATGAAATAAGCCTCAACAAATTTAAGAAAATTGAAATCATATCAAGCATTTTCTCAGACCACAGGGATGAGTGGATCAAAAAAGCATGGTACATTTACACAATGGAATAATACACAGCAGAAAGGAAGAAGGAGCTACTATCTTCGCAACAGCATGGATGGAACTGGAGACCATTGTGCTAAGTGAAAAAAACCAGGTGGTAAAGGACAGGTACCGTATGATCTCACATATAAGTGGAATCTAATCAACAAAATAAACAAGCAACAAAATATAACCAGCAACATTGAAATAAAAAAGAATCTGACAGTAACCAGAGGGGAGGAGGGAGGGTGATGACAGGGGAAAGGGAGGGAAAGGGTCATCAATGAATATGCATAAAGGACCCATCAGCAAAGCCAAATGGGGGAAGGATTGAGGGTGGGAGGTGGCAGTGAGTGGGGCTGGGGAAAGTAGTGGTGGGAAAATGTTGATAAAAAAATAAAATAAAATAGAAAGGGGGAGGCTAAGAATAGTATAGGAAATTAAGAGGCCAAAGAACTGACATGTACAGCCCGTAGACATGAACTAAGAGGGGTGGGGATGATGGGATGGGGTGCAAGCAGAGGGGATAAAGCGGAGGGAAATGGGACAACTATAATAGCATACTCAATAAAATATACCAAAATAAAATAAAATGGAAAGAAAAAATAATAAAAGTCTATTTCTGGTGTAAGTAACAGCTACTGGAGTTTTTGTTTGTTTGTTTTCTTTTTCGTGAAATATCTTTTTCCATCCTTTTACTTTCAGTCTCCATGTGTCTTTCTATCTGAAGTCTCTTGTAGGAAGTGTATGTATGGTCTTTTTTGTTACCCATTGAGCCACTGTATGTCTTTTGATTGGAACATTTAATCCATTTACATTTATAGTAATCATTAATAGATATGTATTGATTGACATTTTATTATTCATTTTTTATCTTTTTTTCTTCTTAGGAAAGACCCTTTAACATTTCTTGTAATACTGGTTTGCTGGTAATGAACTCCTTTAGCTTTTTCTTGTCTGGAAAGCTCTTTATCTGCTCACCCACTCTAAATGATATATTTGCTGGGTAAATAATCTTGGCTGTAGGTCTTTGCTTTTCATCACTTTGAATATTTCTTGCTATTCCCTTCTGGCCTGTAAATTTTCTGTTGATAAATCATCTGACAGTTTTATGACTGCTCTCTTGTATGTAATTCACTGCTTTCTCTTGCTGTTTTTAAGATTCTCACTTTGTCTTTAACCTTTGCCATTTTAATTAGGATGTGTCTTCATGAGGGTTCCCTTGGGTTTATCTTGTTTGGCGATATCTGCACTTCCTAGACTTGTGTGACTTTGTCTTTCACCAGGTTAGGGAAGTTTTCAGTCATTATTTCTTTGAATAGCTTCTTAATTTCTTGATGTCTCTATTTCCCTTCCAGTGCCCTTATGTTACAGATATTGTCCCAGATGTCCCTTAAATTATCCTCATTTATTTATTTATTTATTTTGCTGCTCTGATTCAGTGTTCCTGCTATCTCCCCCCCACCCCCCAAATTAATGATTCAATCCTCTGCTTTATCTAATCTGCCGTTAATTCCTTGTGGTGTATTTTCTCATTTTAAATATTGTATTATTCCTGACTGTTTTTTATGGTTTCTATGTCCTTTTTTATGCTTAAAATCTCTTTATAGAAATTTTTCACTGAATTCATCCTTTCTTTCCCTAAGTTCCTTGAGCATCCTTATAACCATTGTTGTAAACTGTCTGGTGGAGTGCTTGCCTCCATTTCCTTTAGTTCTTTTTCTGAGGATTTCTTCCATTCTTTCATTTGACACATGTTTCTGTGTCTCCCCATTTGGCTGCCTCTCTGTGCTTGTTTCTGTTTATTAGGTAGAGCTGCTATGTCTCCCAGTCTGCGTATGGTGGCCTTATGTAATAAGTGCCCTATGGGTCATAGTGGTGTGCTTTCTCTGACCACTTGATCTAGATGTTATAGAAATGTCCCTTGCATGGATTATGTGACACCTCTTATTGTTGAATCTTGTTTGCTCTTGTCCCACCCATGAGCGGGGTTGACTCACAGGCTAGCGTACTGTGAGGCTTGATCCTGACCACAGTTTACCAGACGCTGTGCTGGGTTGACCCCTCAAAGTAGAGCTTTGCCTGGCAGGTTCTGGTGTCTGATGAGATCTCTCTTTGGGTATGCAGCTTGTGGAGCTAACTGGGTCATGCTGTATTGTGGTGTGAAGCCTGCCATTGGGTATACTTCTTCTGGGGTACCTTGGGAGGGACTCTGGCACAGATCAATGTTAGAAGCTGCCAGTGACTGGCCCTAGGCTACCTGTTAGGAGTTACACAGTGATCCGCAGTTTGTGGCTGCCACTGCTGGGCCTCGGTGCACATGGGAGGGGCCAAGCTACATACCTAGGTTGGCTTCCACCAGAACGGTACTGAGCCTGGGATAGGTCATCAAAAAGCTAAAGGCACCCCAAGATCTGCCTTTGCTGGCTAACTAACTGTTAGCCTCAGTCACTAAAAGAGCCTCTGATGGTATGTGCATTGTATGAAATAAGTTTTCAGTAAGTTACCAGGTAGGGGTGAGTGGTGTTCACCAGGTTGATACAAATTCAAACTTGTTGCCAATGCTGGGTCTGAGTCCACTCAGCGGAAGTCTCAGAGTACACCAAAGATAGCTGCCACCTTCCTGGGGCCTGTGAACCTCTGCCACCTGCTTGGGTCCTGTGAACCTTTATAATGGGGCTGGGTCCAGAAAGTCATCAGGGTAAGGCCAAGTAGCGTTCATCAGGGTAAAACAGATTAGATTTGGTCATGTGGAGAAAGGGTTCTGCATAGCAATGGTGGCACCAATCAGAGTAGGTTACACATGGAAAAATGGCCCTTGACATAGAGCTGTACATTTCAGTCTCTCCCTGTATGTGTCTGACACCCCTGAGTTTTCCTGGATCTTCTCAACAGCCTCCTAAGAAAGACTGCATTGTGGGTCCAGCCTGGCTGCAGCTAGCTGATTTCTCTGTAGGTCACAGGGCATGAGCTTGGTGAGGCAGGGTCACAGGGAGTTGAGAGAGTGGGGCTTGTGTATTTCTCTAGGCTGATGCCTTAAAGAGAGGAGTGTTCAAATCAGGAAAGATGGCATTTATGGGCAGAATAGGAAAGGGATTCGACTGTCTCACCATCCCTCTCCCTGAAGCCACACAACCCAGTCTTCCTGCATGACCCTTGTTGTGACCCATACTCGTTACTTACCCATTCTGAACTTCAGTTACTTTATATGTAAAGTGAATATGAACTATCACTATGTCATATGGTATTCACATGTGTAAAGTATCAGGTAAAGTACCTGTCTCATAGAAGGTTTCCAATAAATGATAACTACTTTCATTATTACTATCTACCTTGTAAAGTAGATGCAGCAGATATTAAATTTCTCATCTCTTCAGAATGGGCAATTAAGCAGGGTGGAGTTAAAGGATCTCTATTCAGTTTTGCACAGAAAATTAGTCTGAGTCAGAGTTGGAACCCTAGTGGCTCATCTTCTGTCCTCAACCGTATTCTTGCCAAATTATGTGGTAACAGTCATGTAATGGTAAAAGACAAAAATAAGTCTTAATTAATTCAGTGTTCCCATAGCTAATATTTATGGAACACCTCCATTGTGCAAAGGATTGTGCTAGGCATCCTGGAGTCTATGAGATAAATTAGACAATATTGCATAGTGGACAAACACAGAGACAATAACCCTGAGCTTTGACTCCTTCTTCCTCTTACCAGCTATATTACTTTAAAAAAGTTAACTTTCTCAAGCCTAGAATTCCATATTTTAAGAAGGGAATAATTATGCTTATTTCTCATCACAGCTCTTTGAGGTAGAATAATACAAAGTGATTAAAGTCATAGCAATATTCATGAGTTATATTTGTTAATATTATCTTTTATGCTTGCTATGTATCATGATCTCAAAGAGCTTATAGCCTGGTAGGGGATACAAAACATTAACATTAAATCTATCATAAGGGAAAAAATGAATGGCTATGGTCAGAACAGATTAAGTATTAAGGAGTTTGAGGGGGAAGACATATAACTTCTAGCTGGGCATATCCAACAAGGCTTTCTGGAAGAAATATTTGAACTGGACCCTAGAACACAGATGGGTTTGATGGATTTGGACATGTGGAGACTCTTAATAGACTCTTTTTTTATAAGTAATTATGTTTCATATTAGGCATGGGTTAGGTCTTCAAGAGCTCTATACAATAATATTTGTAATAGATGTTTTGCAAATGGGTGAACTGAGACATCAGGAAGCTAAACAAAACTGTTCATGGCTATGTTTTTAAAAGATGTAAAAATTGGAAAACAAGTCTCAATTGTCCTCATGTGTTATGTTTTCTGACCCGACTTCTTCACTGAGCACTGATCCCAAAGAAGTATTTGCTGGCACAAAGAGTAATGAGATACTACTTTTGCCTCTTAGAGTATTCTAGGATCTTAAAAGATAATAAAATCAGACACATGCTTGGAATCAGGTTTTGCCGTCTTTCATTGTAGAGTCAAACATGCTATGAGCAGAGAGTGAGATTTTCCTGACTTTGGCCAATGTAATTACTTTTATTCCAGAAACCAACAGGGTGGGACCTTGATCACCCTTCAGTCTCCAGCAAAGCCTCTGCTAACAAGTGAAACTAAATCACTTTTTCTCCCCTCCATGCATCTGGATCCATCTGTGCAGGCCAAATAGATTAGCCTCTAATATCTCAAAACAGATGTTTGCTGTAGGATTTGTCATATGTGTGCAACATGTTCCGCAAGTTGGTGGGGGAGATTTTGGGCTGCAGGGTGTGTAGAGACATAATTCTGGGTGGGGTTTTTCAAATAATCAGCGTGGGTGAGAGAGTGATGCTGGCAAGGACTTGCTCTCTATAGCACTTTGCTCATTAAGAAAGCAGCGTAGAGGAAAGTGGAGTTTAATGTGTACATTCATCGAAATCTGGTCAGGTAAACCTAAGCCACACCAGCTCTGTTAACCTCAAGTATTTAACATGGGAAACTGAGTGAGTAGGAAAAGGCAAAACAGGAATGTAAGCTAGTAACTGCAGGAAGAGCTTTCACCCCTAAGGCTGTGGGAAGAAAAAGAAGAAATTGGAATTATGAATATGTAGAAAGGTTATAGCAAAGGTCCTGCAAAGCTGCAACCCAGGCCCCTGGGATGGGGGTGCTTCCTAACTGAAGTGGACACCTCAGAAACACAAGTGAGTGACTCTGTGGAGCTATCAGAGCTGTGACTGGCTGGTGTTGGAATCGGGAAGGGGCTGTGCAGTTAGTGTTCCTACAAGTGCAAAGAAAACAAAAACTGGGCTTTGCAAGCCCATGCCACAGTCCGACTCAAAATCTTAGTGTGGGCAGCCCATGCATATATACTTTTTTATAATCTTTTCAACTGCTGATTGATTCAACTGTTGATATTCTCAACACAGGTAAGACTACTGTACCTGTGCAAGCCTCTTTCCTAAAGCATTTTAGAGATATCCTGAACTGTTTAATATATCTATGCATTATTTTTGGCTGTTCTGACCTTTCCCAACAATGGGTGATATAGGTATTTGAGCTGTCACCAATCATAACATGTCTGTTGGATATCAGATGATCAATTGCCAGGCATATCTGAGCCATCTTGCCAGCACTTTATTTCCAGTGCTTGGATCAACCTGGTGGATTAGCTGGGGTGGGTGGGTGGGGATGGACTAATTATTCATTCACTAAATACCTATTATAAGCCAAAAAATATGCTAGGAGTAAACATTCCACTTAAAAACTGACATAACGTTTGCCCCTGTGTACCTTTCATCTACCTGGAGTTAGATGTTTACAAATCAATACATCAATCAATGTGTAATTGCAAGTCTAAGTAAATCCTATGAAGAAGCAGAATAGAATGATGTAAAAAATGTTATAGTAGATTTGTTGTTAAAATGACCCTAATAATTCCACTCACTATAACCATACAACTTACAACATGACTTTATAGGTCCTCCCAAAGTGGTTTGTTTTTTCACCACTTTGAATATGAACTCACCTCTGTGACTTATTTTAGCCAATAAAATGTTGTGGAGGTGACAGTACAGCTGTTTCAAGTCTGTGCCTCACTCCTGCAAATACCTGTTATCATCATGTGATGTACTGTGCTGGAAAATAAATGACCATGTGAGCTTGGATGATTTGTTTTATATGGATGAGAGAACTTGTGGAGCAGAGGTGAAGTGTCCTAGCTGAAGCCATTCCAATCCAGACCTCTAAGCAGCTGGTAACAAATGCATAAATGTGACAACACTGTAAGAACTGCCCAATTCAGCCTAAATCACCAATCTGATACAATCATCAGGTTAAAAAAAGCATTTATTGTTTTTAAACCATTAGTTTTTAGAGTGGTTTATTACACAACAAAAGGAATTGAGAAAAGTAATCAAATGTAGGAAAGAGTCTGCCCGAAAATTAGATATTCTGAATTATCTGATTTTGATCCTGTGTAAAGGGCCTCTGGGCTTTTCATTGCTTTGAACTATTTAATAACTCTGTACAGAGCTATTTTATAACTTCGTATGCTGTACAGAACTGATGGCAATGCAAATGATTCTTCTCTGTGAATGTGCAAATAAATTGTATAAATTATAAATGCTTTTCCCTGTGGAAAAAGCAGTTTTGAACCCACTGCAACTTTAATATTCTTCATCTGTAAATGTGCCTGTTGTTTTGATTTGCACACTATCTCTCTTTCATAGCTTTATTGAGAAATAATTTACATATCACAAAATTCGCCCATTTTTAAGTATACAACTCAATATTTTACATGCTTACAGAGTTGTGGAATCATAATGAAAATCTACTTTTAAAACATTTCATCAGACTTCCAGCCAAGAAAAGGCATAAGTAGATACACTTTGCCTCCTTGCACAACCAAAAGAAGAGCAACAATGAATTTAAAATAAAAAAACCAGAAATGCCAGAAAATCAAACTGTATGGAAGTCCAAAAACCAAGGAGTTAAAGAAGAAACATTCATTCAGACTGGTAGGAGGGTCAGAGACAGACACAGGAAGCCAGGGCAGAGGGGACATGACAAGGGGGCAGCTGGATGACCAGGCGGGTGAGATGGCAACTGGTGGTCCCACATTTGCATGTGGAATACCCAGGAGGAACAACAGGGGAGTGAGACAGACCGCTCAACCCAGGGTTCCAGCACAAGAAAAGAAAGCTTCGAATTCTCTGGCTATAAAACTCTGTGGGGGTTGTGGCAGTGGGAGAAACTTCCAGCCTCACAGGAGAGTTCACTGGAGGGACCCACAGGGTCCTAGAACATACATAAACCCACACACCCAAGAACCAGCATCAAAAGGGCCCAATTCGCTTGTGGGTAGCAGGGAAAGTAACTGAAAGCCGACATGAGCCAGGCTAAGCCGCATTGTTCTCTCTCAGACCCCTCCCCCATATACAGAACCAAAATGCAGCCATGTAAGTTGCCCTGCCATGTCAAATACTTACGGTTCCACTCCTTACAATGTAACAGGTGTGCCAGACACAAAGAAATATGGCCCAAATGAAAGAACAGATTAAAGCTCCAAAAATAGAACTAAGCCATGAAAGGATAGCCAACCTATCAGATGCAGAGTTCAAAACACTGGTAATCTGGATGCTCACAGAATTGGTTGAGTATGGTCGCAAAATAGAGGAAAAAGTGAAAGCTATGCAAGGTGAAATAAAGAAAAATACACAGGGAACCAACAGTGGCGGGCAGAAAACCAAGACTCAGATCAACAATTTGGAGCAGAAAGAAGAAATAAACATTCAATCAGAACAGAATGAAGAAACAAGAATTCAAAAAAAATGAGGAGAGGCTTAGGAGTCTCTGGGACAACATTAAACACTCCAACATCAGAATCATAGAGGCGCCAGAAAGAGAAGAAGAAGAGCAAGAAATTGAAAACTTATTTGAAAAAATAATGAAGGAAAACTTCCCCAATATGATAAATGAAATAGGCTTCCAGGAAGTCCAGGAAGCTCAGAGTCCCAAAGAAGCTGGACCCAAGGAAACACACACCAAGGCATGTCATAATTACATTACCCAAGACTAAAGATAAGGAGAGAATCTTAAAAGCAGAAAGAGAAAAGGAGACAATTACCTAAAAAGGAGTTCACATAAGACTGTCAGCTGATTTCTCAAAAGAAATGTCATAGGCAAGAAGGGGCTGGAAGGAAGTATTCAAAGTCATGAAAGCCAAGGACCCTACACCCAAGATTAACCTATCAACAAAGCTATCATTTAGAATGGAAGGGCAGATAAAGTGCTTCCCAGATAAGGTCAAGTTAAAGGAGTTCATCATCACCAAGCCCTATTATATGAAATGTTAAAGGGACTTACCTAAGAAAAAGAAAATCAAAACTATGAACAGCAAAATTACAACAAACTCACAACTGTGAAAAACTGAACCTAAAAACAAAAACAAACTAAGCAAACAACTAGAACAGGAACAGAATCACAGAAATGGAGATCACATGGAGGGTTATCAGTGGAGAAGGGGAGGGGAGAGAAGAGGAGTAAAAGCACAGAGAATATGAAGCATAATTGGTAGGTACAAAATAGACGAGGGGAGGTTAAGAACAGTATAGGAAATGCAGAAGCCAAAGAACTTATATGTCCGACTCATGGACATGGACTAAGATGGGGGAGGGGAGAGATGCTGGTGGGAAGGAGTGTGCAGGGTAGAGGGGAATAAAGATGAGAAAAAAGTGGGACAACTGCAATATCATAATCAATAAAGTAATTAAAAAAAACTTTTGCATCATCTTAAAAAGACTTGTACCCTTTGAGGTCTTTTTCCAACTACCTTGCCACCCTCCCAGGCCTTAGCCAACATTAATCTACTTTCTGTCTTTACAAATATGTGTATCCTAGATAATTCACCTACAAGGAATCATACAATATATTTTCGTTTCTGGCTTGCTTCCTTTATTTGGCATAATAATTTTGAGATTCCATTCATGTTGCAGCATGTGTCAATACTTCATTACTTAGTATGGCTAAACATTATGTCATTGTATAGATAGTACCACACTTTGTTTACCCATTTATTAATGGATATGTGGGTTATTTTCACTTTTTGGCTATTCTGAATAATGCTGCTATGAACTTGAGTGTACAAAAATTTGTGATGACATATATTCTCATTTCTTTTAGGTATATGCTTAGAAGTGAAATTGCTAGGTGAAATGGTAAATATGTTTTTGGCATTTAAAGGACCTGCCCAACACTTTTCTGATGTACCTGCACCATTGGACATTCCTACAGCAATTTGGGGGGATTTTAACTTTCCACATCGATGGTCAACACTTGTAATTGTCTGTCTTTTTCATTGTAGCCAATCTGTAGGTTATGAAGTAGCATATTATTATGGTTTTGATTTCTAATTTACTAATGAATAATGATGTTAAGCATTCTTTCATGCGCTTATTGGTCATTTATATGCCTTCTTAGGAAAACTATCTATTAAAATCCTTTGCCCATTTTATAATTGGGTTATTTGCCTATTTTAAATTAAATTTTAAGTTATTTATATATTCTGGATACAAGCCCCAAATGAGATACATGATTTGCAATGATTTTCTCACAGATTATTGATAGTGTTTTCACTTCCTTGATTGTGTAATTCAAAACACAAAAGTTTTTAATTTTAATGAAATCCAATTTATCTATTTTTTCCTTTGTCAATTATGTTTTTGGTTTCATATGTAAGAAACCATTACCTAACTTAAGCTCACAAAGATGTATTATTCTAACAGTCTTATAATTTTAGGTCTTATGTTTAAGTGTATGATCTGCTTAAGATATTTTTCTGTATAATGTGAGATAGGGGTCCAAGTTTCTTCTTTTTATGTAGATAAATCCTATGGTCCTAGCACCATTTGCTGAGAATACTATTATTTCCTCATTGAACCGTTTGTCCATTTTTAAAAAAATTAATTGACTGAAAGTGTTAAAGTTTATTTCTGGATTTGCAGTTCTGTTTCATTGATCCATGTGACTACTGTCATACTTGGACCACAATGTCTTTATACTTTAGCTTTGTAGTAAGATTTAAAATTAGATAATGTGTGTCTTCGCCCTTTCTTTTTTTTCAAGATTTTAAAAAGTATTCTGGATCCCTTCAATTTCTATATGCATTTTAGGATCAGCTTGTCAATTTTAGCAAAATACCAGCAGAAATTTTCACAGGGATTCTGTTGAATTTGTAGATCAATACAAGGATTGAACCAACTTGTGAGATATGCCTGTTTATATTAAAAATGAATTTAGTAAAGTACTTAACATATGCTCATTTTAAATGTTTATGAAAGTTAGTATATTTTATCTCAAAAATTATTTTTAATAACAGGCACTACATTTTGGAGCATCACATCTCAGACCTAACCTCTCAACATTCCTTACTCCACATTGTTTTTCTAAGCAATGTCAGTCAATCTACAGCTTCAATTAGTCTCAGTCTATGTACATTAGTGCCTCCCAGATGTTTTTTCTCTATCTAAAACCTCATTGTCTAAGCTGCAGACATGGACTCTTAATTCTACCTGCCTATTCAACATGTCCACTTATATATCTCAAAAGTATGTCTAACTCAACAGGATTGAGCTTGAATTCATTTTTTCAGCTGCTTGGCCTAAGCTTTATTCCATTATTGGTCTGTCTATCATTAAAGAAAAACATCTTCCATTAGGTACACAAAGCCTAAGAATCAGTTTACCTCTTCTCCCCTCTGCTTCTTCTCCCACCAAATTCACCTTAGAAATATACTGCCCCCTGACCAGTCCAGTCACCCCATAGCTGCTAACACCACTCCCCAGTATAAGCTACCACTATATCTTCCTGAGACTACTATACTAATCTTCAAGTTGGTTTACTTCTATCTACTGTGGCCACCTTTGCTCTATTCTCTTCATTGCAGGCAGATTTCAAAAATCAAGTCTGATCATGTCAGCATACTGAAAATCATGAATGGGTTCTTGCTTCTCTTGTATCTTATATTTCTTGGAACAAGATTCAATTCTTCCTGCTGCTCAGGGCCATGATGGCTTGGCTCATGCTTACCTTTCTTCCTCTCTAATGTCACTCTCCCCTCCTATCAACTACCTTAACTTTTGTTTATTTTAATGGATATTCAGCTACCCCTTTTGCATTTTCTGTTCCTTCAGCCTAAATCATATATTATCCAAATTTCCATCTACTTAAATCCTATATATTTCTTAGATATTTGATAATTTCTATAGAAAAGCACTCTCTGATTCTTCAGTTTGGATCTATGTTTTTATAGAAAAAATGTCTCTTTTTGTAGGGCATCTATCAATCTTTATGATACCCTTTTTAGTGAGTATTTGATTATTACCCATCTCTCTGTTAAGTAAGTATCTTCATTAAATCAGAGGCCTGGTCTATGTTGTTTAACCTTGTGTAATGGCCAAGCATCTTTCTCTTACAAATAGACATGAAATCAATTTATGTTTTTTTTAAAGGTAAAGAAAGAAAAGAAACTGAATACTAAAGTAACTGAAAAGTTCAATTCCCAGTTTCAGGTAAATCAGGATTTCAGCACACACATAGAGTTTTCTCCTCATCTCTTGGCTCAGCTTTCTTCTACATGTACTTCATTTTCAGAAAATCTTTTTCCAAGTTTCACAAAGCTAGCCAACAACAGTCCAGGCATAAGTTTTACCACCTTAGCTTTCTCAGGAGGAAATGTTTCTCTTTCCTAATAGTTCCAGAGGAAATTCCCAGTCTGATTCTCAGTGATAGGAATTGGAACACACCCACTCCTGAACAAATTATTGTGGCCAGGGATGCTTAATTGCTTCCATGGCCACGAGGTGGGACCATGCTTAGTCAAATCATATTAGCAAGAGTTTAGGAAAGTGTGCTCTCCAAAGAAAGAAAATAAAGAAGAAAGGAAATAAATGCTGGATAAAAAAAGCATCAGCGACTCCTTAGTGCCTAGCACACAGTGTTTGGCATATAACTTTTGCCCAAATAATGTAGCCAAATGAATAAAGTCAGTCAGGAACAGTTGATGTCAGGAGAGCAGGTGATAAAAAGAAAGAGGATGGTAGAATAGCTTGGCTGAATGAATGAACTTGGCCTTGAATCCCATTTCCATCATTTACTATGTGGGTAAGCATAGGCAAGTTACTTAAAAACCTTGATCTTCAGTTTTTTCACCTGTTGAACTGTGAAAATAACCCCTAACAACCAGGTTTTTTATGAAGACAAATGTGCTAATAAACATAACTGCCTGTATGTGTGCTGGCACAGAGCAAGACCACAAAATGCTCTTTATTCCTTCCTGTGTCCCCCTGCTTCCACACTTTATCATTGTTTCAGTGTCATTTTTCACTTTGCCATTCTTTGAAGTTGGAGCTGCAGTTGTCTCGATCTAGAACACTATTTTTTTGTTTGTTTATTTTTTCTAATGAAATCTGAGCATCTTTCAACTACTAGAAAGGAAATAAAAGAGAGGAAGGAGAAAGGGCTGAATTTAAGAAAAATGGGGAAAATAACAGTTATGAGTCAGATGTGGTTGACAGGTATGCCCTCCTTTCTACACAATCCAGCAGAACCTTGAGCCAATAACATTCTCTCTATTCAACTCACACCTGGTTCTCAGGGAGCTGTAGCTCAAAGTTAGCTCAATGGACTTGGTTGCATTGTTCTGTGCTATTTCCTCCTGCCCTAGCCTGAAACCACATTTCAATCAATTGCTAATGTCAGCGTGGGAGTCATAATCCTGGTTTAGCTCTGCTGCAAGTCACTACATCTCCACGGGTCAGGGAAAGGAGTTTGACTGTCTAAGGGTGTATACCTGAAAACTAAACAAAGCTTTCTGTTTTTCCCAGACAGTGAGTGATAGCAAAATCCAATCCAATCAATCTCATAAAATATCTACCTTCCTGCCAGGGAAGGAGCTAATGCTGCAGCTACAATGCCTGCCAGATTGAGAAGGTTTCCAAAAATTAATGTACCAAAAGTTCTATGGAACTTGTCTTTACATACCATAAGAATCTAGCCTAATATCCATACACTATAATAGACTTATTCCTAAAACTTGGCTTTTTGTGTGAATTTTGAGGCTCTGTCAAACATAGAAGTTGTTTTCTTTTTTTCTTGCACCATATTATCAAACATGTCACCATGAAAATGGTGATATGATGAAGAGCTCAGAGGAGAGACATCAACAATGTTTGGAGATAGGCTAAGTAAAGACCTGATTTTCGAGTGACATGGAATTACTATCTGTATGTGATGCATCAAAGTGCATCATCACAGTCAGTGTAGCATCATGTGTTTGCCTGTTAGTTTCAGCTTTAACTCTAGTGATAGTCAATTACCTTCATCAAAAATGCACAATCCAGGGGTGATCAGTTGGCATCAGTTAGAGAGTGCCAGATTGCAAGACACCTGTCACAAGCTTTTTTCTTATTGCTGTCTTGATGATAGCTTTTCCAGTTAGTGTACTGAGTGTAAGAAATATTGATGAAAACAAGTGCTTTGATGACAAGTGTGATCAATGCCAAAAGTGAAAGGCTAGAAATATTTTAGAAACATTCCCAATCATACATAAATAGGGAATTAAATTCAAGTAGTACAAATGCCTTTTAACCAGTTCTTAAGTGATGTTAAGTCCAGCTAGTGATTTTAGAAGATAGTTGGTTGCCTGAGTCCAACTCCAAAAGAAACAGAATATCCAGCATTTTGTGTTCACCTTAAATAAACTGTCTATCATGCAAGGAGTCAACAAGGCACCCACAAATACAGAGAGGTATAATGTCATCAAATTTATAGACAAGTTATATGAATTTTCATGCTAAGGTAATGTCTAATTGTGTTGTGGAATTTGGTTTGAGTTGATGTTATTATAACTTGGCAGTGAAGTTATGGGAGAGTAACTAATTCACACTTATCTCAAACTCCTCCTAGCAGCTGCCGTGATCTACCCAGGAAAGCCTAAAGTAGGAAATAACTTAGTTTGGTTAATAACACATGGATTTTAAGAAATTCACACCATTTTTAAACTTTGTCAGTTCTCATTAGATTGCATCAGCCATTCCTGAGTCTTAGAATAGTAATTCTGTAGTGTAGAGAGCCCAGGCATGATAACTGTCAGGATGAATAATTATAATTCAATAAACAATTGACATTTGTGCAAAGCTGTGTAGATCACAAAGTACTTTATATATGCACTATCACTCACAAGAAAGAGAACTGAAGTAATAGTGGACATATTTATTCTTCTCATGGCACACAGTATTCAAATATTTAAAAGTTAGGACATGGTTATCAGGGGGCAGAGGTGTAAAGATGAACAAGGTCAAGTGTGCGGTGCTTTTTTAAGCCTCTTTTGGTGTCACATTTGATAATTGGTCAAAGCAGATCACCTGGTTAAGTCAAGAGTCAGAGTGAGAGGTAGACACAAAGTTCTATCTGCTGGCTAGGGGATGGCGTGGTAACCTCACATCCATAGAAGGTATGAACCCAAGATGGAAACATCCTGGGTCTTGAGTTACTAGGGAAAAAGAGACACACAAGAATGCTCCCCGAACTTAGACTGTGAAGTGAGCAGAAGTAACCTCTTACTATAGTCTCTGAGATATTGTTTTTTAAATTAGTGTGGTTGTTTCTTTGAAACTCCAGCCTAACCAGGCCTACTTTGACATATACAGAAATCATAACATTTCTCTCTTTAATTTCTCTTTTATGTTGCTTCATAGTATATTATACGTTCTTATCTTTAATTGTGTATTTATTTATAGTTATACTTTTTTCAGTAATTTCACATCTTGTTGTAGACAACTGTTAAGATTCAAAATCAGAAAATGTGTGCTTGAGTCTTAGGTCTAGTGCTTAATAAACTGTTTAGGTAAGTTATTTAGCTTTTCTAAGAAATTTCTTCCTCTATAAAGTTAAGGCAATAACATACCTACCTTGTGTGGTTAGTATGCAGCCATGATTGGAATATACAACAGCTTTGAATAACTATTACCAGTATTCATTTGAAGCTTGAAAAATCAAATGAGAAATAAACACTTAAGTGTTATAATTCTAGAAACACATCCTTTATATTTTCCCAATTCAGTCTTATTGGACAACAATATGTATCTGGGAATCGGGGGTTTTTTTGGGTTCACAGACAGATGAAAAATTCCTACATTAAGTGCTCATTCCTTACAGACAATGTCCAGAGGTCTCCTTCATGAAGCTTACAGGTTCTTTCTTATTGAGACAAATTTTCTACATCATCCCCTGCCACTCCATTACCAGCTTCCCCTGTAGTCTATGCCATACTGAACCTCCCAGGGTGTACAGGCCTGTGTTGCTACACAGAGCTTCCCCTAAGCCTAGGTTCTTCCCACTTTCTTGCCAGGTCACCTGCACCTCCCCATGCCAGGGAGGCAAGCTCCTCTTCAACACCGAAGTCTGGCTTCCAATCTGCGTTTTTGGGAAAGCCTCTACTGCCTATCCTCCCACCCTCCAGGCAGTGTTAGTCACTCTCTTCCTGAGCTGGAACAAGGCCTCCTACATTCTTCTTATAATACTTCATTTATTTTGTTTACACATCTGTCTCCCCAACATTATGCTGAGCTCTGGGAACAAGTCTGGGTTGTTCACCACCACCCCTAGCACCTAGCCCAGTGCCTGGAACATTAACAAAGGCATTTGGTTGCCCAGAGAAAGTCCTCTGAGTTTTACGTCCTATATTCAGAGAATCTGCAGATTAGATTTACTGAAAATCACCTCAATTCTTTGAGGGTTTTTGATGAACATTAGAAATTAAAGGATAACTATAACATAAACAAAATATATTTTCCACCAAGATGGCTTCACCCTCCCTCCAGATTGGTGGTAAATCTTACAATTGAGACAGAGGTTCTTAAACTCTATGGGCATCTAAGCCAGCTGGGAGAACTTGGTAAAAATACAGAGCTGAAATGCTCACCTCACACTGAAGGAATTACAATCTTTGGGTGAGTAGCTCAGGTGTCTGTATTTCCAGAAACTTCCCAAGTAGTTCTGATGCATATCAATTTTGAGAACCACTGCATTTAGGCCAATCTGACCTATAAATTGCTAGTTCCAATTGCTTCAAATGTTTCCTGTTGTCAAAAGAAGCAGACAAAAGTGCCCATTCAGAGAACTGGGCGCCCTCTCTCCACCTGGCTACAGGTGCCTGAGCTCTCCCTGGAGAGTTGCTGTCGCCTTTCTTATCGCCCGGCAGCCTTTGATCTGGAGCTTCTTCACTCTGGCTCATTCTTCACTTCAAAGCAGGGAAATCTGATCAGCTCCTGTCTGGTCCCTTCACCCAGAGCCCAGCCAGCCCCACAGGTGGGCTGGTCACTCGGGAAAACTGTGCAGACGGCCTTCAGCATTCTGCTAGAGGCCAGAGGCCAATCTTTTGTGCGACACTCCTCTCTGATTCTTCCCCTCCACAACTGGTGCCAAAGAGAAACCAGGAGAGGAAATATGACCTTGTTTTAAGCCTGCCGCCGTGGGTGTGGAACAACCACATTTAGGGTGCAGTTGTAGGAACAGTTTTGCAGGGTTCCATCACCTAATCCCTGAGGCAAGTCTTCCAGAGTTAAACAGAAAAAGTCTTTCTTTCTTTCTTTCTTTCTTTCTTTCTTTCTTTCTTTCTTTCTTTCTTTCTTTCTTTCTTTCTTTCTTTCTTTCTTTCTTTCTTTCTTTCTTTCTTTCTTTCTTTCTTTCTTTCTTTCTTTTCTTTCTTTTCTTTCTTTCTTTCTTTTTCTTTCTTTCTTTCTTTTTTTTCTCTTTCTTTCTTTCTTTCTCTCTCTCTTTCTTTCTTTCATCTCTCTTTCTCTCATTTCTTTCTTTCTTTTTTTTTTGGAAAAGAATTGCTTGGAGCTTCCAGAATAAATCTCCTTTATCTGAACCACTAAAATTAGCTCCCAAGTGAAACTTCATGTAAAAAAAAAAATGATTTGGCTTTGTGAATATAGGAATAATGTGAGCTCACTTTCCTTGGTAAATAACTTATTATCAAAAGGGTGGCATGTGTTATTGGAAGACATCATTTTAAACCCAAATTCTCAATCCACCACCCCCAAATTCCCATCTTCACAAACTAGCCAAGGGATGAACCAAGCCTTACTTTTAAATGAATACAAATAAATCATAAGGTCACTTAAAAAAACAGTTTGATTGAGATATAATCCACACTAAAAATTTATCCATCTAAAGGATGCACCTCGATGATTTTTAGTGTAGTCACAATTATGCAATGATCACTGCAACCTAACTTAGAACACTGCCATAACCCAAAGATAAATCTTATACTCATAAGCAGTCACTCCCCATCTTCCTCTCCTTGCATAGCACTGGGCAATTCCATACACTTTCTGTCTGTATCAATTTGCCTAGTTTGGTCACCTTATATTAGTAGAATCATATAAGATGTGTTTTTTTGTGAATGACTACTTTTAGGATAATGTTTTTAAGGTCTACCATGTTGTAGCATTTATCAATATTTAATTTCATTTAACAGCTGAATAATATTTCATTGTATGAATATACTACATTTATTTCTCCATTCATTGATTGACATTTGCATTGGTTTCTGTTTTTTGGCTTAATATAAATTATGCTACTGAGAATATTCATATATAAGTTTTGTGTATTCACATGTTTTAAATTCACTTCTAGGATTGGAATTTCTGGATCATACAGTAACTCTACAGTTAATATTTTAAGGAACTGGCAAATTCTTTTTCAAGGCGGCTGTCCCTTTTTTATATACACTAGCAATATTTGAAAGTTCCAATTTCTCTATAGTACATTAATACTTGTTATTTTCTATCTTTTTAATTGTAACCAATCTAGTGACTATACATTAGTGTTTTGTGGCAGTTTTTTATTTATATTTCACTAAAAGCTAATGATGTTCAGCATCCTTTCATATTCTTATTGTCTATTTGTATACCTTCTCTGAAGTAATGTCTATTCAAATTCTTCCTCTAAGGAACATGTATAAAGGACCCATGGACAAAATCAAAGGGGGGTAAGATTGAGGGTGGGGCAGGGAAAATGATGGCAGGGAAATGGAGACAATTGTACTAGAATGACAATAAAAAAAATGAAAACAAAACAAAACAACCCCCCCCCACAAATTCTTCCTCTACTTTTAAATTGTACTACTTGTCTTTTCATTATCAAGTGGTAAGAATTCTTTATATATTTTGTATATAAGTCTCTTAAAAATATATATCTTTTGTAAATATTTTCTTCAAGACTGTGGGTTGTTGTTTTACTTTCTTGATGGTGTCCTTTGAAACACAAAGTTTTTAATTCTATAAAATCCAATTTATCTATTTTTTTCTTTTGTGCTTTTGATATTGTATTTAAGAAACCTTGCCTAATCCAAGACCACAAAAAATTATTTCTATATTTTTTTCTGAGAGTCCTTTATTTTTAAACTTTTAAACTCAAGTTTATAATCCATTTTAATTGTTTTTTTAACTAAGGCATGAGGTAGAGGTCCAAGTAAATTTTTTTGCATGTTGTCTCAGCTGGATTTGTTTGAAAAACTATCCTTTCCTTATTGAATTTTCTTGACATCTTTTTCAAAAATCAATTAACCATAAGTTTTAGATTTCAGGTTGTAATTTTACTTCTATTTATTAACCTGTCTATACTTATTATAGTACTATTTGGTCTTTATTACTGCATCTGTATAGTAAGATTTCAAATCAGGAAGTATGAGTCTTTAAACCTTGCTCTTTTTCTTTCATGATTGTTCTTGGTATTCCAGATAATTTGCATTTCCATATGAATTTTATGTTCAGCTTGTCAAAACCATATATTTTTTTAAATTACAAATCAAGGCATTTATTTCTGTTAAAATTTTTTTAAATTTTTCAGTTACAGGTGACATACAATATTATATTAGTTTCAGGTATACAGCAATGATTACACATTTATGAAGTGATCAGCCCAATAAGTCTAGTAATCATCTCACATCATACATAGTTATTACAATATTATTAACTATATTTCTTATGTTGTACTTTACATTTCTGTGATTGTTTATATAACTTGTAATTTGCAAATCTTAAACCCTTCTTTTTCCACACATTCTCCCAATACCTTCCCATTAGGCAACCCTCAAAATGTTCTCTACAGCTGAGACTTTTCTGTTTTGCTTGTATGTTTATTTTTTATTTATTTTATTATCTTTTAATTGAACTTATTGGGGTGACACTGATTAACAAAATTATATAAGTTTCAACCCTGGCCAGGTAGGTCAGTTGGTTAGAACATCATCCCAATTCACCAAGGTTGCAGGTTTGATCTCCAATAAAAGCACATATGAGAATCAATCACTGAATGTATAATTAACTGGAACAATAAATCAATGTTTAATTAATGTGTGTGTCTCTCTTTCAAATCAATAAATAAAAATTTGAAGAAGCAGAAAGCCTGAACAGACTAGTAACAGCTAGTGAAATTGAAGCAATAATCAAAAAACTCCTGGCAAACAAAAGCCCTGGACTAGATGGTTTCAAAGGAGAATTTTACAAAACATTTAAGGAAGAGTTAACCCCTATCCTTCTCAAACTATTAAAAAAAATCCAAGAAGAAGGAAGGCTCCCAAACTCTTGTTATAAGGCCAATATCATTTTAACCTGGAACCAGATAAAGACACAACAAAGAAAGAAAACTACACACCAATATCGCTGATGAACATAGATGCTAAAATCCTTAGCAAAATATTGGCAAAACACATCGAGCAATACATTAAAAAGATCACACGCCATGATCAAGTGGGATTCATCCCAGGGATGCAAGGATGGTACAATGTTTGCAAATCAATAAATGTAATACATCACATAAACAAAAGGAAAGACAGAAATCATGTAATCACATTAATAGATGCGGAAAAAGCATTTGAAATGGTACAGCACCAATTTATGATAAAAACATCCAACAAAGTGGGAAAGATGGAACATACCTCAATATAATAAAGGCTGTATCTGAGAACCCTATAGCCAATATCATACTCAACAAGCAAAAACTAAAAGCTTTCCCACTGAGATCATAAACAAGACAAGGGGTCCGCTTTCACCATTTATACTCAACATAGTATTGGAAGTTGTAGCCACAGCAGACATGAAAAATAAATAAACTGGAAATGAGGGAGCAAAACTGTCATTGTTTTCAGGTAACATGATAGTGTACATAGAAAACCCTATAGACTCCACCAAAAAATGACCCAACTTAATAAGTGAACTTGGTAAAACAGCATGATGCAAAGTCAATATTCAGAAATCAAAGACATTTTTGTACACCAACAAAATATCAGAAACAGAAATCAGGAAAAATATCCCATTTGCTATAGCAACAAGAAAAATAAAGTACCTAGGAATAAATTTAACCAAGAGGTAAAAGACCTGTACTCAGAAAACTTCACAAAACTGAGGAAAGAAAGTAAGGAAGACACAAATAAATGGAAGCATATACCATGTTCATGGATTGGAAGAAATAACATTATCAAAATGTCTATATTACCCAAAGCAATTATAGATTCAATGCAATCCCTTGTCATTAAGATACCAATGATATACTTCACAGATATAGAACAAACATTTCAAAAATTTATGTGGAACCATAGATGACCCCAAATAGCCACAGCAATTTTGAGAAGAACAAAGTAGGAAGGATCACAATACCTGATAGCAAACTATATTACAAGGTTACTGTAATCAAAACAGGGTGGTACTGGTTTATGAACAGGCACATAAATCAATGGAACAGAACAGAGAGCCCAGAAATAAAACCATGTCTCTATGGTCAATTAATACTTGACAAAGAGGGCAGGAACATTAAAATGGAGTAAAAATAGCCTCTTCAACAAATGGTATTGGGAGATCTGGGCAACTACATGCAAAAAAATGAAACTCGACCACCAACTTATACCATATACCAAATACCAAAATAAACTCAAGATGGGTAAAAGACTTAAATATAAGTCATGACACCATAAACTTCCTAGAGGAGAACATAGGCAGGAAAATTTCAGATATTCCATGCAGCATCATTTTCACCAATATGTCCCCTAGAGCAAGGGACATAAAGGAAAAAATAAACAAATGGGACTACATGAAATTAAAAAGATACTGCATGGCTAAAGAAAACATCAGCAAAATGAAAAGGGAACCAAACATATGGAAAAATATATTTGACAATGATATTTCAGACAAGGGTTTGATCTCCAAAATATATAAATAACTAAAATGACTCCATTCCAGGAAGACAAACAATCCAATTAAAAAATGGACAAAGACCCTGAACAGATACTTCTGAAAGGAGGACATACAGAGACATGTAAAAGGATGTTCAACACCACTAGCCATCAGAGAGATGCAAATTAAAATCACAATGAGATACCACTTCACACTAGTCAGTATGGTCATTATTAAGAAATCCACAAACAAGTGCTGGCAAGACTGTGGAGAAAAGCGTACCCTAGTTGGTGGGAAGGCAGACTGGTGCATCCACTGTGGAAAACAGTATGGAATTTCCTCGGAAAACTAAAATGGAACTGCCTTTAAACCAGGCAATTCCATTGCTGGGATTATATCCTAAGAATTCTGAAACACCAGTGCAAAAGAACCTATGCACCCTAATGTTCATAGCAGCACAATTTACAATAGCCAAGTGGTAGAAAGAACCTACGTGCCCATCAGTAAATGATACATTTACACAATGGACTACTACACTGAAGAAAGAAAGAAGGAGCTCCTACCCTTCAAGACAGCATGGGCACAACTGGAGAGCACTGTACTAAGTGAAATAAGCCAGTCAGTAAAAGACAGATACCATATGATCTCACCTATAAGTGAAACCTAATCAACAAAACAAACAAACAAGCAAAATATAACCAGTGACATTGAGATAAAGAACAAACTGCCATTAACCAGAGGGGAGGAGGGAGGTGGATAACAGGGGAAAGAAGGGGAAGGGTCGTCAAGGAATATGTATAAAGGACCCATGGACAAAGACAAAGGGTGGGGGAGGATTCAATGTAGGAGGTGGGCAGTTGGTGGGGAAGGGAGACTGGTGGGGAAAAAATGGGGAAAACAGTAATTGAACAACAATAAAAAATTTAAAAAATTAAGAAATAAATAAAATTTTAAAAAGTATATAGGTTTAAGGTATACAATTCTATAATACATCATCTGTATGTTGTATTGTATCACCACAGGCCAAGTCTCCTTCCATCACCATTTGTCCCCCTTTACTCTCTCCAACCTCCCCCAACTTCCCCTTTCCTCTGGTAACCACCATACTGTTTCTATGAGCTGTTTTGTTGTTGTTGTTGTTTTGTTTTTTGTTTTGTTTTTTTTTTGCTTAATCCCTTCAGATTTTTCACAGAGCCCCCAGAAACCTCCCCTCTGACAGTTGTCAGTCTGTTCTGTGTACCTATGAGTCTGTTTCTCTTTTGTTTGTTAGTTTATTTTGTCCATTAAATACCACATATAAGTAAAATTATATCATATTTGTATTTCTCTGACTGGCTTACTTCACTTAGTATAATATTCTCTATGTCCATTCATTCCATCTTAAAAGCTAGGATTTCCTGGTTTTTTTACAGCCAAGTAGTATTTCATTGTGTAAATGTACCACAGCTTTTTTATCCACTCATCTACTGATGAACACTTTGGCTGATTCTAAATCTTGACTATTATGAATAAAGCTACAATGAACATAAGAGTGTATATATTTCTAATTTGTGCTTGTAGGCTTTTTTGGCTATATTCTCAGAATTGAAATTGCTGGGTCATAAAGCAGTCCCATTTTCAATTTTTTGAGGTAACTCCACATTGCTTTCCACAATGGCCACACCAATCTGCATTCCCACCGACAATGCAAAAGGATACCCTATTCTTCACCTCCTCACCAGCACTCGCTGTTTGTTGATGTATTGATAATAGCCATTCTTACAGGTATGAGGTGATATCTGATTTTGGCTTTAATTTGCATTTTTCTGATGATTAGTGATGTTGAGTATCTTTTCATATGTCTATGGGCCATCTGTATGTCCTCTTTGGAGAAGTTTCTTTACAGGTCCTTTACCTATTTTTTAAATTGGATTGTTTGGGGTTTTTTTGGTGTTGAGTTGTATATATTCTTTATAAATTTGGGATATGAATGCCTTATCAGGTATATCCTTGGCAAATACGTTCTCTCACTCAGTGGATTATCTTTTCATTTTTTTTTTAAACATCAGTGTGCAGGAGAAACATCAGTCAATTGTCTCTCCCATGCTCCCAATCAGGGACCTGGCTTGCAACTCTAGCATGTACCCTGACAGAGGACTGAACTGGTGACCCTTCAGTTCCCAGACTGATGCTCAACCCACTGAGCCACACAACCAGGGCTGTCTTTTCATTTGTTGATGTGAAAAACTTTTTAGTTTGCTGTAGACCTATTTTTTTTCCTTTTGTTTCCTTTACCTAAGGCAGTATATCAAAAAATATTTTCACAAAAAGTATGAGATTTTCTGCCTAAATATTTTTCTTGTATGATTTTTATGGTTTCAAGTCTAATATTTAAGTCTTTAATCTATTTTGAGTTTATTCTTGTGTATGATGTAAGAAGATAGGCTGGCTTCTTTCTTTCTTTTCTTTTTTTTTTTCTTTCTTTCTTTCTTTCTTTCTTTCTTTCTTTCTTTCTTTCTTTCTTTCTTTCTTTCTTTTTTTTTTTGCATGCATCTGTCCAATTTTCCTAACACCATTTATTGAATGCACTATCTTTACCCCATTGTATGTTTTTGACTCCCTTGTCCAATATTAATTGACCATAAAGGTGTGGGTTTATATCTGGGCTCTCTATTCTGTTTCATTGATTTATATGCCTATGAATATGCCATTATCATGTTGTTTTGGTACTATGGCCTTGTACTATAGTTTGATATCAGGTAACATGATTCTCCCAATTTCATTCTTTTTTCTCAAGATTACTGTTGCTATTCAGGATCTTTTGTTGTTCCACATAAATTTTTGGAATATTTGTTCTGGTTTTGTGAAATATGTAATTGGCATTTTGATAGGAATTCTGTAGAATCTATAGATTGCTTTGGGTAGTGTGGAAAGTTTAACATTATTAATTCTTATAATCCATGAACACAATATATGCATCCACTTATTTGTATCTTGGTTTCTTTCCTCGGTATCTTATAATTTTCCCAGTAAAGGTCTTTTACATACTTGGTTAAATTTATTCCTAGGTATTTTATTTTTATTAACACAATTTTAAATGAGATTTTCTTAGTTTCCCTTTCTGATAGTTAATTATATTGTATAGAAATGCAACTTATTTCTGAATGTTTATTTTGTATCCTGCTATCTTACTGGATTCATTTCTCAGCTCTAACAGTGTTTTGGTGGAATCCTTAGAGTTCTCTATACATGGAACCATGTCACCTTCAAATTATGACAATTTTACTAATTTCTTTCCAATTTGGATGCCTTTTATTTCTTCTTCTTGCCTGATTGCTGGCTATGACTTCCAGTACTATTTTGGATAATACTGGTGAAAGCAGACATCCCTTTCTTGTTTCAGACCTGAAGGGCAACAGTTTTTGCTCAGTGAGTATGAAATTGGTGATGAGTTTGTCATATATGGCCTTTATTATGTTGAGGTATAATCCTTCAATTCTCACTTTACTAAGGATTTTTATCATAACTGGGTGCTACATTTTATCATTTTTTTCTGTATCTATTGATACAATCATGTGATTTTTATTCTTCATTTTGTTTATGTAGTGTATCATAGTTTTTGTTTTGTGGATATTGTACCAACTTTGCATCCCTGGAATGAATCCAACTTGATCATGGTGTATGACCTTTTTAATGTGTCACTGGATTCAGGCTGCTAGTAGTTAGTTAAGGATTTAACATCTATGTTCATTAGGGATATTGGTCTATAATTTTCTTTCTTGGTAGTGTCTTTATCCAGTTTTGAAATTAGAATAATGCTGGGTTAGTAAAGTCAGGTTGGGGGGTCTTCCTTCCCATTTAATTGTTTGAATAGTTCGAGAAGGATAGGTGTTAGTTCTTCTTTGAATGTTTGGTAAAACCCACCTATGAAGCCATTCAGTCTAGGAGTTTTGCTTGCTAGGAATGTTTTGATTATTGCTCCCATTTCATTAACTGTAATTGGTCTATTCAGATTTTCTGATTCTCTTTGATTCAGTTTTGGAAGACAGTATGTTTCTAGGAATGTATCCATTTCTTCTAGATTGTCCAATTTGTTGGCATATAGTTCATAATTTTTTTACAATTCTTTATATTTCTTTGATATCAGTTTTTACTTCTCCTCTTTTATTTCTGATTTTGTTTATTTGAGTCCTCTCTTTTTCTTGATGAGCCTGGTTATAGGTTTGTGAATCTTGTTCATCTTTACAAAGAACTAGCTCTTGGTCTCTTTGATCTATTATATTGCTTTCTTTAGACTTTATTTTATTTATTTCTGTACTGATCTTTATTATTTTCTTTCTTTTACTCACTTTGGGCTTTGTTTGTTGTTCTTTTAAAACTCCTTTAAGTGAAAAGCTAGATTGTACATTTGAGCTTTTTCTTGTTTCTTGAGATATCACTATAATGATGTAAGTTCCTCTCTTAGGACTGCTTTTGCTCTGCCCCATAGATTTTGGGTTACTGTGTCCTCATTTTCATTAGTTTCAAGGTATTTTTTTTATTCCTACCTTCATCTCATTGTTAACCCATTCATTGTTTAGTAACATGTTATTTAACCTCAATATTTTTGTGTTGTTTTCAATTTTTTCTTGTGAGTGATGTTAATTTTTATACCATTAAAATAAGACCCTTTATATGATTTAAATCATCTTAAATTTATTGAGACTTGTTTCATGTTCTAACATGGGCTGTATCCTGAAAACATGGTCTATCTGCACTTGAGAAGAATTGGAGTGAAATATTCTGATAATTTTATTTAAGTCCATCTGATCTAGTGTGTAATATAAGACTGCAGTTTTCTTGTTGATTTTCTGTCTGGAAGGTCTATCCATTGATACCAATGGGGTGTCAAAATCCACTACTCTGACTATATTACTGTCAGTCTCTCCCTTTATGTCCATTAATATTTGCTTTCTACATTGAGATGCTCCTATGTTGAGTGCATAAATGTTTACAGGGGTTATACCCTCTTGTTGGATTGCTCCTTGTCGTTATGTAGTGTCCTTCATTGTCTCTTACCATAGCCTTTGTTTTAAAGTTCATTTTGTCATATGTAACTGTTGCTATTCCAGCTTTTTTCCATTTCTATTTACATGAAGTATCTTTTTCCATCCCCCTCCTTTTTTTTTTTTTTTTTTTTTTTTGGTCTGTGCATATCTTTTGTTGTGAGGTGGGTCTCTTGTAAATAGCGTATATATGGGTCTTATTTTCTTATCCCTAAGCTACCGTATGTGTTTTGATATGAACTTTGAAGTTATTTACATTTAAAGTGGTTATTGATAGGTACATATTTGTTGCCATTTTATTCTTTTAACTATGTTTCTCTGTCCTTCTTCCTCCTTCTTCTTCAAGGTTACCATTTAACATTTCTTGCAATATGAGTTTCATGGTTCCAAACACCTTTAGATTTTTCATGTCTGGAAAGATCTTAATTTCTCCTTCAATTTTAAATGATAGCTTCACTATAAAGTAATCTTGGTTGTAGGTCCTTATTTTTCATCACTTTGAATACTTTTTGCCAATCTCTTCTGGCCTACAATGTTTATATGGAGAAATCAACTTTTAGTCTTATGGAAGCTCTCCTGTAGATAACTAACTCCCTTCCTCTTGCTGTTTTTAGGATTCTCTCTTTGTCATTAACCTTTGCCATTTTAGTTATGACATGTCTTGGTGTGAACCTCTTTGGTTTCATCACGTTTGGGACTCTCTGAACTTTCCAGATTTCTGTGTCTTTTTCCTCCACCAGGTTAGGCAAGATTTCAGTCATTTTTGTTTCAAACAGGTTCTCCGTCCCTAGCACACTCTCTTCTTTTGGTATCCCCATGACATGGATGTTGTTACGCTTCATGTTGTCCCGAAGGTTCTTTAAACTATCCTCATTATTTAAATTTTTTTTTCTGCTCTGACTGGGTATGTTCTGCTACTATCTTCCATATCACTGATTTGATCCTCTGCTTCATCCAACCAACTGTTATTCCTTCTAGTACACTCTTCATTTTAGATATTGTATTCTCTATTTCTGTCTCATTCTTTTTTCATGATTTCTATGTCCTTTTTCATGCTTCTGCCATTCTCATTAAGTTCTTCGTAGTTCTTACTAAGTTTCTTGAGCATCCTTGTAACCATTCTTTTGAATTTTATATCTGGTAAATTGCTCATCTTCATTTCATTTAGCTCTTTTTTTCTGGAAATTTCTCCTTTTGTTTGTGGCATGTTTCTTTGTCCATTTTGGCTGCCTCTTTGTGTTTATTTTTTTTCTTTGTGTTTATTTTTATGTATTAGCTAGATCTGATATAATTCCCAGCCTTGGTAGGGTGGCCTTACATATTAGGTGTCCTATGGGACCCAGTGGCAGTCTCCTTGACCACCTGCTCTGGACCACAAGGAATGTCCCTTGTGTGGGTTATGTGGGTCCTCCCATTGTAACTGAGCCTCGATTGCTATTGTCTAGTTGGTGTGTGGGTCGACCTTAGGGTGCCTGATTGTGAAAATCAACCCTGACCACAGTGTACGTGCTGTTGGTCAGGTATAGACCACACATAGTGGAATTGGCCTCAGTGGTGTCTGAAGCCCACTGAGATCTCCTTTTGGGCTCACTGCTGGTGAGGCTAATTGAATCCTGCTCTGCTGTTGTTTGAAGCTGGCCACTGGGTGTATTTGTTCTGGGGCTTCTTGGAAGAGGTTCTGGTACAGGTCAATGTCAGGTGCACATGTGATTCACAGTTTGTGGCTACCTCTGCTGGGCCTTGTTGTGCGAGGAAAGGATCAAACTGCCCACCAAGAATGGCTTTGACCAGAACAGGACCTGGGGGCAGTTCAGCAAATGTCTTTAAAAACCCTGAGATCCGCCTCCACCTACCTCTGCTTTTTGGCTGCCTGTTAGGCTCAGTCCCTGAAAGAACCTCTGGTGGTACTTGACTTGCACGAGATGGGTTCTCAGTGAATTACTGGGTAGAGGTAAGTGGTGTTCGCCAGGGCTGTACAGGTTCAAACTTGGTGCCAGTGCTGAGTCTACAGTCACTCAGCAATATTCCAAGTCAAACTGCTACCCACTGGGTACTTGTACACCTTTGTAGTGAGGCAGGGTCTCATGGTGCCATCACACTAAAGCCAGCAGAGTTTATCAGGTCTGAACAGATCAAGATTTGGCTGTAGAAGGGAGGGCTCTGTACCAACTGGGCATGCAGGGGAAAAATTGTCCCTGTTCTTGTGCCACACAACTCTGTCACAGATTCTGCCCAGGCCTCAGCAGGGCAGAGCCAGCAGGTAGGGCCCCCAGGAATTGGGAGAGGCATAGGTGCCAGTCAGTCTTGAGGAAAAGTGGGGGAAGTGGCTCCCACCTCAGGTCCACACAACTGTCTATCCTAGGTTCGGCCCAGACCTCAGCAGGGCAGAGCTACCAGGAGTCAGGAGGTTGGAGCCACTGGGAACTTGAAGAGTGGGGCTAGTGATCTTCCATGATCAGGAGGTGCCAGCTAGGTTCACTGCCTAGCTATTCAAAATGTCCCCTGCCCTAAAGTGACATAACTCAGTCACTAACACCCCCTGAGTCTGCCCAGATTTCTACACCCCTGCTCAGGCAACCAACTCCTCAGCAGGGTGGAGCAATAGGGAATCCAGAGGGTGGGGCTTTCCCATTCCCCCAGGCTGATGCTGTATGGAGGGGCATGATGAAAGATGACATCAGCAGCGCAGGAGAGTGACTTAACACAGGGGCCCAAGCAGCTGTTTCCTCAGCTCTCTACCCAGATCCACAAACTCTAATCTTTGCTCATACAACTCCAGCCTGCTCCACCCTCCCTCTACTGGAGCCCAGGGTGAGTAAACTATGAATAAGATTTTGTACATTAGCTCTTTAAGAGGGTGCCTGTGTCTATAGCAGACAGAAATCTTGCTGGTTTTCACAGCCAGATGTTATGTGGGCACCTCTTTCCAGCTTAGATGCTCTGGGCTGGGAGCCTGGTTTGGGGTTGAAACCCCCTGCTTCTCATGGGGATCCTTTGCAGCTGAGATACCCCTCCAGAATCTCAACTACTTCCCATGGGAGCAGAGCCAGATCTTTTGGTCTCTCCACTCTTGCTACCAGTCTTGATGTTGCCTCATCTGTAAATACTTGGTTACAAAACTTTTCTTCAGCCAATCTTTGGTTGGTTATTTAGATTGATTGCTCTATATTTTAATTGTAATTCAAGTTTGGTCCTGGGGAGAGGTGAGTGTAATGTCTACCTAATATACCACCATTTGGATCCTCTCTATTATGTTTTTTGGATTCCACATATAAGTGAAATCATATTATATTTGTCCTTCCCTGACTACTTCACTTAGCATAATGCCCTCTAGGCCCATCCATATGATCATAAATGGTAAGGTTTCATTTTTTTTTATAGGTGAGCAGTATTCCATTGTATATATGTAATGCATATTCTTTGTCCATTTGTCTATTGATAGACACAGGTTGTTTCCATGTCTTGCTTATTGTAGAAAATTCTGCAATAAACATAAGGGTGCATATGCAAAACTCTTTCTTTGAAAAAAGCCTGGTGGTATTCTGACAGAGCTTGAATTTCATCTATAAATGACTTTGAGAAGCAGTGCCATCTTAACCAATATTAAGTCTTACATTCATTGAACATGGAATATCTTTCCATTTATTTAGATATTCTTTAATTTTTAACAATATTTTGTAAATTTTAATGTACAAGTCTAGTGCTTCTTTTGTTAAATTAATTACTATTTTATGCTGTTTTAAGTGAGATTGTTTTATTTTTTAAGTTAATTTTGAATTGTTAATTGTTATTGCATAAGGTTATTTTTATATTAATTACACATCACAAAGCCTTGCTGAGCTCATCTATTACAACTTTTGATGGATTCCTTAGGATTTTCCATATACATGATTATATTGTATGAAAATAGAAATAATTTTACTTCCTTTCCAACCTGGAGGTCTTTTATTTCTTTTTCCTGCCTAGTTGACCTGGCCAGATATTTAGTAAATTTCTTTCCTTGAATCACCACCTCTAGACTTCAAATTCTTCCCATTGCCTGGGATCTGTACCAACTGATCTCAGGCAATGGGAGGAATTTCTGTTGCCATAACCCACCACATACACACACACACACACACACACACACACACACACACACTAATCTTCATTGCCATTTTTCCACCCTTCATAATGCTTATCTAGGACAATGGTTTAGACTTAGTAGTTGCCCTCCATTTCTGTACCCCTATCCTCCGGCAATGCCCCATCTTACCTTGGGGCTCTTTCTCTCCCCACTATATTAACTCATTAAGTGAGATCAAATTTCACTATAATCTTTTATATTCAAACTGGATCTAGATTATTGGATTTAGTTCTAAGTGCTATATTTTACAAGAGACATTCAGTAAAGTAAAGATAAATCAGGTTGTCCTAGAACTAGAAACTATGCAGTCTGAGAAGTAGTTTTTATGGGAAAGCATTGAAGGAAACAAAAGTCTACCACTCTGAAGCTGCTTTCTGGGATATTGATTTTAAGCTGTTTATTAAGAAACAAAAGACCCAGAAAGAATATTTGACAATTCCCCCACCCACCCTTTTCCTGCTGAAGAAATTCATACGGAGAAACCTACTTCAGAAATGATGTCACTTTATCCTAATTCAACTTAAGTATGATAAATCAGAGGGTTTCAGGTAGGGTCCTATTAGCTAGAATCCCCCTGTGTTCCATTGTTTTGAGTTGCCTAGCAAGGATTTTCCTGCCATATGTGTTTTGCTCTTCCTTAACTACCTGTTGATCACCCATTCCCACTTCTGAAATCAAATACCCTATTCTCTTTTTGACCTTTGTCCAAAATGTCATATACCCAATGTTGCCCGATTGTCTTTAGAATTTTCATGGATTTATTATATCTATGTGAATTTGTCATGCACAGGTATTAAACTTAATGTTCTGTTAATCTGTATCTGTTAATTTGGTTAGTAACCCAGCCTAGAAGAACTTAAACGATAGAAGGAAAATTACTGATATTTTTAATCACCCCACCCCAGAGCATCATCCCTTTCAAGAGATTTATACAATAGATACACTGGGTTCCCCATACAGATCTCATTACCAGATGCAAACATTTATCTCCCTGCTGCCGTGTGTTGGTTTTTAATGGTTGGCCATAGTGCCCTATCCAGGGAATTGCCATCTGCTGAGAGGAGCCAGCCAGTTCTCCCAGAAAGTTGACCAGTGCCTCTGAGGACAGACCACAACAAATGACTGCCAGCTGATTTGCCTCAAGGTCTTACATCCTTCACTCTCTCTCCTGAAAACCTTCCCTCAATAAGTCATCTGTATGTGAGTCTCCCTCTCAGGCTTTGCTTCTAGAGAACCCAACCTAAGACAACTTGACACCTCCTACTCAAGAAAAGCAGGTGGAGCTGTGATCATTGTTTGCTACAAAACTATGCTAAAGTCTTTAGGCCCCTTCACATCAATAATTCACATACGTAAAATATCTACTAATTACCTACTACAATTCCCTCTTTGCTTAGAAAATTTCCTCCTATTTGCTTTTAAATTTCTAATAATAGATGAAAGAAAAATCTGTTCCTCAAATGAAGTAATAAAATTTTGTCTGGATGTCTCCATGAGCCCACAGAGTAACAGAGTTTTAATCAGATGTCACCATGAGCCTATGATGGGTTTACTAAGGAGAGTAATGAAGGGGATCAGAAAACCTCATTCACCTTCATTTAGTGCTCAAGGAGCTCACAGTGGGTCAGGCCTCTCCTGGACAATGATTTTGTTGGAGAGCCCCATGGTTGTGTGAACCTCATCAAGTTGAATCCAGATCTGCTCAGGTAATTGTAAAATTCCTTCTTCAGGCAGAAGGTAGGTTCAGTGAGGGTAGCCAGACCTCTTTCACACTAGGGTCTGAACCTGCCCTAGCTCTGTCCCAGGACCTTTTGCATAGGGGTGACTTCTAGTTTCCTGACTCACCCAAGAAAAATCTCAAGGAGGACTTGGAGTGAGAACAAAGCAAGTTTCATTCAAGTAAAGACATAGAAAGAGTTTAGGACGTGGGCTCCTGGAGACAGGATCAGGATTTAGCCTGGCACTGGCTGCTGCTGCCTGTTGCCCCCCTTGCAAGTCTCACAGAACACTACCGTGAAAGAAGCAAAAGTGCACATCCAAGAGGACGCGGTCAGTCCTTTCCTAGGATTTTGTTGCTTCCAGTCTTTTGAATTTTGTGGAACCAAATTCAGTCTCTGCCATCCGGTTGGGGTGGGCCTTGTCCCTAATATGTTCTGTTTGGAAGTGTCATGGTATTCACTGCCCTTGGTTGGAGGAAGGGAGTCCTTCTAGTTGTGGTGTCAATTTTCATTACAATGATGGTATAATGAGCTTTGGGGTCATTCTCTGGTCATTTTCTCCTCCATCGTAGAATACTGGGGCTTTAGCTAGTTCCTATTGTTGACCTCTGTCTCCACTGTAGGGGTTTCCTGCCATAAATATTTTTCCTTTGATTATGTATGGAGGTAGGGGTTCTGGTTAGAGGACTTAGCAGCTTACCATCCTGTGATGCTCCTACTTCATCATTCCACTTGTCAGGATTTTTCCCTATCTTCTTTCTGTTCTGCCTCACTAGTACCTGAACATTGTTCAACATCACATTTTCTGTGGATGGCTCTGCCTTTTAAGTCTTGTAAATTTCATCATATTGACATGAGAAAGAATCAAAGTATGATCTTGACCAAGGAGGGGCAGCCTTCCTAATTCTGTGAGTTTTTAAATAGCGCAGATGCCAGAGAATAAATGATCAAGAGCAGTCAGAGAATTATCTACAAATATCTGAAGTTCAGCCACATTAGCCATATCAAAGAGGTAAATTATTTTAGTGGTATTTTCAAGATGGTACCATTAAAACAAAGGAAACATTTCTTCTGAAATGGAGTTATGTACTGGTTACCATGGGAGAACTGCACAAAAGAGTAGTATTTAAATCAACATGAGAACCAGAAGTGGAGGAGGAAGTAACACAGGCTGTGTATTGAGGGATGAGTAGGATTTCATGAAGGGATGAAGGGGGTAGTGACATTCCAAGCAGAGGTATGTGCGAAGACACCAAGACAGGACAGCATGTGTCACATGAAGGTTGCTTCTCTCCAAGTAGAAGGTCATTCAGTGTGGCTGCATAAATGGTACATGGTGATAGGGGGAGGCGTAGAAGACAAAATCTGGGAGGGTGGCAGAGTCAGCACACTTAGGTTCCTTTATTTTGAAATAGAATTTGAATTTCAACCAGGAAGTGAGTATAGATCCATTGAAGGATGTTAAAAGAAGGGGAGGGGATAAAATAATTAGGTTTTTAATTTCATTCACTCATACACCTATAAAGAGAGCAGACTGGTTAGGAGAAAAATGGTTAAAAGTGTCAGGAATAAGAAAGCAGCCCATTGAGGAAACTAATGGAGAAATCCAGGTAAAAGAGAGAAGGACTTGAATGCAGGTCCTAGAGGTGAGTACAGAGTAAGAGGTGAAATCTTTAAGACCTGAGCACTAATTGGGTGAATGGATTAGTCAAAAAAATAAAAAAAGGAAGCCTAGAATGATATACAATTATTGAGAAATAAAAGAATAAATATCTGAAAAGAACCTGTGCACCCAATGTTCATAGCAGCACAATTTATAATAGCCCAGAGCTGGAAGTAACCTAAGTGCCTATCAGTGAATAAGTGGATCAAAAAATCTATGGTACACTTACACAATGGATACTACGCAGCAGAAAAAAAGGAGGGGCTCCTACCCTTTGTGACAGCATGGGTGGAACTCGAGAGCACTATGCTAAGTGAAATAAGTCAGGAAGTAAAAGACAAATACCATATGATCTCACCTATAAGTGATACCTAATCAACAAAACAAAAAAGCAAGCAAAATATAACCAGGGACATTGAAATAAAGAACAAACTGACAGTAACTAGAGGGGAGGGGGAAGGGAGGGATAACAGGGGAAAAAATTAGAAGGGTTGTCAAGGAATGTGTATAAAGGACCCATGGACAAAACCATAGGTGGTAGGTAGGAGTGTGGGAGGTAGGGACGGGTGTGGTGGGGGGAGTGGTGGGAGGAAAATGGAGAAAACTGTACTTGAACAATAAGAAAAAAAAGAAAAAGAAAAAAGGTAATAAAAAGAATAAATATCTATATCTATACAGAAAGCGAGAGACAAGGGCAAACAGAGAAAGAGAAGAGAGAATAGAGGGGGAAATGAACAGAAAGAAAGAAAGAAGCACAGAGAGAAAAGAAAAAGAGAGTAAAAGAACAAGAGGGTCTGGCCAGGATAGAGGCATAGGCAGAGATGCTTGGCTTCCTCACACAACCAAAAAAAGGATAACAGCCAATTTAAAAACAAAAGACAACCAGAACTTCCAGAAAATCAAACTGCATGGCAGTCCAACAACCAAGAAGTTAAAGAAACATTCATCCAGACTGGTAGGAGGGGCGGAGATGGGGACAGAGAGGACATGCAGCAAGGCAGCAGCTGGCAGATGGTGGGGTGATCTCACATTTGCATGTGGATAAGCCAGGAGGGACAATGAGGGAGCAAGACAGAAAGAGAAAACCAGAGTTTCCACACAGGAAACTAAAGCATCAAAACCCCTGGTTGTAAAAATCTGTGGGGACTGCGGTGGTGGGAGAAACTCTCAGTCTCACAGGAGAGTCCATTGGAGAAACCATGTCATCCTAGAATGTACACAAACTCACCAACCTGTGAATCAGCACCTCAAGGGGCACAATCCATTTGTGGGAAGTGAGGGAAGTGACAAAAGTGAGGTGAGAGCTGAGCAAGTGGCATTGTTCCCTCTCTTACCCCTCCCACAGAGACAGTGCTACAACACAGGGAAGAGGGTTGCCCCACCCTGGCAAAAACCTAAGGCTCTGCTCCTTACAATGTAACAGGTGCGCTGAGACAAAAAAATATGACCTAAATGAAAGAACAGATCAAAACTCCAGAAAAAGAACTAAACAATGAGGAGACAGACAACCTATCTGATACAGAGTCAAAACACTGTTAATCAGGATACTCACAGAACTGATTGAGCTCTGTTCCAAAATGAAGAAATGAAGGCTATACAAAGTGAAATAAAGGAAAATATACAGGAACCAACAGTGGAGGGAAGGGAACCTGGACTCAAATCAATGATTTTGAACAAAAGGGAGAAATAGACATCCAACCAGAACAAAATGAAGAAACAGGAATTCAAAACAATGAGAAGAGGATTAGGAAGCTCTGTGATGACTTTAAATGGTCCAACATCTGAATCACAGGGATGCCAGAGGAGAAGAGGATGAGCAAGAAATTAAAAACTTATTAGAAAAAATAATGAAGGAAAACTTCCCCAATCTGACAAAGAGAGTAGTCTTCCAGGAAGTCCAGGAAGCCCAGGGAGTCCCATAGAAATTGGACCCAAGGAAGCAGACAGCAAGGCACCTCAAAATTACATTACCCAAGATGAAAGATAAGGAGAGAATCTTAAAAGCAGCAAGAGGAAAGGAGAGAGTTACCTATAAAGGAGTTCCCATAAGACTATCAACCAATTTCTCAAAAGAAACCTGACAGGTAAGAAGGGGCTGGAAAGAAGTATTCAAAGTCATGAAAAGCAAGAACCTACATCCAAGATTACTCTATCCAGCAAAGCTATCATTTAGAATGGAAGAGCAGATAAAGTGCCTCCTAGATAAGGTAAAGTTAAAGGAGTTCATCATCACCAAGACTGTATTATATGAAATATTTAAGGGACTTATTATCTAAGAAATAGAAGATCAAAAACTATGAACAGTAAAATGAAAACAAACACATCTATCAACAACTGAACCTAAAAAACAAAAACAAACTAAGCAAACAGCTAGAACAGGAACAAAATCACAGAAACGGCGATCACATGGAGGGTTATCATTGGAGAGAGGGAGGGGGAGAATGGGAGGAAAGGTAGAGGGAATAAGAAGCACAAATGATAGGTACAAAATAGACAGGGGAAGCTAAAGAATAGCACAGGAAATGGAGAAGCCCAAGAACTTATACGTATGATCCACAGACATGAATGAACTAAGGAGAGAGGGATGCTGGAGGCTGAGGAGGTGCAGGGAGAAAGGGGATAAAGAGGAGAAAAAACTGGGACAGCCGTAATACCATAACCAATAATATATACTTAAAAAAAAAGAATAGAAATTGGACAGATGGACCCAGACCAAAAACAACCTTAATCCTGAGACGCAATACATGCTAAATAGAAAAACCTGAAGGAAAAAAAGGAACAAGAAATAAGACACACTTATTGAGGACTGTTTCTGCAGTTTTTAGAGACCTGATTCTATGGATAATCCAGTTATGGTGAAATTAAGGGCTTTGGGGCCACTGTCTAGACTTCTATTATTGAACAGAAATAAAATATGAGACATATATATGTATATATAAATTTAAAATTAATTTTAACAATATATTATTAACTCGGTATATTCAAACTATTTAAAAATACGATCTAAGCACCACAGCGTTGGCAGCTCCTGGAAGCTTGTAAGTGAATTCAGAATCTCAGGCTCACTCCCATACTTACTAAATCAAATCTACATTTTAACAAGACCCACAGGTGATACATGTGCACATTGAAGTTCAAAAAGCACTACCCCAGAACACAGTAAAGATCATATAGCAACCTCGAGGACACTGAAGTATGGTGCAATCGGGTGGCTAACCCAATATCTCACACTGAGGGGATTAAATAAGTATTCATAGAATATAGAAATTTAGATTTCCTTGTCTGACCACCCATATAGTATTGGTTCATCTAGACCAATTTAGTTTCCCTCTTGGCCTTTCCATTATTAAATTAATCATCACACAGAAGAATCCATTAGTTTAAGAATATACAACAATGAGATAAGCTTTCTGATGGAAAAAATATGGGAAAGGGTCCCCCAGCTGATTATTTCAGGACCCCCATTTAATAAAAACCACAGTTGGTTCTGTGGGACAAGACCAGAATTTATGATGGGGCCTATGACACAGGATTTCATTACTCCCATGATGAACCTGGTTTAGTTTACCCTTTTCTCTAAATCCTCTGTCTTCCAATTGCCTGTCAGGACAAAGAAGCATCTTTTCCACCATAAATAGAGATAACACAGGATGCAGGATGGACAATAATGCAAAGAGGCTTTGTGTGGAGCTAGCTTGTGCCAGTGAACCATAATGAATGACAGGGGCGATTTCATGCTGAAAACTGACTGGAATGCTCTAAGCTCAACTATCTGCCTGAATATCTGTGATTATAAAAATTTAGGTACTTAATTTTATTAAGGGAGGTGGTGGATTTACAAAACTCAATATGGGCACATTTAAAAATAGTTCAATAGTTTCAAGAAATAACTTCAAATTATTTAAAATAATCCATGATTTTATATTTCATGTTGGCATAATAGATTCCTAATCTTTCTGTCTAAACAACAAAATACCTTAAAGTTTGAAATTCCCAGAGACCTGAGAAGGCTAGGAGAGGGTGTTCTTCCTAGTAAGCTAGGCCTTTAGCAGCTACATTATCCAAGTTATAATTGCTCATTAAATCTGAACATTAAAAAATATGTTAACACTGCATTTTTATTTCAAATGACCAGAAACATTTAGTTTAATGAAATTTGCTTCTAAGGCTCTCTTTGACATTATAGCTATTATAATTAAAACATTAATTAATCATAATCATAAAATTGCAGAAATACAGTGAGATTGAAAGATGTCATTTAGGTGATATTGAAACTCTAGGATAGTGGTCCCCAACCTTTTTGGCACCATGGACCAGTTTCATTGAAGATGATTTTTCCATGGAACAGGGAGTTGGGGATGGTTTTGGGATAATTCAAGTGCATTACATTTATTGAGTACTTTATTTCTATTTTTACATTGTAATATATAATGAAATAATTATACAACTCACCGTCATGCAGAATCAGTGGGAGCCCTGAGCTTATTTTCTTGCAACTAGATGGTCCCATCTGGGGGTGATGGGAAGCAGTGACACCCGAAGTGTGTTGCTTGTGTCCAGGCTACTCCATAATCTTGTTTCACTTGCTGTCACAGCAGAAAACCCTGCTTCTCAACAATAGGATGTTGGAAAAGGAAGCAGGCTTTTCAGTACTTTCATGGAGATCTCAGGATATTCTGTCTTGACTTAAACCCAGAGTATATGGAGATTTGAAGTTGTCTCAAACATACTTTGAAGGCCATCATCGTTTGCAATCTCAAACAGTTGATTCTCTTCTAGCATGGACAAAGTCGATTCACCTGGCTTATTCACAAGTGAGTTGTAGATCCATTCCTTCCCAGTTCAGGGGTCTTTTGTAGTTGGGAAATAATACTCAAACTCTTTTGAAAGCTGAGATAAGTGATCGTGCATTAGCTGGGAGAAAGAAGGCCCTGGTTCAGTCTCTTTCAAAATTTCTGCTAATGTTTGGAACATGTCAAAAATCCCAATGTTTGTTCATCACCCCCTTAATCCAGTTTGGCTTTGAATGCAGCCATTTTATCTACTGACTTGAACACAGTTGTCATTCTCCCCTGAAGTGACAGATTGAGTTCATCGAGCAGGCTGAATACGTCACAAGTAAGCAAGTTTTGCGACCCATTCTGTGTCACTGAAATGTGTTGCCAGTAGTGTCTGTTATTCTAAAAGAAGTTTCTGGAGCAGCTCTAGTAACTCAAAAACTCTGACCAGTGATATACCTTTAGGAAGCCATCTCACTTCTGTAAGATAACTGTGCTCTGCATCCATCTCCTCGCATACTACGTGAACAGGCGTGAGTTAAGGGTGTGCACTTTAATGTGGTTGATAATTTTAATCACATCCTGCAAAATGTTGTTAAGTTCAGGTGACATTTTTCAGCTAGCCAGCACTTCTCTATGGATGACACAGTGTGTAGACTCACATTGAGAAGCAAACTCTTTGACCTGAGTAGCGAAACCACAAAGCTGTCCAGCCATAGCAACCACTCCATCCGTGCATATGCCAACACAAAATGACCAATTTAGTTTTCCTTGTATGTAATCATTCAAAGACTTGAATAGTTCTGCAGCTGAGGTGTTGGTTGGCAACAAAAGTGCACATAACATATCCTGATGCACATCCTCCTGAAAAATTTATTGCACAAAATCAAGCATTGTTGCCTTATTGTCAACATTGGTAGACTCATCAACTTGGATTGTATGCCACAGTGACTCTTTAATCCTAACAGTTATGTCTCAATGTTCCCTGTTATTTCATCAATTCACCTAGTTATGGTACTAGCTGAAACAGGAACACATGCCACCTTTTGAACTACAGCCTCTCCTAAAAGTTCACAACAAATGTCCTTAGAAGCAGGCAGGATCAACTCTTCACCAATAGTAAAGGGCTTTTTAGCTTTAGCAACACAGTGAGTCACTAAGAATGATGCTCTCAGTGCAGACACATTTTATGAAGTGGTTGTCTTCAATAATTACTTCTGTTCTGCATGTTCACTTCTTTTTCTTTTAAAAAAAACTCCAAAGTCTTGTTTTTTAATACAGGGTGTTTGGTCTCCATGTGGCAAAGAAATTTTGAAGGTTTCATGACTTAATTGGATAGCTGGTCAGCACATATTATATGAAGTGTGTATGGAGAACGTGAACCACCTGTTGCAGTGAACCCATAATTTAAGTAAGACTCTTGGTATTTTCTTTTAAATATAGCTTTTTGTTGGCAGTCTTAGAGTCTTCTGCTGTCTCATCATTGTGTCTTCCCCTCTTTTCAAAGAAGCTCTCTAGCAATGTTTGTTTTTTACTCATTTTGGCTAGGGTTAGCATGTGGGCTTACTGAAACTGTGACTGAGACAGCTGCACAGTGCAAGAAAGAGACACGGGTGGAAATGGTAAATAAAATAAGGGGCAGGCCATGCATGGACAAAAATGTGTCAGATTCTGACTTAAAGACTGCCACCAGATGCAGCTTAACTGTCACTTGCCACTCCCTGATGGGGTTTTGATATGAGTCTGCAAGCAGTTGATTTATTAAGATCTCTGTGCACTCAAACCTCTTTGCTAATGATAACTGGGGAGCAATTTGCAACCACTCCCCAGTGCTCGAATCACCATCTCAGCTCCACCTCAGATCAGAAGGCATTAGATTCTCATAAGGAGCACCAAAGCTAGATCCCTCACATACTCAGTTCAGTGCACAGTTAGGTTTGTGCTCCTATGAGTATCTAATTCCACTGTTGATCTGACAGGAGGTGGAGCTTGCTTGTTAATGTGAGCAGTGGGGAGCACCTGTAAATACAGGTGAAGCTTCACTCACTCACCCAGTACTTACCGCCTGCTGTGTGACCCAGTTTGGGGAAGCCTGGGGACCCTTGCTCTAGGGTATAGTTGAGATGAAATTATGGAATAAATCATTGGAAAGTTAAATAGGGTATTATTCTATTGACTTCTGACATCATAGAACCTAATCCCAAATTCCAAGCCCAGAAACTTCCAACATCATCTCGAGAGTTAACTAGACAAATTTCAGCTAAAAATGCTTTGGTGGAGGCATCGCCACTCCTCTCTCCTTTATGAAATCAACATCAATGTAAAGATAATAATAATAATAGTAATAGAAAAATAAATCTACAAAAAAAGTAGAAGGCAGCAAAATCACAGACCACAATCTATATCAAATGGTTGAAAAATGCCAAAAAAGAAAAGCTAGTTCAGGGAGAAAACCAAGAGTTCATAATTAGCTTTTCAAACATGATTACCCAAAAGCAGTACCCACATACAGGAAGTCCAAACCAGAGACCCTTATACCATAAGAGGCAGCAAGGTTTCAGTGCATTTGAGTCACATTTGTTAGTGTGAAGTGGCAGAAAAGTTAGGTAGGTATGAAGAAATACACCATATATACACAAAATAATCAACCCGCACCAACAATAATAAAAAGGCAACTGTATGACAAAGTGGAGAAGAAAAAGTAGGTGTCTAAGAGCTCTGGGGAATAATACTGCAAAAAGTATTCTCTTTTTTTGTTTGTGTTTCAAGTGACATTTTTATAGTATTTTTTTCTTCTTACTATTTATCCCCCTTATATCCCCTCCCCCTGGTAGTCACCACACTGTTGTCCATGTCCATGAGTCCTTTTTCCTTTTTCCTTGATCCCTCCATCCCCTAACCCCCTACCCAGACCTGTCCACCTACTCTCTCTCTATGAGTTTGTCTGTATTTTTCTTGTTAATTCAGTTCGTTCATTAGATTTCACATATAAGTGAAATTTTATGGTATTTTTCTTTCTCTGGCTGGCTTATTTCACTTAGTATAATGTCCAGGTGCATCCATGCTGTTGCAAAGGGTAAAATTTTCTTGTTTTTTATACCCAAGTATTCCATTGTGTAAATGTCCTATAGTTTTATCCACTCATCTGTGAATGGGCACTTGGGCTGCTTCCAAATCTTGGTTGTAGTAAATAATGCTGCGGTGAGCATAGGGGTAGTTTATATTTTCAAAAACTTTTTAAAAGATTTTATTTATGTATTTTTAGAGGAGAAGGGAGGAAAAAAGAGGAAACATCAAGGTGTGGTTGCCTCTTGCATGCCCCCTGTTGGGGACCTGGCCTGCAACCCAGGCATGTGCCCTGATTGGGAATCAAACTGACAACCCTTTGGTTGCAGGCCGGCACTCAATCCACTGAACCACACCAGCCAGGGCAATTCTTTTGAATTAGTATTTCATATTTCTTTGGATAAATTCCTAGAAGTGGAATCACTGGATCATAAGGCAGTTACATTTTTAATTTTTGAAGTATCTCTGTACTGTTCTCTGCAGTGGCTATACCAATATACATTCCCACCAACAATGCAAAAAGGTTTCCCTTTCTCCGCTTCCTTGCCAGCACTTTTTGCTTGTTGATTTATTGATTATAGCCATTCTGACAAGTGTAAGGTGGTATCACATTGTGGTTTTAATTTGCATTTCTCTGATAATTAGTGACATTGAGCATTTTTTCATATGTGTGTTGTTCTATATGTATGTCCTCTTTGGAGAAGTGTCTATTCAGGTCCTTTGCCCATTTTTAATTGGATTGTTTGTTTTTTTCAGTGTTGCTTTTTAAAAGTTCCTTATACATTTTTTGATATTAACCCCTTATAGATGTATCAGCAAATATGTTTTCCCATTCAGTGGGTTATCTTTTTATTTTGTTGGTGGTTTCCTTTGCTGTGCAATACTTTTAAGCAGAGGCGGATTTAACAGCAGGAGCACTGGGCACACACCCTGGGCCCTGACTTCTGAAGGGTCACGCAAAACCTCAACTTTATACTTTTTTCTAATGACACCAAGTTTGGTTTAATTACCAACAAGTCTACAATCAGCAGTAAAACCTGATAGTATGTTTATATTCGCTTATTTTCATTATTTCATTACTACGCAGCATACTATACATACGCTATGCTGCATAGGCCCTGCGCGGCTGCGCTACCACTCATCAGAGCGATAGAATCGTATTTGCTACTTTGTACTTACAAAGGTTCTCCTGCAGTGTAGACTTTCAATATACACAAATACGCAGGGATGTAAATTAGCTTGTGGATATGTACTTGTTTCATTTACTGTTTTAAAAATATGTATTTTCAAACATGTTTTTTTATTTTCCCTGTCTCTCTCTTTTTTTTAAGGGGCGCAATATTTTCTTCTGTGCCCACAGCATCAACCGACCTTAATCCACCTCTGCTGTTAAATCTGATGTAATCCCATTTGTTTATTTCTTCTTTTCTTTCCCTCACCTGAGGAGATAAAGCTGAAAAAAATATTGCTATGAGCAATGTGTGAGATTTTTACTGCCTATGTTTTCTTCCAGGAATTTTATGGTTTTAACATTTAACATTTGAGTCTAACATTTGAGTCTTCAATCCACTTTCAATTTATTCTTATGAGTGGTGTAATAATGTTGTCTAATTTCATTTTTCTGCACATGTCTGTCCAATTAAGGCACTACAGGTGGGGGAGATATAGATAGATGATAGGCAGATGGATAGATACATAGATAGATACATACATACATACATAGATGATAGATAGATAGATAGATAGATAGATAGATAGATAGATAGATGATAAGAGTTGTAATCTAAAGTGTTTAAGACTGCTCAATGTCCCCCAGGTACTGGGTCAGTAAATACAAATATTTTCTCAAAAAATTTTCATAGAAATTTCCCACACTTCCTCTCTCTCTCTCTCTCTTTCTCTCTCTCTCTCACACACACACACACACACACACACACACACACACACACACACATGCCCCATCACAAAGCATCCTACAGTAATGAGACCTGTGAGAAACAGATATAAAAAACTATACAATCAGAACCACAAAAAGCCTGATATTGGATTTAACGAATATTAGGTACAGAATACAAAATATTTGTATTTAAATAATAAAAAAAATTAAAACGAGTAAATGATAAGAGCTTGCTTAAAATACCCTGATATACTTGAAAATAAAGCAAATAGAGCCCCATGAAATATCACTTCAATGTACACTTGTAGAATACAAAGTAAAAGAATATTTCCGAAGTACTCTTGATTGCAGGCCACAGAGAACATCTTTCTCTCCTTATAGCCTGGTTCTCATGACTCTATTTCTCTGAAGGACTTTTCATACCCCTATAATTACTAAGGTAACCACAGGGAACAAAAAATAAATTAACAAACCAAAACAATGAGGTTAAGAGGAGAAAGACAAATTGTGAGGAAGTATAAAAATGTTCCATCTCTCACAGTGGGAATTTATAAAAGAATGTAGGAACAAAGTACAAAAAAATCTTAAAAATACATATTTATAAATTTAATTGAGCAGGATATAATAATAATTCACAGGAACAAATAGGAATGCAAAGATGTTTTAATGTTAAGTATCAATTGGTGTAATTTAACATGTTATTAATGATTGGAGAGAAGAAGTCTTCTCAATAACTGCTAAAAAAAGATTTAATAAGTTTGAATATCTGTTTTTATTAAAAGTGCTACACTACAAACTAGAATGGTCCTTCAACTTGATTAAAAATATAATTCTAAATTACAGAACTGGCTCAATCCATAATAATTAAAATCAGGAACAACAGCAGAACGTGCTCACTCTCACCATTTTTATTAAATATTTTTGTAACTGTTAGTGTTCTAGGAGTTTCTTGGTCAAAATCTCCATAGGCCTGAGACTTCCTGAAGTTCAACGTATATTTACTAATCTTTTAATCCTCCATTTTACATAGTTGTGAGAAAAGGGCACGTGTTCTGTCAAAGGTTACTTGCAAGTAAATCATACCAAAAAAGGCTTATGTAACTTTTTCAGAAAGATAAATTTCACATTATGAGTGGAATGTATGATGTTTACAGGCTCTTATGAGAGATTTTGGTTCAAGAACTGTCCTATGTTGAATTTAATGTTGTAACTAGGGTGGGCAGGCAAAGAGATGAGAGAGGGACTCCAAGACCCCTCGTCCCATTAATTCATTCATTGGGTTGCTAGCCAGATGGTGGCTAGAATGACAAACTGTCCTGCTTTACTTGGAACTGAGGGATTTCTGGGGAAAATATTTTTACTACTAAAATTTAAATACTCCAGAGCAAAACAAACAATTGATCAACCAGTGGGACTCTTCAACTGAAATCCATGAAGCAAGAGCTTTCAGATCGATTGCTATAATTGCTAGTTCACCAGAATTCATCTAATTTGCCAAGCATCATCTTGTTTGCTTTTCCTAAATTACCACTGATTACTTTCAGAATGCAGATCCCTGGTTGTGTGTGTGTGTGTGTGTGTGTGTGTGTGTGTGTGTGTGTGTGCGTGTTTTCCAAAGCTGGAATTCTCAACTTTAGTGTATATCAGAATCATGTGAAAGATTTGTTAAAAAAAAAAGTCTCCAATGATCCAACCCCAGATCCTGACTTAGCACATCTGGTGTAGGCCCAAGACTCTGCAGTTTTGACAAGCTCTGGTGATGCTAATGCTGGCTATCCAAAGAGCTATAATTTTTGGAGTATTTATTAATGATCAAACATGAAAGGAAATTAACATGAAAGGAAAAAGGGGTCATTTATCAGTGCAGCTTTATTTCAGCCACTGTTACTTACACACTCTGATATATCCCTAGTGAAATTGTTCATTAAACTTGGAAACTGGGAACTTCTACCCAGACCTTGATAGTCAGTAGCATTATCATACCAATTAGAGCATCTACAAGCCTTGGTTTCTCAGCTCTGAAAGAACACCAGTTCTGTCAATAACAAATTTTGCCCTTGCATGCTAAACACAAGGAGTGTGACTATTTCTTTTTTGTTTGTTTTAGGTTTTTAAAAAATTTTCTGTTGCAGTTTTACCATTACCATTTAGTCCCCTTGTACCACCCCCCTGCCTCAATCACAACACTGTTAATCATGTCCATGAGGCCTTTTTCCTTTTTGCTCTATCCCTCCAACCCCTAACCTCCATGCCCCTTAGCTGTCACTATTTCATTGATGATAAACATTCATTCAGTCTGTTTCATCCTAGTCCTAACCCTATAGCAATGTCTTTCCTGATGAATATAAGAAACACACTCCTCTTTTTCATTCAAGTGAAAAGAGATTGAAACTCATGACTCAGAGAAAATTCAATGCAATCTTGCTATTTAACAAAATTCCAGTGATGCTGAGCAGAATTGCTCACTGAGAGCAGCTACCATAACAATTTTAACAGGTATTACAGAGTATTATTTGTACTTGCTCATAATATAGGGCTAACTTTAACAAGGCAACTGATTCTCAGTTATCTTCTGTAAAACATAGTGCATGTAATGGGAAGCTGGCAACTGTAAGATAAGATGGTCACTATTTTTTTGCCAGATGCCTTGAGGCTACTATCAAGAGTGTGCTACCTCATTCTCCTAAATAGCAAATGGCTCTGTGTGAAAGAGACACACTGTCCTAGAAGTGAATCAAAAAACTGCTGTAGCAATAGTGTAAATACAAACATTTCATAATAACTGCTATCTTAATTTGGTTTTTACATATAGCTTTGAGAAAAACCTTCTTTACACTCAGCGTTGACAAATTGTCCTTTCCCTGTGATTCCATGATCTGCATAACACCCTCTCATGTCCTCCAACCAGGTAGGGCCCACCTGCAATGCCACTGACTACAGTTACCCAGCCCCAGTCCTCTCAGCAGCAGACAGTCTTTGCCTCCTCTCAACCTCCATGGCACTCTGCCTTATCATAATAAACAAAATCGAGTAAATAACAATAATGAAACAATAATGGTAAGCTAAAAAATTACCAAATGCTTTATGAATACCAAGCACTGAAGGTACCAATTTATCTTTTCCTCTTACATAGTTCCTTGGATACAATAGAGATACGTGACTCTATTTTGCATGAAAGCACTAATGAAGCCCAAAAGAATCAATGGACAAATATTGGGATACAAATTAATAAACAAAAATCAATAGCTTGCATATACACAAATCAGAACTAGAACATAATGATATAAAAGACTTCATTTACAATAGCAACCAAAAAGTTAAAATACTTAGGCATAAATTAACAAAAATAAAAAAATTTATATGAGAAAAGTGAAAAGGCATACTTATTTTTTGATGGTTGTATTCAACATAATATAGATGTTACATGTAAAATTAAAATTAATATGATAAAAATAGCAATGATGGATGCTTTTTTTGAGGGGAAGACAAAATAAAGGTAAAGTTGTATTGAAAAATAAAGAAAAATGATCAGATAAATACTAAAACAAATGTGCAAATGTGCAATGTAGGGGTCTTAAATATGAATATGAAGGCACATTGTAAATCCTGTGTAACTAACAGTGTGGTACGAAGATAGGAATAGGAAAACTAAGGGAACTGAATAGAACATTCAGAAATAGACTTAAGTATGTATAAAATTGAAAATTTGATAAAGATTGTGACTCAAATCAGTAGGGAAAATATTAACTTCTTAAAAATGGCATTGAGAAAACTGTCTAGCCATTACAAAAAGATAAAATTCAACTCACACGCCCTACTATAAGCCAAAGTAAATTCCACACAATTCCAAGATCTAAACATAAAGAATTGAAATCTTTTATAACTTGACAATGGAAAAAAAATCTTTCTAACTCTGAAAAAATTCAGAAATAACAGAGAGAATATAAATTTAACTATAGTTTTGAAAGCTATTATTTCAAATATTGACTATATTATAAAAAAATGCCTTATGAAAATGACATTGGAAAAAAATGCAGTTTATATCATGGCAAAGATCTAACATCCTCAACCTGTAAAATCACTGTCTACTGAAAAGGCCCAGAAGGGAAGACAGATAACAACGTGCATGCAGAGAGACTAGATGAGGGTTTCTAAATATTATTCACTACTGAAAGAAACTGGGACTTCTTTGAGAAATGGTAGGAAAGACACAAAATAATCCTGGGTCATGTTGTGTCAGAAAGCAGGGTAAAATTGTGATATATAAAAAAGATAGAGATTCCAATAAGATGACCAAAAATGGGACATTTTAGAACAACAAAATAAATATCGATTGCAATTTATTGAAACACTGAAAAAATATATGTATTTATTTTTTAAATACTAAAAAATTAGAAAGAGAAAGTTGTTGTCTCCACACCCACATTCTTCCTCTCCTCCTACCCCTCAATAAAAGCAAGTACATTTTTATACTGTAGATCATCAGGTCACTAATTTTTTACTCAGGAAAGAGCAATTAGAAAAGAATTTATCTTGATTTTCCTGTTTAAGCTATATTTCATGGTAAACAAACATTCCCAGTCAAAAGGAAATATTATTTCCCATTAGTTATTGGAAATATTATTTGACAAACAGTTATATAACGGGGCTCTGCTGAGGCAAAACATCATATACTCTCCCCAAAGTGTAGAAACAGTGAAGTAAACAAACATTCCCAGTCAATAGGAAATATTATTTCCTATTAGCTATTGAAATATGGAAGGAAAGATAATATTAGAAAAGTAAATATTTTCAATCACTATTGAAATAGTTGATCAAGAATGATTAATTTTACCAGAGCTATAAAAATCTGTGGGTATTGCAGTAGCAGGAGAAACTCCTAGCCTCACAGGAGAGTTCATTGGAGGAGCCCTCAGGGTCCTAGAATGTATACAAACCCACCCACCCAAGAACCAGCACCAAAAGGGCCCAACTTTCTCATGGGTAGCAGGGGAAGTGACGGAAAGACCTCAAGAGCCAAATAAGCAGCATCGTTCCCTCTCGGACCCCTCCCCCACATACAGTGTCACAAAGCTGCATGTGGGTTGCCCCGCTCTGGCAAATACCTAAGGCTCCACCCCTTACAACATAACAGGCATGCCAGAGACAAAAAATATGGCCTAAATGAAAGAACAGATCAAAGATCCAAATATACAACGAAGTGATGAAGAAATAGTCAGCCTATCAGATACAGAGTTCAAAACACTAGTAATCTGGATGCTCACAGAAATGGTTGAGTATGGTTGCAAAATAGAGGAAAAAGTGAAGGCTATGCAAAGTGAAATTTTAAAAGATACATAGGGAACCAATAGTGAAAGGCAGAAAACCAGGACTCAAATCGATGATTTGGAGCAGAAGGAAGAAATAAACATTCAACCAGAACAGAATGAAGAAACAAGAATTCATAAAAAATGAGGAGAGCCTTAAGACTCTCCAGGACAACTTTAAATGTTCCAACATCCGAATCACAGGAGTGCCAGAAGGAGAAGAGGAAGAGCAAAACATTGAAAACTTATTTGGTCAAATAATGAAGGAGAACTTCCCCAATCTAGCAAAGGAAATAGACTTCCAAGAAGCCCAGAAAGTTCAGAGAGTCCCAAAGAAGTTGAACCCAAGAAAGCACACACCAAGGCACATCATAATTACATTACCCAAGATGAAAGATAAGGAGAGAATCTTAAAAGTGGCAAGAGAAAAGGAGACAGTTACCTACAAAAGAGTTCCCATAAGACTCTCAGCTGATTTCTCAAAAGAAGCCTTATTGGCAAGAAGGATCTGGAAAGAAGTATTCAAAGTCAGGAAAGGCAAGGAGCTACACCCAAGATTATTCTGTCTAGCAAAGCTATCATTTAGAATGGAAAGGCAAATAAAGTGCTTCCCAGATAAAGTCAAGTTAAAGGAGTTCATCATCACCAAGCCCTTATTATATGAAATATTAAAGGGATTTATCTAAGAAAAAGATAAAAACTATGAACGGTAAAATGGCAACAAACTCAGAACTATGAACAACCGAACCTAAGAACAAAAACAAACTAAGCAAACAACTAGAACAGGAGCAGAATCACAGAAATGCAGATCACATGGAGGGCTATCAGCGGGGTGGGGGGAGAGGACAAAGGGAGAAAAGGTACAGGGAATAAGAAGCATAATTGGTAGGTACAAAATAGACAGCAGAAGGTTAAGAATAGTATAAGAAATGGAGAAGCCAAAGAACTTATATGTAAGGCCCATGGACATGAACTAAGATGCGGGGGTGCTTGTGGGAAAGGGTTGCAGAGGGGAGGGGAATAAAGTGGAAAAAAAAATGAGACAACCATAATAGCATAATCAATAAAATATACTTAAAAAAGAAATATGGAAAGAAAGATAGGATTAGAAAAATAAATATCTTTAATCACTATTGAAATAATTGATCAGGAATGATCATCACTGTTGGATGAAAGGTTGATGGAAATGTTTGCAATGGAAGCATGAGATTATTAATTGCCTGAACCTAATACCAGTTATCCCACTTAGCATGACTAAATGTGGAACTAATGAGTTTGCATTCTGATATGCTTAATGTTGATGAAGAACACAGAATCAAAAAAGAAGGATATTTTAGTAAAAAAAAAAATCTTAATCTAATCAAGCATCTAGTGCTAATTCACATGAAACACAGAAACAAGTTAGATAACCCATTAGGAAACAGGAAGCAAACATTTCCGAAATGCCATAAAATCTATAGTGCAATGACCTAGTGTCTGTAACCCAAAGGTACAGTAACATTCAAAACAAAATGGAAGAATAGAAGGTGCTACTCAATTAAGAAAGAATAATAAGCAAATGTAATGAATGCGTGAAGCTTGCTTTGATCCTGATTTAATCATGCAGACTGCAAAATTACATTTTTAAGACTGAGAGAAAATTATTATGGCCTTAGTATTAGATAATAGCAAGAAACCACTGTTAATTTTGTTAGATTTGGTGATTTCACAGTGTGGTATTTAAAGAGAAAGTCCATAATTTTTAGAGAAAGATGATGAAATATGTAAGAGAGGAATGCAAGATGAATGGGAATTGATTAAAATATTTTTCATTATAAATCATATATTAGATATATCAAATTCTTAAAATTTTTAAAAAATGAACATTGGATATAAAAACCTTTATTGTACTACTTTTTCTATAATTGTGTATGTTTAAAATATTTTAAATAAGCATATTTTTAAAAACTTCAAAGGAAATTAAGACCATTGATAAAATTAAACACTGTGCTAATGGTCGATGGGATGAATCTTCAGAATGGCTTATAACATTACCTTCCGTGAGTATTTGTGTGAAAACTATTCCCAGACAACTGTTCATCCTCACTGTTTCCACATTTTGGGGAGAGTGTGTGATGTTTTGCCTCAGCAGAACCCCCTTATTTGACTGTTTGTGTAAGAGTACTGAGAAAACCTTTGTCAGCTACAAAGTATGTGACAATTGAAGGACGCTGATATTCTGTCACACTAGAGAAGTGTTTATCTGAGTAAAGGCTGGTAAGTTGAGGTGATTCCAAGAAAGAAAGCACGGCAGCAGCCCTTCATTCCCCACCAGGTCTACTGAATGAGAGGTGCACTAAGGATAATCAATAAACAAAACACAACTGAGACTTGCCATTATATGATAGGCCAAAACCATCAGTGGAAAGCAATTAATTATAACCTGACAGAAATGTGTCCTCAGAATAACACCAGTATCTTCATGTGTAACACAGCATATGCTATTTTGGATCAGGATAAGGAGATACAAAAGGTGCCCCAAGAGCAGTCCCTGGCCCAAAAAATAGAAAAGAGAAGTTGTACAAATTGACATGCTGATAAACACAATTGATGCATCAACATGTGGAAAGAGCCCATGGGATGTAACTATAAGGTGGCATGATTTAATTTTATAATCAATCGTTACAGAGTTGATTCAGGCACATGCAGCTTGTCCTTCAAAATGTTTCCTGGAGCCTCTGCTCCCATTACAAAAAGTGATTGCTGCTTAAGTAATGTATGGAATTCATGACTCCCTTATCTGCTACAAAGGAAATTTGAGAATTCTTTGTTTATTATTATTTTTATCATCATTTTGTATGTTTGAAATAGGTTTATTGAAGATAATCTACATACAATAAAATGTACAGATTTTGATGACAAGCGTAGACACCACCTCAGTAAAAATATGAAACATTTTCATTACTCCAAAAGGTCTCCTCATGCACTTTCCCAGTCACCTCTTCCCCTGGGAACCACTGATCAGTTTCCTAGCACTACAGATCACTGGCAAATAACCACTTGTATATTCTAGAACTTCACATAAGTGGAATAATTTGGCATATGCTCTTATGTGTAGATTCTTTTACTCATATCTTTTAGATCATCCATGTTGTGACATGCATGAGTAGCTGGTTCATTTTATTCCATTGTTCCATACTTTTGAATCACTATATAGTATTATTTTGTTTCTTAAATTTCATATAAATGCTATAATGCTATACTTTTACAATCTTTTTTTAACTGTTGTTCCATTACAGTTGTCCCAATTTCCCCCCCCCCCGTTGCTCTCCTCTGCCCCATGCATACCTCCCACCACCCCACTCCCACAGTCAATCCCCACCCCATTGTCCATGTCCGTGGGTCCTTAATACATGTTCCCTGACTTGGTCCTTCCCCTTTCTATTTATTCATTTTAATTGTTATAACATTATATTATAAGAATATGCCACAGTTACCTTTAGAATTTTTGATACTATTATTATACTAAAATCTGCAATATTATTTAATTTTTTTATTGTTATTCTGTTACAGTTGTCCTGATTTTTCTCCCTTTCCCTTCCTCCACCTAGCCCACCCCCAACTCCCACAGTCAATCCCCACACCATTGTCCATGTCCACGGGTCATTCATACATGTTCTTTGACTAGTTCCTTCCCCTTCTGGGGAAAGGACATTGTTTTAAAACTATCTTTTAGCATCATCACTATCATCAACATCATTATGCTTGTGTATATGGACAATATCCAACATTTTAATTAATGACCAATTATTATTTCTCTATATATTGACATGTAATCTATACAATATTATTAATTGAACAAATTTGTTTCCCAAAATCATAAATATTGATTGGTATGCACTCTTCATAAAGTTAACATATTAAATTCAGTTTTATGTATCTTACTCAGAAAAAACACTCTGGACATTTATTCTAAAACCAGTAGCTAAAGTTTAAAAACATGGATTTTACACTGTTTACCATCTTTTATTGTAATCTTACCTTCTTTTTCAGATAAAATTTTACACCTAACTAAAAAGTCAAGGAACTTTCTCCAACTACCTTATTTTTTTTTCCAAAATAATTTTTCCTAAGTTGAATTTTTTTCTGTAGTGAATAGACAGGTAGGTAGATAGATAGATGATAATAGATGATAGATTGATTAGATAGATAGATAGATGATAGATGATAGATAGATAGATAGATAGATAGATAGATAGATAGATAGATGATAGATAGATAGATAGATAGATGATAGATACTGCAGAATAAATGTACTCATACTTTTTTAACATATTTGATCTTGGGATAACTTTTCATCTCTGTTCTCTTGGAAATCTGATAAAGGTACAATGTCAGTCCTGATACCAAGAAACCTTGTTTATGGTAAAAATTACTCCTCACTGGTAAATTGCATTTAGGATGTCAGACTATAAATAGACTATAAACAGCTGGTGGGAAGCTGTAGCTTTAGTTGAATCTTAGCGGTTTGTTTAGTTGAGCTGATGACCTCCAGAGGGATCATTGAATAAAATCAGGTCATTTCTCTGCAATTCCAGCATGCTACTCCTTTTGTCAACCATACCTGACATACCCCAGTTCTGGGGTGTGTCATACCCCAGTTTTATTCCTACTAAACTTGTTGGAGTGGAAGAATTGGGGCAGGATCTAGGAAAATCCTTTAAAAACTATCATACCATCCTTTCATTTTGCCAACATCCCCTTCACCCCAGGCTCAAAGGTATTTAATGTCTCAAGTTCCTAAACACTTTTATGATCCTAGGGACCATGTCAGATTAGTTCTCTGTTTTACTCCCCCCCCAAAAAAAAAAAATTCTGAAGTCTGTTATGTCTCAAAATTATAGAGTTCTTGTCTCTTCTGCTGTCATCCCCATTCTTGGGGGTGTGTCTTTTGTTCTAAATCCATTTTCTGTGCTTTTGCTAGGGTTCTTGAAGAAAGCAAAATTAGAAGGCTATATTAGATCTGCCATTGTGTCCTAGGAACTAAGTCACTTTTATTTATAAATTCAGTTATGTTACACATGGTGTTTTTTCATTTTATTCATTAGATTTGTCTCTGAATAGATTTTGACTGTTAGGAAAATATCAAGTCTTAGTTTCCATTATTAAAGATATTTAAATACATGACTTAAATATACTACTAGAATCCCCCAAACCTTTTAAGAATGTTTCAGTTCATGGCAAGACCATTGGAAAAACCTCTTAAGGTACCAAATATGAGAGAGAAAATTGTCACATAGTTCTGTATGTTGTTGTAATTAATCTCATTACTGTATGGTTATGATTACATTACATCAAACATTAGAGATGCAAGTAAGGGTAACTTTGAATTAATACAGAAAGGCTATTCAAGGAAGTAAATTTTGAAATTTTAAGGAAATTGATAAAAATTACTTAAATACTATTAGAAATTTGAATAAAATTTAATTGATTCAGGCTCATACTTAATAAAAATGTCTATACAATCTCTCCTTCTTTCTTCCTCACTCCCTTATTGTATCTTAGAAATGTAGGTACAACTGTCACAGCTCTGCTCCCACCTGAGTAATCCTTCACCCCTGTCTTCATATATGGCAACATTAAAGTAGCGAAAAGTCTTCACTTCACAGCTTTCCCTTGGTTCAGTTTAATTGTCCATCAGTGGGATCTACAAATATAAACAACCCTACAGGCATAGTGGTAAGGAACATAGATAGCAGCATGAATGCTCTCTGTGTACATATATACATTCTGCTAAACACAGTCTCCAATATTTTTTCCAAGTATTTTTCAAGTGCATGATCAAAATCACAATGAAAAAATCAAAGAAACCTCACTGAGAGGCTGTAAAGAGATGTCAAATCTGAACTAGCCTGAGCACCACCTAGCTCTCTGCTGGAGGAGCACTTACTGCTCTATCATCACTCCTTATTCCACATATGCCTTTCTGCACATCACCTTCCACCTCCCTTCAAGACTGCTTTTACTATTCACTTTTATCTTCTTCTACTTAAATAATGGGATAAGGGGAAATGATCGAAGTCACCCATCTTCTGCCTTCATTTTTTAAAGAGATTTTACTTTCAGTGGTGAACACAAAATTCAATATACAGATTATGCATTATAGAATTGTATACCCGAACCCTATATAATTTTATTAACCAATGTCACTCCAATATTCAATTATCAAACAAAAAAGAAAGCTTTGGGAATAAAACAATATACAGGGTTTTTTAAACCAATCATTTCACATTGAGCTTTAAAATGTTTAAAGGTAGCTAGCCAAGTACCCCTAGCAATGTGGTTGTGGCTTCCAGGAAATAGCTACCCCCCAAAATTTACTTTTCTCTTTCAAGTTGCTTTTTCTTTATTATGAGAGGAATATTTGTATTCCCCTCATCTCATAGAACACCACAGCAATTTTATTCCAACTAAACACAGTCAGTGAAGTAAAATTACAATCACATTTGATTTTCTGTAGAAAATGAAAATTTTTTTTCTTCTAAGGGATTAAAGTGAAAAATGTTCAGTGGAAACCAACATTCTAGCAATTCTATCAAATGATTTGCTTCAGAGCTCCAGAATGCTTCCCATTCTATAGGTTGATATAGAAAAGTGTAATAGTTGTGTAAGCAGTGCACAAGAAATATGTCAGTAAGTCATGTCACCTCAGCAAGAATGTATTTTTTTAAAAGATAAAATAGATCAGTATAATGCCAGTAAATATCATATGTCATGTGCACATATTAAAAGTAAAGACTAATCCCCAGAATAGTTTGAAATTTGAAATGATCATTTGCTCTGTGACTGACTGACTATGGTATTTTAGCAATTTTCTAATTCAAAGTTAATCCACAGGTTTCTCTGCCACCCAAAAAATGATTGTATCAGATGATAAGAAATCAAAGATAAATCACTAATAAACAGTTCATCATATTGCTAAATAAGTTTATATGTACTTTATTTTAATTATAAAAAAACACTTTAGAATTTTTCCAAATAAATTATTTGTCTTTATATTGTTAAAATGCTCCTAAATAGTTAAAGTTAAGTAGGAATAAAAATGTACATGTTTCTGTGAACAAAATTTTCAGAAATATATTTTTGTAATTAAAATAAAAAATATTTAAAATTACTTGGCTATATGATGATTGGTTTATTAATGATTTCTCTTTGATTTCTAATATATGTTTTAGCCTCATGTAAATATTTCTAATACATAAATGTTAGACTTAAATAATCTTTAGTTGCCCCATATCCCAATGAACTAGAAATTATGCCATAACCTAGCTTTAGTTTTACCCCTTTGTAAGAGATTCTCAGAATTGTAGACTCCTTTTCCCATAAATACAATCCCAAGGGTAAAAGGACCATGGTGAGCAGTAAATGACACCTCTCTGTTGTCCTTATGTTTCTGTAACAGAGATCTAGCTCTGGAAATATTACCTAATTTACTCATGCATTTCATGTGTTGGAGAACATATGCATCTCATTCTTTTTTGTTTCAATGCATTTTCATTCTTGATTCTGTCCAGTACAATTGATCTCCATGATTGAGATGGTTTCAACCTAAAGCCTCCTCCTGGCTGTTCTTAAAAGCCACTAGAAGATAAAACAATCAACAGAAAATGAAATATCAAGTTGCTTTGTTCTTTTTTTATTTATTTTTTTTTTGGTATTCTGAATGGAGCTATTTATAATCACTTTTTAAAAAAAATATTGTTATTATATTACAGTTGTCCCAATTTTTCCCCCTTTGCTCTCCTCTGCCCAGCCCAACCCCCACTCCCACAGTCAATCCCCACACCGTTGTCTATCTCCATGGGTCATTCATACACATTGTTTGACTAGTCCCTTCCCCTTCTTTCTACCATTGTCCCCCTTCCCTCTGGTCACTGTCAGTCTATTCCATGTTTCCATGCCTCTGTTTCTGTTTTGCTCATTAGTTTATTTTAATCATTAGATTCCTCTTATTGGTGAGATCATATGATATTTGTTGTTCTTTTTTAAAGTGGAATATCCTATAATGTATAGGTTGGCCTATATGACCTTTAAATGCCAGTGGAAGTATACATTCCAAAGAAGTATGTGCTTGTTACACAACAATGACCTAAGTTACTGACCTTTCCCTTGTCTTGACCTCCAAACAGAGAAGGATATTTTCATGTATTTGAATAAAGGCTTCAACTTCTCCCCTGACAGATTTTGCAACTGTCTATAGTTTAAGTGAGATCCTACACCCCATTCTGTAGAGGATTCCTTACTCCAAAAGAGTAGGTACATACCTTTGTCATTCTAGGAATGGGAACTTATAAAGTGTTAAGAGGGACAGAATTTGGGTAGCAACTGCTTACCTTTCCTCCTCCTATAAAAACTTAGAAGAGTATTAAAAATCCAAATGAGGAATAAAAAAGAAATCCACAGGTAATTTGAAGTTTATGATTTTCACTGAATCTAAGATACTTAAGACATGTTATGCTATCATGAATTTTTTTTCTATGAAACTACTGTGGCTGTCATATCCCAGATGCAAAAGATATTAAAGAGAAATAGTCACATTTTGAAAAATAATCAAACAGAATGCCAAAGATGCCAATTCAATATGAAATCCTTATCTGCCGAAGGATTTATCTCTTATATTAGCCTGGTGTGGCTCTCCACCAAGTTCAAGATCTACTGTACAAGTGGGAAGTTTGAGCAGAGACTGGTACCCCCACCTGTGTGGATTTGAGAGAGCACTTTTGAGCTTCTCAATCTGTAGAACTCAGTAGTTACATCAATTTTAACTACAGTTAACATGGAGGCTTCCTTACTATACAGCCGTGCCGCAGGACACATTCCGAAATTCGCACATCCAGGTTCAATGATAGACTCTAACCCAAGATCCCAGACCTTTCTCCCATCTTATTATTATAAAGTTATCACAATTAGCTGTTTATCTGTCTGTGGTGCAGACAACATGGTTTTTGAGGGCAAGAAATTCATTTTATTCCATCTACTGTGTTCAAAGTGTTCAATTAATGTACTTGAATGAACAAATTGAAGAAATGGAGTGATGCATTAAACCTCGGGTTATATATTGTTTTAAGTCTGCAAAGCATTTTCCAATTATATATTCTCTTTTAAAACTTTAAACATTCCATGGATTTATTACCTCATTTTGCTGATGAAGAAACTAAGGGTTAGGGAATTTATTACTCTTGATGGCAAAATTGTTAAGAGCCTGGACTATGGGATCACTAAATCTGTGTCTGAATCCTGACACCACCACCACCACTAGTTATGCAACCACGGGCAAGTTACTGAACTTCTCTGCACCTTAGTTTTCTCATCTATAAAATAGGTATAGTAACAGTATTGCCCTCATAGTATTGTCCTGAAAATTAATATAAGAAAAACTTAAAGCAGTCACTGGCACATAGGAATTATGAGTTTTGTGTACAGGGCTTCCCTGACTGCAAAGCCAGTACTCTCTGTATACAGTGAATGAACCACAACTGAATCTTTGTTTTATGGAGTAAATATATATATTCAGTTACTATTTACATTTAATATTATTTTGTATTAGTTTCAGGCATACAGCATAGTAGTTAGACAATCATAATCAATAATAATGTAATAACCATGTATGGTGGCAGGTGGATAGTGGAAATATCAGAGGGAACACTTTGTAAAGTATATGATTGTCTACAACTGAATCTTAACCACTGCTTCTAAAAGTGCTCCTAGAGAAAAACATATTCTGAATTTCAACCAACCAATTAGAAAGATCTTTTGAAACAAATCTGTCCATAGACATTGACTAAAAATGACTCAATTATTTGGAAACCCTAGCATCTACAAAGTACATATTGAAAATATTAATTTTGTTGACAATAATAATGTACCTTGTGTCCCATGTTTTGTAATGTTGCGAGAGAAGCTGATGAGGACAATGACCCTGACATGATGAGCTCAAATAGGGACAGAGAATTCATCCATTCCACAAACAGGCAGAACTCCTTGCTCTCATGGGCTTTCATCTAAAAGCAGGCATGACACCTGGTCTCCAAACATGACCTGCAAAGGAACCCTACCTCCTGGTATTCATACCCTGTGTAGTTCTTTAATCTGCAGCAACTTGCGACCAACTCTATTTTTTTCTTTTTATTGCAGTGAAATTCACATAATATAAAAATTAACCACTTAAAAAATAGTTTCATCTTCCGAAAGGAAACCCTCTATGCTTTGAGCAGTTACTCCTATTTCCTCTTCTCTTCAGCCCCTGACACTCACCAATCTACTTTTGCCAAAAGGTGGAAACCAGGTAAGAAGGACCACCCAGAGACTACCTTGCCATAAGAGACTCAAACAACCACATGGAGAAGTAGCGTGAAGAGAACGATACCCAGCAAGCCCCCAGTAGCTCAACCATGCCAACTGACGTGTCAGAGATGAGCAGTGCACATTTCTAGGACATTCCTGCCCTAGAAGACACCTTGTGGAGAAGAAAGAAGGAACCTGGCTGACAGTCATGACTGAGGCTCAAGACATGTTCCTGAGGGAGCCATCCCCACAACTGCAGTTGCTTAAGCCACTCCAACTCAAGCCCCTGAAATAATAAATAGATGGATGGATAAATAAATAAATAAATAAATAAATACACACATCCATGCATATATATTAGGGAGTAATAAAGTGATTTGAAAGCAAACAAGGGCAGAGTAAGAAGTATCAGGAGGGCTGTGTTGTGGGTGGGGCAAGTTGCAGTGCCATCTAAAGTAATCTGACAAAGCCTCACATTTCTGATTAAGGAGGAGCCAATAAGAGATTTTGAAAAGGGAAATTGCATGATCTAGCTAATCTCTAAAAAGCACTTCCCTGTTGCAGGGATAAATGCAAAGAGTGGGGTGAGTGGCCTGCCAGCATCTAGAAATTTTTCTTTAAAATGAAAGAAAAAGAAGGTATACAGGTAGCACATGGAAACCTGAAGAATGTGGGCAAGCAATCAATTCAGTTGAACACAAAATAGTACCAGGTTCAGTTGTTCCAGTCTCTATGCACACTGTCTGGATTTTTGTATTGCATGGATCTGTGAAGCCTTAACAATTAAATGGTTCTGGGACAAAATTAAGTTAGGAAAGGAAGAAGTAGTAGAGAAAGGAGGAGGAAAACATTTTCCAAGGAAATCTCTAAATTAATATTTTTCAACCTTGCATGAAGTGAAAGGAACTTTTTATTCCCATAAAATGTCAGGAATAAATCCCAAGGCGTTGCTTGAGGGGACCCTAGTAATCTCCACCTCACCCCACCCCACACCATCCCTTCTCCCTGCAGTCCCGGAAGCAGATCCCTGATCGTTGAGGCTCTGCAGTTCCAAGATCAACTGACATCCTGGAGAAAATCAACTTCAAAATTTTTTTCCCAGGTCCTTCAGATAGTGGGATTATATACAACGAAATCACCGGGCGACTTCGAAGGAAAGAGAGTTGAAAACCAATTCAACTGAGGAAAAAAACCTAAATATGAACAATAGCAGTAAGCACTTGAATCTATGCTTTGAGTATAACTGAATGTCTAAAATTTAAAAAAAAGTATATTTGCTTTTATCATAAATGTCCACAAGGCGTAACAACTTTAAATAAACATACTGTGTGTGTGTGTGTGTGTGTGTGTGTGTGTGTGTATCTCACTTTATCACTATATACTTAGTTGACTACAAGATTTACTATAGGGCTCCAGTAAGCAGCAAATTCCCTTGCTGTATAAATGATTATTCAATTCACAAACGTGTAATTCATAATCAACAATCAGGAGAACCAAGAATCTCTTTGTCAGTCCCCAGCCATTCTGTATAGCTAGTATTTTTTAAAAATACAATTTGCTTAAAAAGTTTATTTGCTTATAGACTTTATTTTCCCATAGGAGCAGGTACGGAAAGAGAACCCCACAAATAGAAATGGTAATTACAACAAAAAGAAAAAAGAAAGAAAAAAACCCCAGTTATGTCTTTTAGCCATCTTGCAACTCACTTGAGACTATTCTGGCAGTTACACAATTAATTTTTTTTAAATGTTGTAGCAAAAAGTGAACAGTCTGGTTCATAATGCAACACATTTATGTATCCAGTCTCCATGTCTCCAGTGGTAGTCTCCCTTTTTCACCGGGGCATGTCAGACAGGTGTGGACCGGTTCATAATTACATGAGTCACCGGGTGTTTGATGAAAATTCAGGATCCAGGGCCCCACTGCAGGTCCCAGGAAATCTGTAAAACAACAAGACCTCCAAGCAAGAGGGACAGTGGGATACATCATCATTGCTCCCTGGAATGTAAGATACCCAGGGCTTAGGCACTGAGACCTGGGCAGGACAGAACTAACCAGCCACTGTGTGGCTGAGGGAAGGTAGCAAACATTCCAAGATTTCACTGTTCTGTAGCTCTACCAACACAAGACCCCAAATCCTTGTTATACAGAGAAAGTTGTGATCATAGATATACCTCACATGTAAATGTATATGTATGTGTATGTACATGTGAGATGTATACATATTTATGATATATACATATATACCATATATGTGTATATGTATCATATATAAATATATATTAGATATAGTCTATTAATTTTGCTTAAAATCCTAAAATCAGGAGAAATAAAAGAAGAAATCTTCTATTTTGGCCTACCCCAAAAAATCTAGAATGGATTTCAGGAAAATTAAGGCCAATTTGAGGTTTGGTTATTTATATATTTTTCTGAAGTTATAAATATGAATATCTGACAGCATGTTCTTTAATCAGGATGTATTTTCTCCTTGGAAGGTGCCAAGAGACCTTCATCACATTCCACACTAACTGCGTGTCAGCAGTATGAACACAGGTTTTCACTGTGTGGGCACAGAGAAAGAAATTGTAAATGCCTGTTTGGATTCTGATGCCAGGACAGTTTGCCAAACCTCATTGATACTTCATTTTATTATCCTCTATGAATATATTTGGTGTAGAAGCTGGCATGTCTGTTTTGTGATAGAAACCACCGTGCCTGCATTTATAGTGATGAGAAGATAGTCATTTTTGTGGACTCTCTCAAGTGAGTGTCCCTGGGGTTGATTTTATTTTCTTTGTCACTAGATGTCACTGCATACACAAGTGTGCTACTGTGACCGAGGGTAATGGGCTGCTGAGAAAGAGGCAAAATAGAATCTGGAAGCCTTCCCTGTAATCATACTTGGAAGATATCTGCACTTTGGATCTCTTTGAGGCAGTCTCACAATCTTGTTTAATTAGGCTAATCCTCCCTAATACTCTGTCATTTTACAGATTGTGTGAAATCCAATTTCAATGTGTGTAAATCTTTTGCCATTCAACAATCTTTTGGAGTGTCATGTGTGGTAAATGTATTTTATTCAAAGTTTCTTTTTGACTTGGAATTATGAACGGAATGAAAAGTGGCTACTTATATGCTACTTCTAATTCAGGGTTATATCATTAAAACACCTATTTGTTCTCAATCAGATTGAAACGTTGAATAGATACTTGAAATTGGCTCCAAACCTAGCCTATTTGCTAACTAGTAGCTTTAACATTTGCTGCTAGCTAAGAAACTTCATTAAAATTTATAATCCCTCTATCCAATGCTCTTCCAAACTCCAGGGTCATATCTTCATTCTTTGGGGGCAAAGGCGAGCTTGGTTAGACCCTTCCTTGTCAAGATTTCTTCTTGCAAGTTTTACTGTATTTGTAATATGTGCTTCAAGAGGTTAATTCAAGTTGACACTATAGCCTTCTAAGGAGACAGTAATTTATATATTTCCCCTTCTTATGCCCAACCCCCAAAGGGATTCGTGACAATCCTATCAGGAAGATCCTACTGGGTCATTAGCAGAATTACACCTTCATATTTTTATTTGCTGAGATCCCATTGCCAGCAGGAATTTTACCCAAGGCAACTATCATTTAGACTTCCTGTCATCTCTTTAGCTGAGCCAGATGTAAACAGTTATCTTACCAGAATTTTGACAGGCAGGTCCCTAGGTTTAGGTCCTATAACCCTGGCCAGTGACCTGGTGTAATAAGATAAGCACAGGTAAGACACGAAAGACACAGGTTATGATCCTAAATCTTTTGTGTGACTATGGAAAATCTGGGCCTCAGTTTCCTCATTTGTAAGAGGAAACTAAGACAATCTATCTTTATCTCACAATGTTTTTAGGAGAATAAAATAAGAAAACAGGTTTGAAAAAAACCAAAGGTATTCTATAGATTCAAGACATTACCTGTGTCTCCATAACAATTTAAATGCACGAGCATATTTTGAAATAAGATTAAAACAATGATGAAGTCATAGCACCTTCAAAAGTTACCTATGGTTTTCTCCTCTTTTTAAAAAGTTTATGTAAGATTTTAGCCAATAACCAAACACGAGTAGCACCTTTATGTCTAGTTATTCATTTGCCTGCACTCAGCCACAGTCAGTGTATGACAAATTAAAATAGGTGACATCACAGAACACCATGGCATGTTTCTGGATATACATGAGTTAAATCCACGCAATGGGGCACAGGTCACCTTTATATCAATGCAGACCTTGAGATGCCTGGATTGTGGTCAGAGAGTGTAGGAAGTGAGAAGACAGAACGATTACACAGCTAAAGCCATGTCGAGTCTCAAAAGAGGAAGACCTGTTAATTTATGACCCAAATTTTAGCTCTTATTTCTTAGAAATATAGCCCCAAATAAATCTTGTTGGATATGAAATGGTTCTTTCAAAACAGCATTTTGATGAGTCTAAGGTAAATAGATCCCACTCGTTCAGATTAAATTTCCATTAAAGTACACAAGATTTTAAGAATGGGTTAGGGACAAAAAAAGCTGAGGAAGCTAGGATGAGTTTAATTAATCTTAAATGCAATCAGTTTTTGCCACAAATCTAGTCTTCAGACTTATTCTTCTGACTTGCTTTTTAAAATGTTGAGTCCCACGAAATGAGTGAATTATGCTGATGACAGCACATTTGGTAAATGGTGGGCTCCAGACCTGGGACGGCTCTTCTCTGCCTTAGTTCAGATTTCTACGGCACCACAGGCCTGAAAGGGATCCTCTAATTTATGGGCGGGATTAGTGCTCTACAGCCAATGTGTGTTGTTCTTCGTGGCTTTCAGCCCTCGTGGTTTCTCGGTTCCTTATGGTCACTGTGGCCACCTAGAAATTCTTTTCAGGAGCATAATAACCAGATCAGCTGCTGCAGGCTGGAGTTGGGAGGAACAAAGGGAGGGCACTCCCGCAGACCCGTGTCTGTTCACAGATCCCGGCGGACACCCCCAGGGTCACATCAGACAAAACCGCCTTCCAGCCCCATTTGATAAGGCTCAGTCCTGCACCGGGTTGCCTCTACTTAAGGCCTGGGGGACACGCTCCAATAACGTAAACTCTGCCAATAGAAATACTAGCAGTGGAAAAAAACACACACCCAGGCCCTGCAACAAGCAGGAAACCTCCTTTTTTTTTTGTTTGTCCTCTTTAGAATACTTCTCCATGGAAATCCTTAAGGTAAATATGGGAGTTCATGTCTCAGAGTCTCTTGGCAATATTAATCTTTTGATGAGTCTTTTTAACTTAGGGATAGCCACAACAGGGGCGGAAAACAGGGCAGTAGAGGGTTATTAGGGGAAAAACAAGGCGGTAGAGGGTTATTTTATTCTACAATGAGGCAGGGCAGCTTCTGGTTCCTTGCTTTGTTCATCTGTCGCCTGATGCCATAGTGTGGACAGGTTTTCCCTAAGCAGCATCTGGTCCCTCTTAGAAGATTCCACAGGCGTTTTGTCTCTTTCGAGTTTTCAGTAGTGGCCTCAGGGGTGGGTGACCATCTGGCAGGGCGTCACCTGGCCAGTGGGGCCTGTCTGACCTACCACGTGCTGCTCCACATTCCCATGCATACAATGGCCCTGGTGCCTACCAGGGACCTGGCTGAGTGCTGGGCAATTGGCCATGGTGCTTAGCACTGAGCCAGAAACCCAGTATTAATAAAAGCACGTTTTATTAACAGTAAGGTGGGATTCTATAGTTTCTGAATATGGGTTTGTAGACAGCAAAGTTGGGTTTCAATTTTGATTCTTTTATATCCTAGCCTGCATAGCCATTGGCAACTTACCTCTAAGGTTTTAAATCTGCAAAAGAAGCAAAATAATAACAATTGGATTGTTGTGAGTATCAGTGAGACTACCCCAGATGACCAGAGGGAGGTAGATAATGGGGAAAAAAGAGAAAGGGTTAAGTCAAGGAAGTTGTATAAAGGACCCATGGACAAGGACAATGGGGAAAGGGGGGAAGATTGAATGTGGAAGGTGGGGTGTGGCAATGGGGGAAAAATGGGGACATCTGTAACTGAACAACAATAAAAAAAAGAAAAAAGAAAGGTGTATCTTTTTTTTTTCCTTTTTTTAATCCTCACTTGAGGGCATGCTTATTGATTTTAGAGAAAGGGGGAGGGAGAGAGAAATGGAGAGAAACATTAATGTGAGAGAAATATCGATCGGTTACCTATAGTGAACATCCCAATCAGGACCAAACCCAAAACCTAGGCACGTGCTCTGACTAGGAATCAAGCCCATGATCTTTCCGTTTATGGGACGAGTCTTCAAACAACTCAGCCACATCAGCCTAGGCTAAAGGTATATCTTATATCAGGTAACAAAGGGTACATTTTAATGGTTGATAAAGGATTGTCTAAAAAGGAACTTTTTGCAAAGTTGCAAGCACTATTTAGGAAAAGCAAGAAGGGATCTACGCAATACCCAGGGTTTATGACATTCTGGAGCTGTTACTATGTTAGGGCTGTAGGGACAAAGTCAGGAAGAAGATTCTGGAAATAAGAGAGGGAATTGCAGGGAGAGGAAAAGCCTGACACAGCTGTTGACTTTGTCAGAGGGGTTGGTGCCACCAAAACATGGCAAGGAGTGGAGGGGGATAGGTACTCAACAGACAATCTTTGGACCTCTCCTCCCATTCTCTGAATATCCACCTATTTCCCAAACTAAGTAGGAGCCTGAATCACAAACCCTTGGCCCTCAAATATGTGCGGTAGACTTCTTACTCTCGAGACATTCAGCCTGAGGGTTTTTCCTAGCAGAGGAACAGAGTGTCCCATGTGCACAGCAAGCATGCTGGGAAGTCCATGTACCCCAAAGCAGCCCTAAATCAATGGCTGATAGGAGTTCGGGTATTTTAGCTTCCTCCCCCTTCACTGTCTCCATAGAGTTCTCCCAGGATCCAGCACCACTTGCCTACAATAAAAACTTGCATGATACCATACCCGTTATTGGATTTATTCCCTTCTCTCTCTCACTTTTCTGTATCCAGGGATCACCACCCAAAACAATTATTTACACTGTAACCTCTGTCATAGTATCTGCTTTTGGGGGAACCCAAATTAAGGCAAAACCCCACTGGCATAGTTTATGTGATCCAGCCTCCTGGGGCACAGAACGAGATGCAGAAAGGTGGAGAGTGGACTTGGGGATGAAGATGGAAGCCATTCACATAAGCACTTAGCACAGGACCTCGTCTACCTCACAGCACCTTAGCTAGCACTTAGCCTGGCAACGACAAGAGCTCTCATACAATTGTCTCCTCATTCTACTCCTCTTCCAGTACCCTGCTCAATCAGTTACCTTACCTCCTGGGCTCCTCTCCCATATTTAACATTTGACTTCATAGCAGTGTTGGCTGGGTTTTAGCTCAGAACTGTATACACATATATACATATATATATACGTGTATGAAGAGGGACCCAGAATAACCTGGAATTAGCATCTGGGGCAGGTCCCTCGTAGTACAGACTTCATCTGCTGAGTGTTCTAGGAAGCCATCTGTATCAATAGTGTACCAGCTGGCATTGTTGTGAGAGGCTGTGTTTAGCTTCAGTGAATTTTTTTGAAGACTCTTTAAACACATTTGCTTAATTCACGATGGGTGATTTATGAGCTCCCTTGCCCACACTGCATGGGGTGTTCAGTAGTTTTTGATAAAAAATGGCATGACTCCCATGCCCCACCCTCCCTATTCACTGGCTCTTGCCCCGAGTGACTCTTTTTGTTTGTTTCCCCGGATGAAAAAATCTTCAAAGGGAAACATTTTGCTGATGTGAAAGAGGTAACAAAAAATGGCAAGAGCACTAACAGCCTTCGGAATTGAAGAGTTCAAAACTCTTTTGAGCAGCGGAAAAAAAGTCTCGATAGGTGTATTGCATCAAATGGAGAATGCTTTGAAGGTGACTGAAGTTTAAACATGTAAGAATAAATATGCAATTTTTTATAAATAAATTCCAGTTTTGGAGGGGTCACCCCTCATATATATGTATGTATAAGAAATGTATGTATATTTCTTATACATACATATATCTTTATATCTTGTATAAGAAATAAACAAGAACCATTCAAGGGGGCTGAGGAGTGGGGGTGGGGGGTGAGAGAAAAAAGTGAAAACTAGATGATATGCCTAATAAGGGACAAAGCCTTAAAACTCAAATGAACATATATACATTTCATTCCATCAATTATCAGTTAAAAGAGGAGGGCTGGGAGGATGGTATTAGCAGACACAGAAAGCCTACCTACCAAATACCCCCTAAATTAAAGTATATAGCCCTAGCTGGGTGGCTAAATGGTTACAGCATCATCCTGAACATCAAAAGTTTGTGGGTTTGATCCCTAGTCGGACACATCTAGGTTGTAGGTTTAATCCCTGTTCAGCGCATGTATAGGAAGCAACTGATTGACTGCCTCCTGTACATCAGTGTTTCTCTCTCTCTCATTCTCTCTTTTTCTCCATTTCCCTCTTTCTAAAAAATCAATAAATACATCCTTGGGTAAGGAAAAAAATAATTAAAGTGTGCAGGCACTAAATCTACCATGGTACAAGTGTCCTGATCCAATGTAAAAAGTAGAACCAAGTATCCACTATGAAGTGCCATAAAACCCTATTTATTATAATATAATACATATCAATATTTAGGTTCCCCAAACATCTCAACATATGCATTGAGTTACAATGGTTAGGTAAAGTATATAAGGCTTCGACCAAATCAGTTATTGGAGCATAGTTACTGCTATACCCAATAACAGAGATTGGCATATAGTTGATGTTTAGTAAATATATGATGGATAGGTGGATGATTGGATGGGTTAGCCTAATACTATATAAATAAAGGAAATCAATAGTGATCAAAATACTAGTATTCATCCACGGAACTCCTTGTCCAAAACAACCTTAACACTTTCCTCATGATGTGTGTGTGTTTGCACGTACACACACATGCAAGCGTGAAAGTGTCAGTACAGGAGGATGTACTCTGGGCCCCAATACAAGGAAGCACAATACAAAGGGCCATTACTGCAATCAGTCCTTCCCATTATTTCTCCCTCCAGTGGAGAAGGTGTTTCTTTCCTTCTTGTGTTCTGAATGCTCTGAGTTCTAACTTATCAGCTCAAGGCTCTTCATCTCTTGAGAGGCAGGGTGAATTTTATCTTGAATGGAGATTTGAATCCTTGCCAGAATCCCTTGTGTGTTTGAATGATAAGTGAGTTTATGGAAACCACCCCAAATTCCCTACAGCAGACTTTTTATGGGAAAAGCCCCCAAATCTATATTTTAATTAGCATATGCAAGTTAGGGAGTATATGTGTATCCATAGTATATCCATAGATTTCCATTTTAACAGAACAATAGGCTCAATGATTGGAGGTTGACACCAAGTGCTCCAGTCTATCTGACCATTTAGTTTTGTTAACTGATGTATGTGGCTATTAATGGAAAGTATATTTGGCAAACCGCTGTAATCCCCATCCTTCTTCCTTTTAGAGGAAACCATGGTTTATTTATTTTGGGAGGGGAGGGAGGTGAAGGAAGTTGCTGTTTCATGTGCACAAAGATCACATTTCAACTATATTCATGATCTCGATAGCATATTGCATATTTCTTGGGGAAATTTATTTGTTGTTCTGAATGAAAAATATGCTCCTAGCCCTGGTCAGTGTGGCTCAGTTGGTTGGGTGTTGTCCTGCAAAGCAAAAGATTGCCAGTTCAAATCCCAGTTAGGGCACATGCCTGGGTTGTGGGTTCAGTCCCCAATTGGAGCATGCAAGAGAGGCAACTGATCAATGCTTCTCTCTCACATAGATGTTTCTCTCCCTTTCTTTTTTCCCTCTCCTTCTGACTCTTTAAAAATATAACTGAATAATATCTTTTTTTCCTAAGTCTCCTATTTGAGTCCCTCAAGTCACACAGAGTTTTGGACATCTCAGTTAAACCCCCAATATGTTATTTAATTGAAGGGTGTGAGTATGTGAATCCTAAGTAGTGGACTGATGTCACTTCTCAATATGGCCCCAGAGTCCCTGGAATTCCCCATGGCAATTTCAAGGGCTGCCTCAGCTGTGAGTTAGCAGTTTTATTCCACATCAGACCTTAAATGAATTTTTCAAGATATGTAATTGGATAGGATATTCAGGTCTGGAACACAAACAAAAAATAACAACAAAGTAAACATTTCAGTCTCCACTGAGGATGACTATTTCTCTTTAGCGATTCTTTGAGGACAAAAACTATAAAGAGCCTCTTTTCTCAACAGATTGACAGCAGTCAGAGGAGAGGGGATTTATGGGGCTGAGTGAAAAAGGCCAAAGAATGAAAAAAAAGACAACAAAAAACTCATAGTTGCAGACAATGGTATGGCAACTACCAGAGGGAAAGGGGAAGAGAGGGAGGTAGAATAGGATAAAGGGGGACATAAATAGTAATGGAAGGACACTTGACTTTAGGTGGTGAACACATTATGCAATATACAGATGATGTATTATTATTATAGAATTGTACACCTAAAACCTATGTAATTTTATTAATCAATGTCACCCCAATAAATTCAATAAAAAGAATCTGTCTTTTCATATCGAGTACTCATTCCTTCCTTGTGAGATACAATTAACCTTTATTTAAAAAAAAAAAAGATGGCATATTTTGTAAGAAATATCTTAAATATGTATAACATCTAAGTGGAAAATACATATTTATTTTTAATACATATATGAGTTTCAATTAGAAAATTATTTTTAAACCACTAATCAGATATATTCTACTTTATTATTGACATATATAGGATAAAATGTAGTAAAGGTATATCATCAAAGTAAATCATAGCTTAATTAATGACACTGAGTTTGAAAAATCATAGTGGGTAGGAATCATATTTATTTACATAAATATGTATAAATAAATACATATTTATTTTAAATATTCTTTATCTAATGTTGTTTAATATGGTGGCTTTATTCTAAGAGTTCTTTATGATAATAGAGCCAAGACCCAAAGAGACCACCTGTATATACAGATCAACTGTGCATAGATCACATATCATTTATTATCCAAACTCAGGCCATTTTTCACAGAGAAATTGGATGCTGTTTATAATTAAGCTAGAATGATAGGCATGAACTGGGGCTTTCTTTGGAAAAAATTGGGTGCATGGTCACCCTACCTCTATACTTTTTCCTAGGAGTATAAATTCCCCATATATTTTGTGTATTTTTTTAATATGCAAGCTGTTCTGTGACTTAAGAGAAATTAAACCTCCTTCAAAAGAAAAAAATATGAACTCTCAAGAGATAAACTAAGTAAAAATAAATTTCAAAAGGAAAGTAACTATACTACCAAACAAATACTGGATAGATGAATGGATGGATGAATGGATAATAGTAAATAAGTTTTTGAGTGCTTCATATATGCCAAGCATTACATAGAGTATTTTCCTCATTTCATCTCCTTTATGCAGGTGAAAAACTGAGTTCTAACAAAAGAGGTATATCCATGTCACATAATAAATGAGTGCTAAAGTCAAGATTGGAACTCAAATCATTTGACTTAAGGGCCAAGTTCTTAACTCTTGATTGTCATAGTAGAGAAGAGAAAGGAGGAAGGGTAATTGATTCATATCTGACTTCTAGAGTTTTGAGCCTTAAGGACATAATATTGATAGATATTAGAGAAGTTGGGAGTAAAACTCACTTAAGAGTGGGAAGTGGAGGTGATGAATTAAGCTTTGATGTAAAACCAAAACAATAGAATTGGAAATATTAGTTAGAAACCATCTGTCCCAAAGCCCTCTTTTAAAGGACCATCTAAGTCCTCAAAAGCCTAAAACATTAAATGCATCAGTGGTGGTTGGAGATTTTACCTCTCATTTTCCCACCTGACACTCCTTCCATGAATAGCATCTGGGTGGCCAATAAAAAGGGCCCAGGATTCAACTAGAGAAATGAAATGGAAACTTCAGAGGGAGATGATAGATAAGGATGAACATGGGAGCGTCCTCCTTAAAGAAAGGTCAGTATGGAAGCCATGAAAATGAGGAAACTCTCTCAAAATGGAGTGCCTAAAAGAGGTATAGTGAAGTAAATCATGTGTGGTCTCTATGAGTAAGGGCTGAAGGGAAGACACAGAGGTAGCAAAGCAGACAAGTTACAAATGGTCAGCAGGGTAGGAAGGAAATCAAGACCAGGTAGAGTTTCAGAGACTGAAGGAGGAGAGGACTCCACTGCCTATGTAATGCTGAAGAAATTCAGGATCTAGATTCCATCATGTGCAAGGGCCTCAGTTATGATTTCTGTGTATATTAGATTATTTGCTTTTTATAATAGCCCTGTGAGGCTAACATTGTTGTTTCTATTCTATAGATGCCAAACGAGGCACAGAGATGCCACCAAACACAGTAACATCAGGAAACAGATTTCACCCAGGGGCTAGTGGGACAATGGGAAATATAGTATTTTTACCAAAGTGCAAGAATTTTGAATATCCAACAGGAACAAGATTCATAGTAGGATCCTCTCCCATGGACCTGGATCCAGGCTGCTAATGGCAACATTATAGGAAGGCGCGGGGAGGGGGGGCGTGATATACATCTTGGCTTCCCATTCCTTTCCTCTCCAATTTTCAGCCAGCTTCTTCTGTTGGCCGAACCTACCCAGAAGGGAAGGAAACTTGGGAAAATGAGTAATACACAGCAGAGGAGAAGGACAGTAGATATATCTGAGAATAAACAGGAAGCTGATTGGCATATCCACACACAGATTTGTCATACATTAGTTCTGCACATATCCTACTGGCCAAAACTCATTCACATGTCTCCACTCAGCCACAAGGGAGGCTGTGTGCCCAAGAAGAGGATAATGGGGAAAACAGTGATCACAGCAGTTTCTACCACAGATACCTGCAACATGAAAAGCCCTGCAGTGGCCACTGTAAGAAATGTAAAGCCGAATAGTCTATAATCCCAGCTCGCATGGGCAACCAGCGCAGTCATAATACAGAAAGACTACTACAAAGGTGTTATGTGATGTCAGAATACTTGGAAGAGATTCAGCCTGGCTGGAATACTAAACTGGAAGATTTTTTGGAGGTTATAGAGTTGAAAAGGATTTTGACAAGCAATGGGGAAAGCCATTCTAGACTTAGAGAAGAGCTGGATGAGAGACATAGAAATGGGAGAGCTGGGTATGTGTGTTAGGGGTCTGAAAGTAAACTAGACTGGCAGTGTGTCAGTCATGGTGGTATGAACAATTAAAAGGTAGAAAAGAATCAAGTTTGGGATAGCTTTGAATATTGGGCTAAAATAACAGTAGAAATAGAGAGTTAGTGTAGAGAACAGTGAATCTTTATTCTTAAGTACAAAGGTGGGAAAAGGTAGGTTTATAGTTCTAATACAAATAAATAATACAATAATTAATAAATAATAATACAAGAATAAACTGTTTTGTGTACTCACAACTGTAAACCTGATTTGCCCACCCCTCTATAATTCAGAACCATAGGAAGAATTTGACCAAGGTAGTAACATAATCAGGGTTGTGCTTTAGGAATATAACAACAGGCAGCACATAAATGGGACTTAAAGGGCTGAATTGTGTCCCTCCAAACTCATATGTTGAAGCACTAATTCCCAGTATCTCAGAATGTGACTGTATTAGAGATAGGATCTTTAAAAAAAGTAATTAAGTTGAAATGAGGTCATTAGGGTGGGTCTAATAAAATATAAGTGGTGTCTTTATAAGAAGAAGAGATTAGGACATAGCACAGACGTGTATAGAGGGAAGACCATGTGAAGACACAGGGAGAAGACAGGTATCTGCAAGCCAAAGAGAGAGGCCTGAGCAGAAACCAACTCTGCTAAGACCTTGATCTTGGATTTCTAGCCTCCAGAATTGTGAGAAAAAGATTTCTGCTGTTTAAGTCTGAGATACTTTGTACTTTACAGCTCTAGCAAATAAATGAACACAATGGGTCTAGCACTGATTTCACCTAGGTTTGATCACCAATACAACAGAATAAAGGTAAAATTTCCTCTTAATGAATTCATGTGACATACTTTAAGAGCTTAATTTTTTTCAACTTTGGAGGGCCTTTGAACAAGAATATTTTAAAAACTGAAAGCACTCATGATCTACTAAAACACATGTGGCTTGAGTTCTCTTAATCCAAAAATGTCAGTCCATATTGTTGAGTTAAAATGCACCAGGGTAGTATGTCAGTTATATACTGCCGAAATAAACTACCATAATTTTAGCGGCTTAATACAGCAATTTCTTTTGTTTGTTTGTTTTGTTTTTGTTTTCTCGTGAGGCTATAGGTCAGCTGAGAGGTTCCATTAACTTGGACCAGGGTTAGCTGATTTCAGCTGAATTCATTCATTTGTCTACAGCCATGTGGCAGGTAGGATTGCCTCGGCTTGGATGAATGACTTGTCTTTGCTGCATGTGGTGGTCACCCTCCAGCAGGCTAGTCTGGGTTCGTTATCACAGAAAAACAAAGAAGTAAAAGAGAAAGCCAGGGGATGTGTGGTCTCTTGAGGCCTAGACCTGAAAATGGAATGCTATCACTTCTCTAACATTCTATTGGCTAAAGTAAGTCACATGTTCAAACCCAGATTTGAGAAGTGGAAAAAAAGACTTCACCCTTTCATAGACGTAGTTGTAAATTCACATTGTGGATGACATGGATACAGGGATTAGTAAAAAAGTGGGGCCATTTTCACAATCAGTCATAGATTATTCCTCACGGTGGAAGTTTGAACCACAGTACCACTGAGTTACCTTAAAAGGGAACACCCAGCTGAACTTCTCATCTAATGCAGGAATTCCCCCAAATTAAACACAAAAAGATTTTTAAAAAGTCAAAGAAGCTTCCCACCACCTGACCATTTGACCTAACTTTTCTCACTAGGCAAAAAAAAAAAAGGAAAAAACACTGTAGTTCTCCCACTGCTGCCTGCAGGGTTCGTTTATCTGGCTTCTGCTCTGAGTCACAGCTGACTGAAGGGCGGGGGTGGGTGATGAGTCATGGCCTAAGACAAAGATAGATTTTGATGGGGGTGGACTGGAAGGTGGGACAGAATGCATTGCAAGTTCAGGCATTATCTCAGCATTTAGGGTGATTTCTTCTTTCCTCCAGCTGGGAAATTTGGGCAGCGTGCCCCCTTCTAAAACCCAGAGGAGGAGACTCCACATAGGCCTTGTGCAGCTGGGTTTAAGGGACTTATGCCTTTGTGTCTCTGGGTCAGCTGAGTTGCTGATTTCAGAAGTGATTGTGTCACTGCCCTGAACGTGCTACAGCTCCCCTTCGTCCCCATGTGCCTGTTCAACAGACCATTTCATCCTGCCATCCCCAGGAGTGAGTTACCTGGTCAGTTTGAGAGTTAATATTTATAGAGACTAATGGTTGCATATAACTTACTGCAAGAAAGAAATAATAAGCCAATGTTATCTATTGACTACTCACACATATATTTGTATTTGACAACTTTTTAAAATACCCTTTGGTTCAATGACAGCTTAAGCTTAAGTCGCTATGGCAGAGGTTCTTTTTTTCAGCTATTGCTCTGCATTTTAATTTTGGCTGCACAGTCACCTGCCTCAGGCACACAAATATTTGTGCATCTGGCTTCCAGCAATTAACACGTCTCCTACCCGGAGGTAAAGATTAGATGAAAATTGTCACCCCAAAATAAATCTGGAAACTGAACTCCCGAGAGTTTGCCAAATAAGGTGACTACCAGCTTTAAGATGCTGAACTTTGCAATGACTGTCATAGAAACAAAGGCAAGGCATGGTTGGCTCCCATTCAACCTGGTCAACAACATCCTTCATGGCAGGACGTGCCATCATTTTGATTCGCAGCAGAATAAAAGGAATCTATTTGTATATTTGGAAGTTTGAGTGAGGATTTCCTGAGTTCCCGATGAAGTCATTCCTGCCTTACAACAGCCTTGCTTGTATCACTAGAGTTAAAACCGGGTCACCATTTCCATGCAAGTGTGTGGTGTGTGCACTGCATTTCAGAGTCTAATTAAAACTCAATCATGCATTATTTTTTCCCAGATTAAAGTTGGGGTCAAACCAAAATTTCAGCACAGAGGGAAAATGCTTTAAACATATTATATTATGTTTGTATTGACTGTAAAAAGGGGGTGCCTTTAGTTAAATCACTTAGAACACAGCACCCTAGACATATTATTTGATGGGGACAAAAGAAAAAACATTGGCTGCTGGTATCCAGAAAAGATGTTTTGGCTTCATAAGCTTCCCTCTGCAGAAATAGATATAAATAGAAGATAACCTGACTTTGGGCTATAAAATCCTTGCTTATCTGTGATTAAGTTCCCAAAGAAACCTCTTAAGGTGCTCTCTCTGATCTGTGAAGAGCTCAACATATCTGCCCTGCAGACTATGAATTCCTCCAAAGGATGGCCTGCAGGCTCTGACACAGGAGCCTGTACTCTTCCTGTGCTACCCGTGTCACAGACACTAGGCTTAGGGAAGTCAGAATGAACAAGAGGCTGGTTGCAAAACCCCAGGGAGCATGACTGATATGTAGCCATGAGGGGTGATTGGAGTAGAAGCTGTGGGAACCTTACACATGCTTCTTTTCTTTCCCTATACCTTCAGGGCACAACAACTCTACTTCCCTTTTAAGAAATGGTTTTCTCAGGTTCCTAGTGCCCCAACCTTATCCACTCAAGTGGAGGCAAGAACTGAAGGGGGGTTAACATCCACTGGAAGTAGCCCTTGATGGATGACAGATAGGACTTGGTATATACATACCGCAGTTCCCTTACCACGTGGGAGAGATAAGTGTTGGCCATACTTCTCATCATTTTCCAACAGTCCCAAACAGGACTAAGTTCCAGTTGCTCACAGCAGAAGTTGGTTCAGTGAAACACCCTATATGGGTTGCTTTCCTTTTTCTGTTTCACTTTCCCTCTCCCACATCTATATTTCTTTTACTTCCCCAAAAAGTCATTTGCCTTTGAAATATTATCTCAGTGATTGTTATTCAGGAATCGAGTCTAAGGGAGGGGCAAACTCACTTGAGACCCCACGTCTTATGTGGCTTTGAGAAATAGACAGAACAGTCTAACATTCCATACTGGACATCAGTTTATCCCATGGTACTTTTGGATCCTGCCTTTGAGAAGACGGAACTCATCCCAACACAGCTGGCTGTTCCTCATCCCATGAGGTACATCCTCCTCACTGTTCTGTTTGCTCCTCTAGGCACATGCCAAAGCATGTGAGGTCTGATTTTCCCAATATAGAGGAGACTCATCTTCGCTCTTTTTTCCTTGAGGTTTATTACTACTTTCCAGATAGAGTGTAGTACCCTATTTCCCTCTTGTTTTCACATACTATGCATCCTGTCTTATATTCTAGCCACCAGAGTGAAAACAGCCTTTTGGAAATGTAGATCAGGTCCTGTCGCTCATTGGAGAAGTGATCAGTCATGTCAGTCCTAGCTGGCAGAGACTCCCTTGCCTCAAAAAATATAGCTGGTAAGTCCTGACCATGTTCTGCAAAGCTCTATGATGACTTGACTCCCAGAGACCACACCAACGTCATTTTCTGTCAGTCTCTTCTTCACGTCTTCCTTTGAGCAACCCCACATGTTCCTGCTGCAGGATTTTGCATTGGCTATTCCCTCTATCGGGTATGCTCTTCCTGCTGATGTGTAAGGAGTTGTCCCCTCACTTAAGTCTTCATGCAAATGTCACCACCTCAGATAGGCCTTTGCTCACCATCCTAGCACCCTTTTAATTTTTTATCCCTTACCCTACTTTTATAGTTTTTTCTTTATAGTTCTCAGCACTAATTGGCATCATATGTACCTGTTTTGCTCTTTTGTGTTGATCTTCCCATTACAATCCTTATATCGCTGCCACCATGTGCCCAGCACACAGAAGGTGCTCAGCTAATGTTTGTTTGGCTAACTGAATTATTATATGGTGTTAACTTCAAAGAAGATCAAAGTGGTCTATCAAACAGTTTTACTAGAGTAATAGTTTACACACATAGTCCAGATTTTTACATTGTATGTTTCTCTCTACAGATTCATTTCTTTTTTAAAAAATATATTATTTATTTTATTTTTACAGAGAGGGGAAGGGCTGAAGAAAAAGAGGGAGAGAAACATAGATGAGACAGAAACATCAATCAGTTGCATTTCAGATGTGCCCTGACCAGGGACCGAACCCGCAACTCAGGCATATGCCCTGACCAGAAATTGAACCAGTGACCTTCTACTTTGCAGGATGACGCCCAATCAACTGAGCAATACCGGTCAGGGCAGATGCATTTCTTTTTAAAGGACTGACTCTTTATTCTCCAAGTACACACTTTCCGAGTTTTCCAATTTGCTTTTTTTTTTTTTCTCTCCATGTCCAAGTTAAGAGGATGTCCGTAACTGGGCTGATTAGTAAATTAACTAACAGAAAATAGAATGTGTTCCTCAAACTGGACTATTAGCATCTATGTCCATCTCTCTGTTCAATAGATATTAATTGAAGATCTACTATATGCCCAGAACTATGGCACATGCTAAGAATGTATCAGGAAATGAAATAGTAAAATATTCCTAATCTCATAGAGTTTATTATATTCTGAAAGGGAAGACCTGCAAGAAAATGTAAACATAATAAATAAGTAAATATTTAGTATATTTGAGGGATACCCTAGGTGGCCAGGGAAGGCGTCATTGAGAATTTGACTCCTGGGAAAAACTTAGAGTGAGCATGGAGCCATGCTATGTATGTAGGAGGAGCATTCCAGGCAGAGGCTGAGGTGGGAGCACTGTACCAAGTATGTACAGAGGCAGAAGCCAGAGGGCACTGAGTCAAGGACGAAGGGTAGGAGGTCATGCACAGAAGAAACAGAAAGTAGGCCAGGTAGGTCCCTGCAGGCATTAAATAGACTTCGATTTTCACATATGTCAATAATTTTTAAAAGACAATGTATTGTAGCTGTTGCCAGCTGATTCAACTAAACAGTACTTCCTGATTCCTCCATATAAAAAGCTATTCAATAAAAAAAGAGCATGTTATCACTACTGTGAATGTGATTTTATGATATTGTTTCTTAATGACTATTGTTAAACTTTTTCTTAATTATGTAGTAATAATTATTATATTAATAACAACATCACTACTTTTATTAATAATAAATATAAAAAGAAAAAGGTAGTTTATTAAATAAAAAGTTAGAGGTTTAATAAGTTGGCTCTTCTTTAACTTTTTATTATAATAGATTTATAGAGATATAGTATGTATACCATTTAATTTATCCAATTAAAGTGCACAATCCAATGGTTTTTAGTATATTCACATAGTTGTACAACCATTATCATTATCAATTTTAGAACCTTTGCACCTCCCCCAAAAAGAAACCCTATATCCATTAAGGCAGTGCTCCTTTCTCCTCAATCCGTCCTCCCAATCCCTGGGCAACCATGAATCTACTTATTGTTTCTATGGATTCGTATATTCTGGATGCTTCATATAAATGGAATATGTGGCCTTCAGTTTTGCTTTTTTGCCCCTATGGTGTTTTCAAGGCTCATCATGCCATAGCATGTGTCAGGACTACATTACTTTTTATGGCTGAATAATATTCCATTCTGCAGATATACCCCATTTTGGTTATCTGTACATCAGTTGATAGACATTTGGGTTTTTCTACATTTTGGCTATTATGACTATGCTGTCATGAACAATTATGTGCAAGATTTTGTGTAGACATATGTTTTCATTTCTCTTTGGTGTATACCTCGGTGTGGAATACATTGACTCTTAAAACCCATGGTAAGGGGCTACTAATATTGCTAATAATATTAATTGGTAAAAATTAACTTTTAAATCTGGGTTGACTAATCAATTGATAAAGAACTATTAAAACAAATTAAAAATAATTTAGGAAAAAATCTCTCTTAGATTAGGAGAAACCCTCAAAATTGATTTCTATTATCAAAACCCACTGAATAATTAACTTTACCTTTCAGAAATAAATATGTTTTCTACAAAATTGTGTAAAAATGTTGAAAAATCATATATATATATATATATATATATATATATATATATGTGTGTGTGTGTGTGTGTGTGTGAATATGTTTCACCATAGAGAAAGGGTTTATCTTGGTCAGTAAAGAATTTTGTTTTGTCAAATAAGTTTAGAGAAGAACAGCTCTCAATTGCGGTGGGGAGCTGAGCCAGCAGCTCTGACCTGTGTTACCAGTTGCCAGACAGGCAATGGCCATCTCTGGCTTGGTCACGAGTTGTAACAGCAGGGCTCCAGAGGAAAGCATTTACCAAATCCTAAATACCCACTGGGTGCTCCCTTGTGACAGACACTGGCAGAAGCATGAACCAAGGAAGGCTTAAGGACTTACAATCTAGTTGGGAAACAAAATTTTAAGAGGTCAAAGCCTGCAGATGTCAGGAATTATTTGCAAGTTAAAAACAACTTCATCTGAGGATACAGTGCCAGCTTGTTCTAAAAGCATAATTCACTCTGCCCCAAACTGCTTCTTTCTCTCCAAATCCTCCCAGGACCCTGAGGTTTCCCACCAGCAGTGCTCACAGGATGGGTGGACTGACACTCAGGGAGTTCGGGAACCGAGGAGGTGAGGGGCTCTTGGCCACAAAAGTCTGACTATCCTGATTTTGTGGCCTTGAGTCAGACTCCACTGTGCGTGTGGTGAGAGTTCTGTGGTCTAATAGGTCATACCCTCCAACTTGTCTGACTCAGGATGATGAGTGTCCCGGCTCTGCTCAGCAGCAGTGGGAGCCCGGGCCCAGCTCAGCCAAGTAGAGATGGAGGCAGGGGTGGCTGCTGGCCTCGGAGCAGGAAGGTGGGGCAGTAGAGGAGGCCAGGACACCCTGGGGACCACTGGCACTGACCAGTTCCAAAGGAGTTGTTTACCCAAAGACTCAAGGCCCTCGTCTCTGTCATTTCTGCCCCTCCTATATCCTGCTGGGGTATATTTCCAGGGACCAACAGTCTCAGCCTTTTTCTGGCCATCTGCTACAGCACAGCTTCTGCACTCTTTGAAAAGTTTACAGGGACCTGAAGGGCACAGGTTTTCTCTTCACTTGTCCTGTAACAAAATCAGAAGCTGTGAGGCATGGGTCATGATCTCCCCAGGAAAAATCTTTCCTTCTCATTGCATTAAATTATCTCCTTTTAAGGAAGAGCTCTACTTAGACTGGCCACATCTCTGAAATTGTCTTTGTCACCAGAGATTTTTTTTTTTTAATGGAGTAAATGAAATGGACAGTCTTTCAGAAATGTTCCCATCTTCCTTTTTTCTCTCTCTGTAAATGGAATGTCATAAAGTCTGAGAGCTAAATACGATCTTGTAGATGACCTAATACAATCATTTCACTTTTCTAGGTATGTAAAATTGAGGCCCAGGAGAGTGAAAGTGACTGGAACAAAGCTACACATACAGTAGGCAATGATCAGGGTTTGGAACTCTCCTCTCTTGCCTCCCAAGTCAATATTCCTTCCACACAATACAGTCAGCCAAGAAGTCAGATCAATGGAAGAATTCTCAGAAAATATTTTCTGGGTTTCCAAGGTTGCCTCATTATTCCTATACTTTTCTCATTCTATCCCTTGCCAGACCATGAGGTAGCTAAGAATGACAATGACCACATTTAGTAGTTAATTCTGATGGCTATTTTAAAGTTTGTTTGACTCATCAGTATATTGTTAAAAAAAAAATCTCTTTGCAGGAATACTGACACTATAGGCAACTTCCTAACGTCATAACATGGCAAAGTAGGCAAGGGGTAGTGTTATTTGAAACAAATACAAAAACAACAGTGTCTTTTGGGAGCAACTGATGGCGTCACCCAAACCTGTGCTGCTGCACATTGATCAACTGGCTTGCCAAAATGTAAAGCCCCAATCTGTAGAACCTGCTGATTTCCTTGGTGTCTACGCTCCCACTATGGCCAGATTCAATGGATTAGTGCGGCATCACTGCACTTGCAGCTGGGAAGAGATGAGCAGCGGGGCACCGTCATGCAGTATTTCCACCATCCAGGCACAATCAACGTAAGTAACTTTAAGAGTGTAGATGATAGTAAACAAAATAATTTAAAAGTATTGATGTTTTAGTACTTGCTAACTTTGTTTTTAATGTAACTTATTTTACAATAAATTTATAAATATAATTTTAAAAAATAGTGCCTGTATACAATAACTGGCTTTTTAAAATCCTGAAAATTTAACAATTGACTTCTACCAGTAAGTACAGGCTAGCTTTGGCATATCACTAGAATCACCTGCTCCAAATTTTGTTGATTTAATTAATAACCTACAATGCTGCCCTCATGGGGACATGTAAATACTGGCCATAAAATAAAGTGACTCCTGGTCACTTTGCTTTTATTTATAAAATCACTGGTCTTTGTTAAAACTGTTATTCCCTAAAAGGGATATAGTAAAAAACAGGTAGAAGTGAAAAACATAGTTGTAAATATAGTCCATCTCATCCCTTCCATCCAGTTTTGTTATTTACATGCCATACCTCCTCCTCAAGTGTAATAATAACAAGAAAGGATTTGATCTTCTCCCTTGTGACTAAGTCTTATATGTGAGCGAAAGCACAGGCACTGTGCTAAAATTTCCACACATCACCTCATTTAGTTCTCTCAACAGTTCTCATTTTACAAAAGAGGAGTTGGAGACTTAGCAACTTTAATTAATCTACCCAAGGTGATAGGTGTTAAAAAGCAAAGCTAGAACTTAAACCTAGAACTGATTGATTCTAGAGCCTGGGTTTAATTCGTGCTAAAGCATGATTGAAGAGCCTGAGTATGAATAAGAAACTGAAACAATTCTTATAAAAACTGAAGAAAAAAGGTATTGTGAATATCACTGTTCATGAGAGTTGGACTTAAAGCCATTATGCAGTCAAAGCTGTTGTTAAAGTAGAATAATAGCCTTTCGAAGCTGTAATTTAATGTGGTTGGAAAGGGATGAGGGAGTGTATTGGTTATCTATTGTTGCAGCAACACTGTAGTAAACAACCACATAACTTCAATGGCATATAACAATAATGTTCACACATCTTAAATCAACTGTAGGCAGGTGAATCTCTAATGATCTTGCCTGGTATTGCTCCCGGGTGTGGGGTTCAGCTGGTTTTTCCCTAACCTGTGATGACTTTGGCTGGTGTGACTGGGCTCTGCTTTGGATATTTTTCTTATTTTCCAGCAGATTAAGAGATGTTCTCATGGTAATAGCAGAGGCACAAGAACATAAATAGACACAGAAGACCTCTTGGCTTGAAACTGGTATATTATCACTTGCAACTCTTTCTGTTGGCCAGAGCACATCACAGTCACAGCCTGTGTTCAAGGGGCAGTAAAAACAGACTTCATCTGTTTAGCGAAAGGAACTACAAAATCCCATGGTAAAAGGCATGGGTATAGAGAATGGTAAAAAATAAGCGCCGCTGATGCAATGAACCAGTCAAGAGGTGAGCAGGGTGGTCAGTGGAGAATGTGGAGTGATCCCTTCTGCTACTCATATGCCATCATACTTTAAGAACTCTGTTCCCTGCTACTTACTTTTAACCAGGCTATGACTCATCCTGAGCTAGCAACATAATGCCTAGGAAGGAATCATGAACTTTAAGTCCTGACCTAGATCAACCGCTTATTAACTGAAACTATAGGCCACTGGTCCTGTTCTGAAGCTCTGATCTACCCTACCTGCAACATACTCAGTGAGATCTTTGTCCATCACCGCACATATTTATTTTTCACTGAAAACTCTAAATTGTGAATATGTGGAAGGGTTTGTGCATAGGATTATATGCCTGCATTCTCTATGCTGGTCAGTCAATAACCCTCTTTTTCTTTCTTCTCCATTCCACATATCATTAGTTTGCCCTTCCACGTCTGCTCTCCCCACTTGATTACCCAACTCCGGACCCATAGAACCTTGTATATATGGACATCAAAAGGCTTCCATCCCCACTGGCTTCCAGTTGGGATTACTAAAGAGAAAGGCCCAGGAGGCCTAATAGGAGGGGGGAGGAGGAGATCAGAGTATTGATACCCCTGATTCTCTACCTGTGAGGTCGCCTTGGCTTTCTGAGCCTTTTGAACTGACCTAATGACTCACCCTCACTCTCCTTCCAGGTCTTAGAAACCATTCACTCTTCTTCTTCTGCTGAGCTGGGGATGACCATGTTTCAGCACCATTCTTATTGTTTCCTCAACACTCTATACACACCTTTATAACTAATCCCTTTATCAACAAGCTTTCCTCGATTTATTCTAACTTAAGAGTGACTTGTGCATCCTAAAGGAATTCCACCGGATACACTCTCATACATAGAAAACTCAAAGGGGTTCCCCAAGAGAAATGATCTAAGATTTTATACTGTCATGATACCTGCCCAAAATCCTTACTATCCATGATACTAATTAATTGTTCAATTGTGTCCAGAAATGTATTAACTAAACATATTTTCTGCTCACTTCCCATTATGTAATGATGGAAGAGGAATAAGAGTAAGCAGAATAATCAGAAATAATGGAAGACAAATAGCAACCACTTGTGCACTCTCTCTGGGCAGACGTTTAAGGACCTGGGGATGCAGAGTGTTACTTGATTACACCCTGGTTCTGTTGTCAGGGTTTCTTACCCATTGTTCTCCAAGGTCCTTAGATCCCTTTCCAGGATATTCTTATTTGTCCATTATATTCCTCGGCCACATTTAATGGGCACTGGGGAATATGCTGTCCTCTGAGACTGTACCACTTCTCAGCCTGCTTCCTACCCATGAATGGTTGGAGGACTAAGACTTGTTTTAGACTTCAGTAGTCACAGGTGTTTTTAGACAGGATTTATAGCTTCTTTGGCAATAAAGTTTTCTCAAAAGCTCAATAGGCCTCTAATTTGCTTGCTTCCAGTAAGTTCTATAAGTCTGTAATCACACTCTACTTCTTTTAAATATAATCTAAATGTTTATTTCCTCACCTTCTCACTGTATACTTCTAGCTTTTAATTTATAACGCTATTGGCTCTAGTGAAAAGTTCATATTAAAAAAACAACAACTTTGCTTTGAAAGATCTTATTGGTAAAATTGACAATAAAAACCCTTTTAAATCCTAACCCCAATAGTTTTGGGTCTTAAAGCCAGCTTTTCTCACAGTGCAGGCCCCACACTTCTGCACTAGTTCTATTTTCTTTTAGTTCTGCATATGCACCAGCCAATTCTCACTGAAATCACCCCTTTCAAATCTTTTGACCCCTTGTCAATTCTAGCTATGAAAAAGCAGTAGCAAAACTAAGGTGCTGCTTTTCAATGTCTTTCTGAGAGTTTCTGGCCTAGAACCTGTATAGTCTGATACCAACAAAATTCCTTCAGATAATAGTTTCACCAAATATTTTGTTCCTGCAAAACATGGACTACCATGCTTTTTAGACTCTGATATATTTCATCACTGCATCACTGGTAACAGTCACTAAACCAAAGCTACATATTTTAGGTTTTTGATGTGTATCTTAGTCAGTTTGGGCTGCTATAATAAAATACCATAGACTGGCCAGCTTATAAATAGAACAGAAATGTATTTCTTACAGTTCTAGAGGGTGGAGGTCCAAGATAAAGGCGCCAGCGTGGTCAGGTTCTGGTGAGTGTCCTCTTCCAGGATGCAGACTTCGGACTTCTCGTTGTATTCTCACATGACAACAGAGTGTAGACACAGGAAACAGACACTCTCATGTTTTCAAGGGCACTAATCTCATTCATGAGGGCTCTACTCTCATGATCTCAGCTAATTTTAATTACTTCCCAAAGGTCCCACCTCCTAAAACTATTATACTGGAGAGTAAAATTTTAACATGAATTGGGTGGTGGTGGGGATACACAAACATTTAGTCCATTTCAACATTTAAACTCCATTTCTGGTAACAATTCTGCCATCAGTCAGGGTAATGCTAACCTATGTCATGGTTAATAAACTGAAAGCACAGTTTATTAACATAACAAAGCTTTATTTATCATTCACGTTACATGTTCAACAACCATGTTGATCCCACGCCACTCCATGGGGGCACAGAAGAGGAAGAAAATACATGGAGAACACACACCAGCTCTTAGAAGTGATGCTTGCTACTTTCATTCACATATCATCTGTGAGAACAAATCATATGTGGGCTGAAAAAGCAAGGGAGTAAGTGAAATTCCATGAGCACTTCCACTTTTATCATATTTGTATAAGATACACAGACATCCTTCAAATGACATGTGACATAGTTTAGAACTTTCTGAATCACATCAGCAATACGTGTATGTTTTTCAGTACAATCATTTATCTAATATCGATTTGAAGTTATCGAAAACTTTACATAAGAACATCACTGATAATGAGAAACAGAGAACTTTGGCAATTGTCTCTGTGAAGTGGGTGTCTGGTTTTCAGGGAGTGGTGAGTGAACAGGGTTTATTCCTGATTCTTCACCAAAGTTTACAAAGCCTATGTTGACATTTCCACGTCATCTTCCGCACCATTATTTTTTGGGGCAGGGGGGTTAATATTCAGAATGACAGCCAGTTCAGCATAGGTACCAGCCAATCAGCAGATCAGATGTGGCCCTATCAGAAAGAATACTAGTTGTAAACAATTGCTATGTTTATAGTGTGTGTCAGTAGATATCATCCTGGCTGTCCCTTCAAGCATAATTAACATTTCCCAACATGCCAAAACTTAGTCCACCCACCTTGTCTTTGACAGCTGTGCCCCTGCCTGGAATTCTATTCTTTATCTGGAGAAACACCTCTCATTTCTTTTAAGTCTAAATTCTAATATGATTTCTTTTGGGAGGGAAGATTCACAAATGCCTTCTCCCAAATCTTAGTTTTCCTCTCCCATGTTTCCCTGAGTGCTGCCTGCACATCTCTATTATATAAAACATTGCGTGTGCTGCCACTAATAACATTTACACATTGTCATCCTCACTAGATTTTGAGCTCTTCTAAAATAATATCAGTAATAATGATAACATATCTACTGAGTATTACTATGTACCAGGCAGTATTCTAAGTGTTTTAAATGCATTAACAAATTTAGTCCTAAAGAGAACTCTATTATTATCTCCACTTTTCAGAGACAGAAACTAAAGTACAATGAACTAAATTTCCTTGTGCAAGGTTAAGTTTGTCATCCCAAGCACCTAGCATCGCCTTGCATACATGAATTGAATAAATGGAAAGATTTCTACTGCCTTTACACTTTTGTTATCTTTTTCCCCATATATTTTATGAATCCTCTGTGTCACATTATCATGCCTCCCTCTCTTTGTGAAATCACTCCTAGCAATTGCGACCCACCCAGATTTTCCCACCTTAGAAACTACTGCAACAAGTTACATCAAGTTTCAATTACTTTCCGCATCCAACTTGTCATCTGGCTTTTCCAATAAAACTCTTTCAGTACAGAAACCATGTCTTCTATACATTTTCAAGACTGCTTTAGACAGTGCTCACCAGAAACCAGGGGTACCAAGACAGGGCTTGTTAATTAAGCAATTAATAAGGACTAATTGGGGCTTCTGTCATTTTTTGTGTGGTAGCACCAATATTAAATATTTGAACTCTAAGCAAAAGAACTCATGGTCACAGTGGAATTTTGTAGCTGGAAAACATGGTAATGGGTTTGTACCTCTTTGTACTTCTCATTATCTTCCTGAAAGTGATATTGGGGAGGGTTTCTGGTTTTCACAGAGAGGCAGCAGATATACCCTCATAAAACAAATCACTGCTTGATACGCTGCAGGAAGATTCTGGAACCTAATAATCGTTTAAATTTCAAAAGAATGCTGAATGTGGATATATAAATTAAGATGTAATCTGTAAAACAACAGACAAGCCTAAGAACAGCAGTTTAATAAAAAAAAAGAAATGCATATTTTCCTTGACATTTCCAAATTTTGGATATAAATAAGTTGTAAAATCATGATATGTTCCATGGTGTCAGGGCTCAAGGTTTTTCTGTTTTATTGTTCTGTCATACGTGGATGCCATTTTTGCAAAGTCAAAAATGGCTGTGGGAACTATGGGAGTTCCCTTTTTTTCTATCATGTTCCCGCTAGCATGCAAGAAGACAAGTCAAAAGAAGCTCCAGGAACTGACGCAAACTTCATGTTAGGGGATAACTTGGTCCCTTGGCCATTTAGCCACAAGGGAAGCTGGGAAGAGTAGTCTTTGTTCAGGAAGTCATTTGTCTAGCTGCATTGGGGATTCTATTACTGGGGAAAAAGATGAAAGAAGGTGAAAACAGATTGTAAGGAAAAGTTGGTAGAGTTTTGATTCAGCAGGAAAAGCATCTCTTTCTCCTCAAGCCTAATCGTGTCATTTGCCATTTGAGGATGGGGCTGTGTCTCAGAGAAATGTGATTAAAGTGGCATAGAGCTATATCTCAGGCTTTCTTTTTGTAAACTTTGCCTCTCCAGTTATTATAAATACTTTGTTGGTATTTATTTCGCTCAATGTATCGGAAAGATACATTAGAAAATATGGTATTTAAATAAACAACTAAGAGAGTCCAATTTCAAAGTAGATCAGTCATTGTTGCATAATTGATTTAAAAAAAAACCTGAATTAATACCCTTGCTTTTTAACCATCTGAATACATTCTGCTGTGTCACTCTCAAATGATTTGAATCTTCTTTTCTTCTATTTATTTTTAAGTGGGTTCAGTAAATGTATGCACTCTCTCAATTCCACAGTGAGACTGGCATTCTATTGAACACTGAAGATTATTATCTATTTTCCATATGTTACAGCCTCAATCTGTGTTTTTTAATAATGCTCCAATGCAAATCTTTCTTTCTAAAACAAAAATTAGCACTTAAATGCCACTACATATGTCCTCTGAAATGCCTATAGGGATAGCATATCCAGACTCAGGCAGACCCCAGTCTTTGACTTGTAAAGAACATGTGCATAAAATTTTATCAACCACTTCTCCATCGCAGTAGGACAGATGGCTTTATTGACATTCTCCCACAGGCCCTTGAAGCTGTGTGAAGGGCAGGTCCCTCTGTTTTGTACAGAGGGGTGGCAAATATATCTTCACAATGGAAACTGATCAGCTGGTCCGCTCCCGAGCTACCAGTGAGATTTAGACTACACACACTGCCAGAGGCATGAGAATCCATAGCAGAGATGAATTCCAGAAGATTTTACAAATATCTTCATTAAGCTTCTAATGTTGGAGAAACTCTTGTTTGTTTGTCAGTCATTGTATTAAATGGTTAAAATACATTACTGTAGATCATCAACAATCTTAAAAGAGAAGCATTGTTACCTTTTACATAAAAAAAAAAGACATCGAGAGCAAATTTCTTAAACTTTCATATATTGTCAGGAATGAGGTCAAGATCTGAAAGCGCATGCTTTTCATTCTGTTTAAGTCTCTTCTGCGCATATCCTATGGATTCTTGCATCCAGAAAATACAAAAGAGGAAAGCATCTGACTTTCCAACTTAACTGATTATATAACTGAGTACGTCTCTATAATAACCATTCTCTTTTTCTTTTGCACACAAAACTGTCATTACATGTGAAATTATTATTATTCACTTTCTTTCATGGGACTTGCTAGCTACTTATTACCAGTTATGTAAACAATACTTCTTAGAGCCATTATATGTACCATATAGCATTTGTTTTTAAGAAACTACAAAAAAATGGAAAGAAATATTTGGATCTGAAACATATAGTTAAGAATATAATGTTAGTGTATTTAAAAAAGCAAGAGACATACATAACAATATATTAATAATGATCAAATGATTAACTAAAGATGGTGAGGAATTTCCATATGTTCTATGATGAGTGTATATTAAATTAACAACTGGAGAAAACAAAATGCATCATTTAAAAATATGAAGACCTAGAAGTTAATTTACTATAATCATCCAAGAATTTATAAAAACTTAAAGAGTTTCAAAGTATCACTAAATAAGGAAGTTGGATGGAATTTCAGTCATTATCTAGCGGGCTCTTTGTCCATCAATTTGATAGTTTTTCTGATCATTTTGTTGACTTACAGGAAATTCGAGGTCTTGCCCATCACATTGGACAGTGCATATTGGAGAATAAAGAGGTCCAAAAAGATAGGCTTTTGGGATGTACCTGAATCACAATCTAACCAGGAAACCAGACAGAAAGCAAACAAAATGAGAATTACCAACTTCATAAGCAGAAAATTAGGGATAATGAATCCTGGATCCAAGCATCAGGATGGAGGGAATGAAGGGTCTGGGAGTAAAAGAGCCTAGTAAAAGAAGTGATCATTTTATGAGTTAGGAGTTCTCAAAATGGAATGGATGGGGTGTCCTGGCTAGGGAAACTGAGATACAGTAAAATACACTAGTGTGTGTGTTTTTCTGTAAGCTCACTCAGCTAGTTTGTGTTCTTTCCTACACCTCTATGTGAGGTGGGGTTAGTTCATAGACTTTGTGGCTTTGGACAAATAATTTCACCTTCTGGGCCTCTTCTCTTGTTTTGAAAATTTTCAACAAGATCCTTTTCAAACATATTATTCTACAAGTCCTTTACTCAATTTTAAAATGTAAACACCTTTATTTGTGTTCTTTTGTTTGATCCTTTCCCTTTTTTCCCTCGTTATCCTCCTCCCCTACTCCTCTCTGGTCACTGTCAGTTTGTTCTTTATTTCCAGGTCCCTGGTTCTATTTTGATCATTTTTGTTGTTGTTGTTGTTGTTGTTGTTGTTGTTGATTAGGTTCCACTTATAGGTGAGATATGGTATTTGTCTTTCACTGCCTGGCTTATTTCACTTAGCATAATGCTCTCCAGTTCCTTCCACGCTGCTGTGAAGAGCAGTAGTCCCTTCTTCCTTCCTGCTGCATAGCACTCCATTGTGTAAATGTACCACAGTTTTTTGATCGACTCATTTACTGATGGGCACTCAGGCTGTTTCCAGCATTTGGCTTGACTGTGGGAGTTGAGGAGGGGCGGTGTGGAGAATGGGTTTAGAAGTGGGGAAAAGGTGGGACAACTGTAAACAATACATTTTTAAAAATGTAAATACCTCAAATGAAATTATAGATGTTTGGGCACACACCTTAAGAATACTCAGTTTTGGAAGGATGGTGAATTACAATCATGCACCACATAAACAAATGGACGACAAGTACAATGTATAATGTAGCTAAAAAATTCTATCACCTAGTGAAGATGTAGTTGTTCTAAAGTTGTAGTGCAACTCATTACTCACATGTTTGTGGTGATGCTGGTGTAGACAAACCTACTGCCCTGCCAGTCCTATAAAAGTATAGCACATACAATTATGCATGGTACATAATATTTGACAATGAAAATAAATGACTATGTTACTGATTTATGTATTTACTATACTCTACTTTTTTATCATTATTTTACAGTGTATTTTTTCTACGTTTTAGAAAAGTTTGCCATAAAACAGTGCTGTTTTATGCTGGGGGCAGCCTCGAACACTTTGTGTTTACAGTATTGCTTGATTGCCTAATTTTTGTTGGCTTGATTTGCTCTAGTGCTGTTTTATAAATTTAATGTAGCCTAAGTTACAGTGTTTATAAAGTCTGCAGTAGTGGACAGTAATGTCCTAGGCTTTCCCATTCACTCACCACTCACTCACTGACTCATCAAGAGCAACTTCAAGTCCTGCAAATTCTCTATACTATATTTTTACTGTACTGTTTCTATGTTTAGATACACAAATACTTACCATTGTGTTACAATTGCCTATGGTATTCAGTACAGTAACATGTACACAGGTTTGTATCCTAGGAGCAGTAAGCTATCCCACGTATGAACATATGATGTTTGCACAATTACGAGCTCCCTTAACTGACATTTCTCAAAATATATCCCACTGTTGAGCAGAACGTGATTGTACCGTATTTTTGTAACTTCCCTAAATGGCATCCACACCTTGATGCTATACTCAATAGCAACTCTGCCTGGTGACAGTGGCTGAGTGTTTCGGACAGAAGGTGGCTGGGCTCTACACTGCAAAAGAGAATATCTGAGAATCCCATGGGTGGAGGGGCCAACCGCTCCTGGGACAATGCTCCACCGCTTTTCTCAGTGAATTGCACAGTGAAAGAAAACCTCTAACATTTCATAGGATAAGAAGGGAAGATAATTATGGTGACTAAAATAGCACAAGGCTGACCTGACGATTTGGAAGATGGTGCCCATTCAGAGTAAAAAGGAGGTAAAAGACACTGGCTAGAAAGAGTAGTGAGGCCGTTTCCTTGAAAGACCTGAAAATGAGCAGCAGGGAAGATAAAAGGATAGCGGCTGTGCACAATAGCATATTCTTCTCTAAACCACCTAATTCTCTTGCTCTGTATTCATCACTGTCAGGCTCTGCTGAGCCCTCAATGAGGGCTTTATGTTGAGCCTCATTATCTGCTCAGAGATAGAGGGAACGCGATGCAAATGAAGCCAAGCCTACAGATAGGCTGTTAAAATACTGCAATTTGTCAGCATTTAGATAAACAAATGAAGGGCATACTGTGTGTGGGAGGTAGACCCCTGGGAGCATTCTGAGTATTTTGACACTTGTTGTGAGAAATATCTTTAAAGCCCTCACACTGGCTCCCTCCTTATCATTTAAAGGGAGGAAAAAGAGTTGCTAATTTACTTACTGACTAAGATAGTTGGGAGGCTGGGAGAATCTCTGCTTTCATCCGTTGGTACTTAAGTTGTTGATTAATGTCCTCATTAGGCTCAGCTTTCCTTTCTGTCTGATGCTCAAACAGCCTCTGGGAAGAGGGAACTTTTAAGCTTCTCCGAGTAGTTTAAGGGAGAAAGCATGCACACACACGCAAACACACACACCAGCTAGCAAGCCTTTCAGTAAAGTGAAGTTTATGGTCAACCATAGGAACGGGGAATCATCCTCATGGCAAGAAGATGGTGAAGTAAAGAGGTAAAACTTCTGCCTTCCAAAGAGTGTTGCTTTGATTCTCCCAGGAACTTTGGCTTGTTGATTAAAGGAAAATAAAATGAGCCATGTTAATTGTTCATAGCTTACAGGCTGTGCCCTTCTGTCAGCTGGAAGGGAAAGCATGTCAAAACAAGGCAGAGAGGAGCAGACAAAGCTGCCTTTGGTGATCTAGTCTATTCTCCAGTTTCTTAAAGGACTTTTAACGATGCACTGGTGACAGCACCTTAGAAATCAGATCAAATCAATTGTAGCACATTTTCAAAAGCAAGATTATGCAACAATGGGGTCGCCATCCCCTCTCTGAACACGCCTGGCCACAAGGCCTCCTGCCTAAGCTTATCCACAGCTGTTGCCCAGCCTAAAGCTGTTATGGTGCATCCCCACCCCACCCTACCCCAGAGCCAGACCTTGGTGGCATGAGCAACCCATCCGTCTCAATCCCTCCCACAATACAAGAGTCACTAAAATCTCATTTGTGCTTTTCTGCCACTTGGGCCTCTACGCAAACATTTCTGTTCTTTGAGCAGAATGATGTGGACTTAATTAAGTGTGGCAACTTATGTGTAAGGCTGTATTGATGGAGGAAATGTGGTACAGATGTGGTGTGAAACGATGGTGAATTACCCTTGTGAAGAATACAAATCAGGGTGAGTGCCCATTATCTGAGGCCAAAAGAAGTTACTGGGCACTCAATTATCGCTGTCTTTGTTACCGCAGCACACCAGATGGTTACAACACTGAAGAGTTTTCTATTATCATAACATTTTCCTAGAGTGCCTTTTCTTCTTCTCCAATTCACCATAAGATGATTACCTTCTTATGGGGAGTTGATTGTTAGGAAGAGTGCTGGAGGGTCACACACAGATTCTGCGGGGAGTAGCAGAGAAGGGGGCAGCGGGCGGTATCTTTAGCACCAAAGCCTGTTGATAGACTCTGCTGTGATTCAGGCCACCCCATAATCACTCATGTCAAATGACTGCTTGGTCCCCTCCTCCCTTAGAATCCACCACTCTTCTTTTGCCCCCAAATCCAGAAGACACAGTGTTTGAGTGTGACCGGCTGCTCTGCCTTCTGTCAAAGCATTTCCAGCCAAGTGAGCAGTTTTTCTTTTAAGGAACTGAGCAGCCCTCAATAAAGTTAATTCCCACTCATTGGCAGCATTGAGGCGTCAGGTGAGGACAAAAGTAAACGCCCTTGTGAATATAGGGCTAGTCATTAACTCGGGGCACCCAACTCTATCATCTGCCCATTCCTCTCTGGCTCTAGGGAAGGGGGAAAAAACAACACCTCTATGGTAAATAAATAAATAAAACTCCACACCATGAAAATCTCTGAAGCGGCAAACCCAGGCTTGAGGCTCATGGAGCTTGAGATGATCAGAATGACCCCAGGCTTTGTAGAATCTTCCTTACAAAAGAAAGACAAAATGGTGACTTATGGAAACCACAGGCTGCTCTTTTGTTCATTGTTGGATCATCATTTGGAAAAAATGAATTTCCAGGGAATTCCAGGTGATATTGCCACCCATGGATTCCTGATTGATTGACTTTAGAACTTAGAGGAAGATGGGAGTATAATCTCACCATTTCTTCCCCACCAGCCTGTGCCCTGGGCTTCCACTGTCTCTCTTCCATTCCTTCAAAACTGCTCTTTCTCTCTGCAGAGTTATAATATGGTAAGATTATATATTCTTTGCTTCATGGGCAAAGGACCCTACAGACCTCCCTCTGAAGTTAACTGTTGTTATGGCTGCCTCTGTTTGCTAAACACAATGACGGTGCTATGAGGAGTAATGCCTTTATGACTTTCCTGCTTAAAACAAAAGCACAGTGCTAGTGGTGTCTGCTTGAAACATGATCATGTGGTTTTCAAGGCTGGCACCCACATCCTACTTTGGGGTTAGCCAAATAAAACTATATTTTGGTTTGGTGTTGCTAGCACTGAGGAAATGATGGGTATGATATCTGGTTCAGAGTTTGTGTTTACTTAAACTGTGGCCACCATGAGACACACGTCCATTTTCCGTGACTGAAAAAAAGTCCCCCCTTCCTCCCCCTCCCCTACTGTTTCCAAAGGCAACATTTGCCCCTCTTTTTCTTTTAAGCATTTTACTATTTAAAGATAAAAACTCCATAATGACAGTGGCTCATCAAAAGAGAAATCAAAATGATGTCAAGTTAGAGTCTAAAGTCAGCACTGAGCACCAAAGGCTATTTATTATTCACAAACACACGAAGCCACTGATGTGCATTGCCTAGATCCAGTTTCAACCTTTGCTTTCCTTTAATAAATGAAACAAGCTGTGCTAGCAAATGAATAATCAAGTGGTGATAATGTCTGGTTTTTTAAACATGCAGCAGAAAGATCCATTTTTCTGTAACAACAACAACCACCAAAAAGAGCTCATCAGAAATCCACAAACCTGATTTTGGCTGCAACTTGAAAAAAAAAATGTATGTGTATGATCTCAGGCCCATTTACCGCATTTTCATAATCACATGCTTCTTTCACTTAGAGGAGTCTAAATGTCTTTGAGTATCTTTTGTGCAACATGTACCCAATCACCCTGCGTAATCTATCAAAGAATGGGAGAAGTTAGTGCAAAAAAAATAAAGATAATTAAGGACTGCATTGATCACTATTGCTAGATAAATTTTTGAAATTGCAGCCTGAGACATAAGTCATTATGTTCTCTATTGTACCTATAATCTTCATTGTAAATAAAAGTAAGAGATTTTCAAGACTAGCAATAAAAGAAGAATGTTCTCTGCCATTGAACAAGCCTATGATTTCCACTTTTCAACAGGTGGTTATTATCTTGGCTATCATGTTTTTTTTTTTTAATTTTCTAAAATCACTAATGGATAAACAAGAGAACTGTTTGCTATTAACACAAGCTTGCAGCCAAGATCCAGAGACCTAGAGTTGTAGTGAAGACATCATGCAGCAATAGCTCACTGAAGAGTTTCAGCAGTGGCTACAGGCTGAAAAGACCACAAAAACTGTTGGGAAGTCAACTAAGAATTCTCAAACACACTCCCTACATTTTAAACTTTTGAGCTATTTGTGATTCAAGGAAAAAAAAAACAACCTCATAAATATCTCCAAAGCATCTGTGATAGATTAGAGTATGTCCAGGAATGCTCACTTTCTTTTTCTACTTCCATGGGAATACAGGCAGTCTCTGATTTACAATGGTTTGACTTAAGATTTTTTGACTTTATAATGGTATAAAAGTGATACGCATTCAGTAGAAACGTATTTCAAATTTTGACTTTTGATCTTTTCCCATGCTAGTGATATGTGCTAAGGTAGTTTCTCGTGATGTTGGACGCAGCAGTCAGATGCAGCTCCCAGTTAAGCGCACAATCATGAAGATAACTGAAAGTCTATAGCATAGTATCAAGTGCATTTTCAGGTTATGATATTTTCAATTTACTGTGGGTTTTGGAACATAAACCTAACCCTATCATAAATCAAAGAGCATTTATAATATAGTTCATTGCTCCACTGATGCTGGTTTTGTTACGTGATTTACTTTGGCCAATAGAATGTTAAAAGACATGACACAGCAAAGGCTTGAAATGTACACACATGTTCCCCCTTGTTTATTTGTATCTCAAAATCATGAGCAATGCATACCGAGGCTTGCTTTCTGGTCCCTGGAAGAGAGGAAACATATGAAACAAAGCTGAGTTGCACCAGCTAAGTCCAGTCTAGATCATCCAACTCCCAACCAACCCCAAACATGTGAAGAAGCCAAACCAATGTCTGTAGAGCTACCCTGCTGAACTCAGCCAATCAGCAGACACATGAATAATAAATTCTTATTTTGGGGGATGTCACTAGGATTTTGTAGCTATCTGTTATACAGACTATTTCAATAATACATAACTGATACATGTTCTTAGAAATGTTATTATTATTAGACTGAACAATTTATCGCCGTAGTTCTTAACCCTAACTTAACAGAGATTCTGTCTTAACTAATTTAATTGATCTAATTGTACCTCAACCATACATATTTTAAAAAGTCCTCAAGTGATTCTAATGCACAGCCAGAGTTGAGAATCACTGAAACATATGATGAAGAAGGCAGTGGGATGGTCCTAAAGCAAAGGCAGAAACTGTGACTAACAAATTCATAGAAGAAAGAAGATAATCCACATTATTTTCCCAGAGTGGATTTCAACCTTGGCTATCCATTGGAATTATGTGAAGAATTTCTAAAAATGCTATATATAGGGACCTTCCCTCAGAGATTCTGGTTTAATTGACCTGCACTGTAAGCTGGACCTTATTATTATTATTTTTTTGAAGTTCCTGAAGTGATTCTAATTTGCAACCATGGCTGAACTATTATCATATGAGAAGCAAACTGTCTTCAGAATAATTCAAGTAGTGGAGATCCACTTTTGAGGGCTAGGATTTTAAGGCAAGACTCTAGTACAAGAACAACCAAAATACAAAGAAATGTCCACAGTCCATAAAAAGCGAAGTTCATGGTAGTGAGTAGAGCTAGGCTACTCATTTTTTGTACATAATTTGAGGTGTAATAACAAGAATAGCATTCTTACTACAATGGTAGCAAAAGTCAGTGTTGGAAAAGAGAGGAAATGTACTAGAGACACCAAGTTATGGGTCTGGGGCATTTCAGGGGAACTTTGCTGAAAACGGGATTGTTCTAAGAATTTGAATCTGGGTGGAAATTACTGGTAAGAGTTTAGGCAAGGATTGGTAACTCTTATGTGTACAGAAGTTAATTTCAGTAGTACAAATAAGTCTCCCAAGGGAATATGGCATCATGAGAATTGCAGCATCCTTGGGGCACATACCTAGTAAAATGCACAACCCAAGCCTAGACAATTCTTGCCATCAGGACAATTTTTAAAAAGAGGCTGAGAATCTGGGATTTTCTTAAAATCACTTAGCTTTTAAGTACTGGCAATGAAAAAAGTGCTTTATAAATATTGCCAAGGTTAATTAAAAATGATCCTGAAATAAATTTGGGCTACCAACTACCGGTTTATGATCTCAAGGTTACATGGTTCCAGTTGTTCAGTGCAATTTTTATTTCATCCACACCCCCTCACCATAGTGGCCCAAGGAGGTCAGATGTGAAAACAAAGTGAGGGGGCATTCACAGAGACCAGCACTGGAGCTTGAATAAGTCTTGTGTCCTGTCAGAATCTTTGCCTTACCAGGCAGAACTCCTGTAGAAAGCTTTCAAGATGTGTGGTCCTAAAGCAGAGAAAGATGGTAGTCTGAGTTTAGCTCTAGCACAGGGCTTCACTACCTTTCTACATGTTAAAAACATCTTTTGTGTATTGACATGCTCCCATTTAATACATTGGACTGCTTTCGATTCGTTATGATTAAGAATACCAAAGCTGTTTTTTATCTAACTCTTGAAAATACAGTGTGTATACCACAGCCTTATATTTTGAGCCAAAAATCAGAAACAGGGTCAACAAGAGATTTCTTACATCACTTCTGAATGTGAGAAATAGTCAGGGAGAGCTCATCTGAATGTCAACAATTTGGCAATTCTGGGATGGTTTTATAAGAATGGCAGAGGTTGTTAAATATCCAGGATCATGGTGGCCGTATGTATTATTTACTCACAGAGAATTTATACATTAGGTACTAACATTTTGTAGAAATTACTTTTTTTCCCATTTCCCTTAGTGAAATGCTTTTTCTCCTCCAGTTTTTAGATATAGCAGCTGATTTTCCTTAAAAAGTTCAGTTTCCTTCCTCTTTCTCTATCTTCTCATTTTCCATCCAAACCACCAAAGTGTACATTTCCTGCTTTAAAACTACAATCATTGCCCTCAGAGGAACAGAAACTTTTATTAGAGAAAATGCTGTATCCAACCAGACAGATAAAGGGTATTGGTTCCTGATAAAGTAGGGTGGAAAGAGTTGGGCAACATTCCTCTTAAGTTCACTTATGCCCTGATCCTTCATTCCTTTCCCATCCAGAGCCTCCTGATTGGAACCCCAGAGCGTCTCAATGTTAGGGGATTAGAGCCACTAACTCCAGGCGTCAGGCATTGCCTGGATTTTTATTTTCTTTTAAGAACCCAAAGGTATGCAGACTTCCCAAATCTGACCATTGACAAATTCAAAGATAAACACCACTTTGCAATTCCTTTTACTTCATTCAACAAATGTTAATGATGTGCCTTTTACATGACAGTAAACATGTAATGGTGGGCAAAATAAATATGGTTTCTCTGTTTATAAAACTTTCAACCTACATGAACAGCAGACATTAGTAAATAATTAATAATGAGAAACAATAAATAAAAATTAATAAATGCTAACATAAATAATTATAAAGTTGCTTTCAAATTAAGTACCTAAAGGAGAGGGGCTAAGAGATTTGATCTGGTCAGGAAAGTACGGAAAAATTTTGTCAAGGATATAACCACTAAACTGAAATTTGAGGGACAAATAAGCATCTTAGCAGGTAAAGAGGAGGAAAGGTGGAACACCACATGGAAGACTTTGTGATGAGGAGAAGCACGAGGGAATAGGCAAAAAGATCTATTGGTATGGCTGTTCCATGTGGAGGGAAAAATAATTCACGGTGTCCTATGAGACCTGAGGGGTGGGTTGAGACCAGACAGAGAAGTGCTCTGTGGGTTGTCATATGTACTGTTTGCCCATAAACAAATGGGCAGACATGTAAGAGTTCCAGGCTAGTGATGATGGGGGTATTCTGTACTACCCTGAGAGGGTAGGCTGAGCAGTAGGGTTAAAATGGTTGGGGGAAGAACCATTTGGAGGGGTTTTCAGTTTTTCAGAGAAAACAAAAGAATAGTTTAGAGAAATAGTTGTAGTTTTTTTAAAAAATGAAACAAGCTGAGATATATTAGCAAATAAAATCAAGGTTGGTTTGAAGAGGGGATCAAAGAGAGAAAGTTCAGGGGTAATTTGCATAATGGGATGAATGTTGCTATCTTGATATGGGAAGTAAAACCCAGTGGAAGATCAGATAATGAGATCATGAGCTTATATCAGGACCTGTTGGATTTAGGATATCTTTGAGACATTTAATAAAAATTGATGATTTAATAAAAGTTGAGATTTTCAAAAAGTATATTTAAAAGGTTTCCAGTGCAATACAGATTTGGGAGAGTGCATGTGCTCATTGCTGACTGACATCTAATGTAATACCAGAAAAAAGGATTCTTGGAGATATCCATTAGGGTCTGTTTAGCTCAAAGTACTTCTTGTCTTGGTGTGTAAATCACAAGTCATTTATTCACTTAATGAGAATATATTTTGTGTATGCACATAGTTCCACACACCGTTCTGGGCATTAGACAACAGTAGCGAATTTGTGGACAAATCCATGCCATCACTGAATTCATATTGTAGTGGAGAAGTAATAAACAAGTGTATAGTGAGAAGTTTTATAAAGTAAACCAGAGCCAGTGAAAGAAGAGGAATGGTGGTTGGTGTTGAAGACAAGCTGGTAAAGAGAGCTCCCTGTGAGGAAGTTATGTGGGGATCTGAAAAACCTAAAGGAGCAAGTTTTTATAATTATGAGAGTAAAAGAGCATTTTATATATAAAGTACAAAAGCCCTGGAGCATGCATGCTTTGTGCCCCACAAAGCAGAGCCCTGCCAGCTCCATATTCCCCCAAACCTTGAGGACACAGAGAATGTGTTTACTCCACTGCCTCCCTGAAGGTGCTCTCATCAGTTAAGGCATCCAAAAAAGGAAAATCTGTTTTCTATTATTGTCTTGTCTTGGTGAGTTTAGTTTGCAAATTTTCTGTGGTTTCATTAAACTGAACCAGAAGGGGTCTCTGAATAGATCTATTGCTTTGGGAAACTAAATTAGAAACTAGCTCGATGTCTGGTTCCTTGAGGTACAGCCAACCTCCTCAGCTCACCTCTGGCGAGACTGACTCTATTGTCTTCCCTCATTGATGGCAGACCCAGGAACCTGGCATTTCAAGAGGCACATCGAGAGGGCTCAACCCAGGGAACACAGGTAGTCTGGCCAGGCAGACCAAGCAAGGTGCATGCATTTTCTCATCAAATCTGAAAGCCTCAATAAAAGCCATAACATGCAAGGCAGGCACAAGAGAAATTTTTGGCTTATTGACATCTGTGCCTCAGGAATGGTTTGCCCATTCCTCCACAGATTCATATGAATTGGTGGTAAAGCTACAGGGAGTCGTCTTTGGGTTTTAAACCTTGAAAAAGGAACCTTATTGTCACACTTGAGTAAATTGATTTGCATTCCCATTGTAGGGGAAGATACAGAGACATTCTCTTAATGTAATATTATATTCTCTGTTCTAGAGACCCAAATGGCTGCCCTGAAGCCACCTTCTACCCAATGCCATGTTGTGTGTAGCCCACACATTATTTAAAAGAAAAAAAAAAACAACAGATTGATTGCAAAGTTGAGAGAATTCCCATCAAATCTGGGTTTCTGCATGTTCTTGAAAAAATCTGACAGTAATAGAACCACAATCCCTTATGGCAACAATTAGAACTTAACATCTGATTTCCTTACATGGGGAATTTGCCCTCCATTGAGCCCTAATCCTCATCCTACCCTATTATATCTCAGCTGCTTACATCACTTAGTTCATTTTCTGTTTGGCCTCTGTAGGCATTGATTTGTATGACATTTCCTTTAATCTATTATCATAGTCTTGTCACCCAGCTCATTTTCCTCCAATGTTGAGCACAGCAAAGGGAATGACATGGTGGATACATCCAATGGCCACCACAGTCAGGTACCTTCAGATGAAAGTAAGGCAATGACTTCCTTGTTTCTTCATCCTAACAATGTAGTAATTTGATAGAATTATGATAGGCATAAAAGTGATTAACAATGGGAAAAAAAATGTTAGATTGTGTGGATCTAGGTGGGGAGACAAACTACCCTAGAAAAGAGAACAGGTGGGGCTTTCTCAATATCTGAGGTTCTAGAAGAAGGAGGTTATTTTCGTGTGTACTCAAGATAATGAATTTTAAGCTATTTTTGCAAAAGAAATATTAAGACAAAAGGTTCAACCACTTGTGTCTTTCCTAGGCTTTAAGCTCTTTAGTTCAACAAGCAGATGTCTTTGGTTTAATAGTGTTTTCCCTGCTGTGAGTCAATAGCACATTGTAGACACTTCGAAGAAATGTTTCTGAAAGAATAAAAGTCACAGTGCCATCATGTGTGAACTCTCCTTGCAACATATGTCCCCAGCCAGGTCAGCCTAGAGGACTCCCAGACACTGAGTCAGACCACCCCTTACAACTTCTTGAGTGGCTACAGAAATTACGTTTGGACTGAAGTTGCCCAAAATGAGTATGGTACATGGAGAAGAAGAAAGATTTTACAACAGAGGTCAACTATTCATGCATCAAAACACCATTCCTCTGTTGTTCAGCCTGGCAACATCTTTCATTAATTAGTTATCCCTGTATTTGTTTCCTAAGGCTGATGAACAGCTGGCTTGTACTTGAAGTTACAAAAAGAGCTGAGTTTAGGAGTACATTTTAGTATCCACTACTTCATCTAATAGCTCTGGGATATATTTCAAACATCTTGTTATGAGCTTGCCTATATTATTACCGTCTGTGACCTTCCCTTTAGTAGCTGCCAACACTGATGGGAACTCATCTGCTTCTTTCTGAGCAGGATTATGGGAGGAAGGAAGCTGGAAAGATGTGAACAAGATCTCAACCTAGTGCACACTTTGAAGAATACTCAAAGTTTCTTTGAAAATGTAAGCCATACAGGGAATTTGGGTTCGAAATTTTGTTATTTTTCTTCCTATATTTTGTCCTTCCCACATTTAAGCAGGTAGCTATGCTATGTAGCTATGTGCCTCAACAGTTTTTGCCAGGTTAAAAGCAGAATCTACAGGAAGACCACGGTTCCTTGAGCTTCGTGTTCTGGGTTGAGAGGAACAGAATGGGGTTCAGGTCTTTGAGGATGACAGGGTTCAGAACTGGCACACTGTCACTTCCACTGTATTCTATTTGTTAAAATGAATCACAAGGCCAACCCAGATTCAATAGATATTGAAATAGACCCAGCCTTTTCACCAGAGCATTGCAAATTACATGAACACAAGGTAGCTAGGGATATCGGAGCCATTTTTACACTCAGTTTATTACATGGAGTCTTTGTAAATTTCTTGAGGCCAGGGCTCTTATATCAGATTGATCACAAATGCCATTTGCTTTATTTCTACTCAATGATTATTAATTAGAGTCTGATAATTAATGCTAAATTAAGCACAAATATCTTGTGGACAAGAGCATTTTTTAAATTCCTGCACAATTTTCAGAACTTAACATCATACTAATCATTATCTTGGTAATTCTTTTTATTTGATTAGAGATAGAAAAGTGATACCCACAAACCCAGGACATTGTGTGTCCAGAGACATTATTTTGCTATAATTTAAAATTACCATCTTTTTTTTTTTGACTTCTTGGTATTTGGGCTTAAGAAATATATGATACCTTGGTTCTTCGACTTAAGAAACCATAAACAGACTCAAAGACAGAACAAACTGATGGTTGCCAGGTGAGAAAGGGGTTGGGGGACTCAGTTAAAAAGGTGAAAGAATTGAAAAGTACAAATTGGTAGTTACAAAATAGTCACAGGAACGTAAAGTACAGCATAGGGAATATAGTCAACAATACTGTAATACCCCTTAACCAACTAGCTCACACTTTTCAGGCCTCCACCCAGCTGCGTGTGCCAACTCCTGCCCCAACCACATGCAAACCTGCAGCCTCTCAGTAACCCATTTGGGTTCAGGACACCAATGTCAGCCTCACTCCCAGTAAAAAAGGAAAAGGCGCCAAGGCCAGATGCGATGCACTCCCAGGGCCTGACTCAGAAAATCACAAGATGGAGGTTGCCTCCTAGCTTGCCTCCTCACACAATGACAGCAAAAATTACAACTAAACTACAAAACAACTATCACCCAGAATTGTCAGCAATTTGAGCTGTATAGAAATCTGACAACCAAGGAATTAAAGAAAACATACCCATCCAGACAGGTAGAAGGGGCAGAGACACAAAGAGACAGAGGTGTGGAGATGTGCAGACATGGAGACATGGAACAGGCCATCCCACACCCATGGGTGGTGGATAAACATCAGGAGGGTTACCTCAGGAGTGAGATATCCCAGCCCCACACCAGACTACCCAGTGTAGGGTTCCAGTGCCAGGAAGATAAGTCCCCATAACTTCTGGCTGTAAAAGCCAATGGGGGTTGGGACCGGAGAAGAAACTGCAGGATTCTGAGGTGTCTCCTCTTAAAGGGCCCACAACGGACTTAAGACTTAATGCGGATTCATTCCTTCTAGACTCTTGCACTAGGGCAGCAACTAAAAGGGCACCAGTAGTATATGGGGAGAAACTAAAGTATGTAGCATCAGGCCAAGTACCAGTGGACAACTTCCTCCCAGACAAAATTCCAGAGGTCAGGCAGCAACCATTGTCCATTTTCTGAGCCCTCCCCAACACAGAACCACAGAGCAGTGATGCCATATCTGAGGCTCTGTCAACATGGTTCATGCAGATTGCCCTGCCCTGGTGATTATCTAAGGCTCTACTCCATCCAACTTACAGGTGTGCTTTTCTACAACTGGCCACACTACTAAGACACAGGGTCAAACAATTCTACCTAATACATAGAAACAAGCACAGTGAGGCTGCCAAAATGAGGAGACAAATAAACATGGTCTAAATGAAAGGACAGATCAAAACTCCAGAAAAAGAACTAAACAAAATAGAGATAAGCAATCTATCAGATACAGAGTTCAAAACACTAATTATTAGGATGTTCAAGGAACTCATTGGGTACTTCAGCAGCATAAAAAAGACCCAGGCAGAAATAAAACTTACACTAAGTGAAATAAAGAAAAATTTATAGGGAATAGACAATGAAATGGATGAAGCTAAGAATCAGATCAATGATTTGGAACATAAGGAAGAAAAAAATTCAATCAGAACAGCAAGAAAAAAAAAAGAATCCAAAAACAAAGAGAACCTGGTAAGGAGTCTCTGGGACAACTTCAAAGATACCAACATTTGAATCACAGAGGTGCCAGAAGAAGAAGAGAAAGAACAAGAAACTGAAAACTTATTTGAAAAAATAATGAAAGAAAACTTCCCTAATTTAGTGAAGGAAATAGGCATACAAGTCTAGGATGCAAAGAGTCCCAAACAGGATGGATGCAAAGAAGACCACACCAAGACACATCATAATTAAAATGCCAAAGGTTAAAGCTAAAGAGAGAATCTTTAAAGCAGCAAAAGAAAAACAGGGAGTTACCTATGAAGGAGTTCCCACATTACTGTCAGCTAATTTCTCAAAAGAAAATTTGCAGGCTAGAAGGGACTGGCAAGAATATTCAAAATGATGAAAAGTCAGGACCTACAACCTAGATTACTCTATCCAGCAAAGCTATCATTTATAATGGAAGGGCAAATAAAGTGTTTCCCAGACAAGGTAAAGCTAAAGGAGTTCACCATCACCATTGTTGGGGTTCTGTAACAGCTGTGGGGTTTGATTGCCTGCCACCAAGAAGCATGACTCCCAGTGCAAGAGTTTGGTGGAAAAGGAAAGGGATTATTTAATCAAAGGTTATACAGATTTAGAATAATGGCGGATTTCTGTCATTAAGTCCTGCTCCCTTTAAAACCACCCAAAAACACATAGTCCTGCCTCCCTTTGGCAGACCAGACCAGTTCCAGAATACACCACTCAGGTATTATATTTTGAAAAAGCAGATCTGCAGCTCAGCATTTCCAGTCACAGTTCATCTCCAAACATCTCTCATGAATCTGAGTGGCCAGGCAGGTGCCCCGCAGCACCACCAGCTCTGCCACTTTCTTCTCCAGGCACACTTCCCAACCTCATGACAGACTCACTGACTTTCAGGCCTCCTGGCAGGCCTCCTCTCTCACGGCAAAACTCATGGCTTTCTGTCCTCCTGACCTTCAACCTGCCCTAACTTAAATGCTCAGTCTGGAACTTCCTATGTGATCACATATCTGGTTGTTCCTATGGTGCGTTTAGGTCTGCCATTTTACCAGTTTCCCAGTGTCTTTTACACTCTTTTCACCTGCCATCTTTAGTCAGGGAAAGAGTTCCCAGTGACACAGGGACATCTGGGGTGGGCATCTGTCCCCTGCCTCTTGCTTAGGTGTTGCACGAATCCCTACCTGCTATGTAATGAGTCAGTGAAGGTTCTCGGAGTCCCGTACACAATTCACCCTGTGCAGTAGCCCTCCTCCCTTCAGGAAGGCATGACTATTAACTCACCTTTTGTTATACAATGTATCTTAAATGCTGTACCATCCACTCTGTGGGCACCCCTCGCCACCCAAAGGCAGGATTGTGGAGGTGTTGCCCTGTTATCAGGGAACCTATACTCTGTACTCCATTAGAAAGCTGTTATTATATAAATGTTAAAGACGCTTATTTAAGGAAAAGAAGATGAAACGTATGAACAGTAATATGGTAATAAATTCACAAGTATCAACAACTGAATCTAAAAAAACAAACTAAGCAAACAAGCAGAAGAGAAACAGACTCATAGATATGGACATCATTTAAAGGGTTATCAGTTGGGAGGGGGAAGAGGGAGAATGGAGGAAAAGGTGCAGGGATTAATAAGTACAAATTGGGAGGTACAGAATAGATGGGGGGAGCGGTTAAAACAGTATAGGAAATGAAGCAGCCAACAAACTTACATGCATGACCTATGGACATGAGCTAAGGTGGGGGGATTGCTGGAGAGAATGGGAGGTACCGAGTGGAGGGAGTCAAAGGGGGAATTGGGACAACTATAATAGCATAATCAATAAAATATATTTTAAAACAGAAAAAAAGAGAAACACTGAAAAATAATATTGTAATAAGTATGTATATTGTCAGGTGGGTACTAGACATACTGGAGGGATCACTTCATAAGTTATATAAACACCTAACCACTCTGCTGTACACCTGAAACTAATATAATATTGAATGTCAACTATAATTGAAAAATAAAAACATTTTAAAGAGAAACCATAGCCTGATGAAAAAATTTTGCTGTGTAAAACTCAGTGATACATTTGTTTATAATTTTCTTTAACACAATCTCAATCTCTGGGTCCCTGTCCTGCTGAGCTGTTGAAATTCAATCACAGCCATTATTGGGGCTCTGATACCCTCCTGTGGGGACTCAAATATCCGTGGAAAGTTCTCTGGGCTCTACTTTGTCACAATTCAAGTCCATGTGGTCCCTTGAAGTTGAACAGAGTTCAGTTTCTGAGCCAGATACGGGGAGTGAATATCTTCAAGAGGTCTGGTCCGCTTGTGCTCTCTCCGGAGCGGTCCCATCACCATGAGAACAAGCCTGGGCAAGCCTGCTGGAGGATGAGAGAGCACATGAACCAGAGGTCAGGCTTCTCTGCTAGGCCACCCCAGACCAGGCAGCACCCAGCCCACTGCCCGCAGGAGCCCCACTCATCCAAGCTGGACCCAAATCAAGAGAACTTCCCAGCCTCCGCAGACTTGGGAAAGTGATAGATGGTGACTGTTTTTAACCGCTAAATCCTGTGTCAGTTTTTTACACAGGGTTACTGTATCAATAGATTATTGATATGTTGGACTAGTCAGCATGTAAGCACCTATAGGAGGAGGGGCTTCAAAGATTAGCCAAGAAGGGAGGACCGAGGAAATAGTTGCAGTCAGGGGAAGAGTTTTCCCGGACTTGGTTTCAGCCTTACCAATTTATCAATGAGAATCCCAGTTTTCTTAGGTATGTCTCATCTCCTCTCGGGTCCATTTTCTTGCTTTGCCCATCCTGCATCTGGGTGCCAAGGAAGTCAGGGCACCTGAAAGTACGGGACTCTGACCTCCACAAGAACCCTGAGTCTCCCATTGGATGTCTGCTTCAGCTCTGCTAGGCCAGCCTCAAGAGCACTCTTTCCCTTCATCTACACTCTGGGGATCAGAGCACTTGGACCCTTTTGGCAGATTTACATAGTGCTCTCCAGGCTCAGGAATCTCCTTGTGTGCCCAATAAAACAAGGTATTTTTGCTGTTGTTTTATTCCCAGGACCTAGACTTTCATTGTGGAATAAAATTTAGAAATAAAAATAAAACTTTCTTCACTCCTGGGGCTTCCACCCTCTTTGACTATGAGCTGCCCTGCCCTCCTGGTTCTCAGGCTCTTGGGCTGTAATGCTCAGGATTTCCAACTTCCTGTCTCTTTCCAAAACTGATGCCACTTTCCCAGGCACTGGGAGTCAAGTTTGTAAGGGTCAGTCCCTGGAATTCCTTGTGGTAACAGTGGGGAGACAACCACTCCTGTCTGTTAATTGGCACAGGAAATGAGCAAAGTTGAATGTGGTTCCCCTGTGATTAGAAACCTTTTAAAACAACAAGCATGGCTGAATCTTTCCTTAAAAGAGGAGTGGGAGTGGGTAGAGAAACCTGAGAACTAGCTAGGTGATTGAATGAAAAAAATTAAAGTCTTTTTATTTTGTAGAATAAAAAAGAAAAACAAAACAAGGGTAAAACATTCTTAGATGTTTGAGACTCTTGGGTCTCCCTCAAACTGTTTCTCTCTGGTGTTGCTAAAATAAATCATACAAAATACTAGTTTCCTTTCCCATTCATCTTTTTTTCCCCTTATGCCTTCACAGCAGTCCTTTTAAGGATCTGAGAGTCTTTTTTAAGTCCTGCCTCCTCCTGTTTGGGATCTCTCTGACAGACGTTGATTTTTTTATGATTCCTCCTTCTTAGGTTTCAAAACTTAAAACGACTGACCCGGAATAAAACTTTTTTGTGTGTGTGCCGGGGGGGATTCTTTTGTTGGAGAGGTCTAGGGAGGTATCTAGAAGACCCACCTATAATATTATTAATATATGAAGAAAATAATATACATACAGAGGCATGACTCCATCTTGCCTGAGCCTGACATGTCAGACAGCAACTTCTGCTTAGTCCTGTACTTAGTTTTGCTAATCAGTAAAGCACTGGAACTTGTAGCCCATAAATTACAGAAATAACCTCTCTGCTCAAAACTACCTCCCCAAGGAGATCAAGAAGGGATGTGTAGAAGTAATGATTGTTTATTAAAAGATTTATAGAAACCATGTGACTGAGACCATGGTAACTAGAGTTTGAAGTTTCACCATCCCTCTTGGACCCTTGCTGACATCCAGATGTTTGCGTTTGTCAGTTACCTCTTGGCCTCAAGTCCCTCCCATTCCTCCCTTCCCCTGACATAAAAGAAGCCTTAATTCTGCACTTTCTCAGGGTAGTTCTTTAGGGCACTAGTCTGCCATCTTCTCAGCTTGCTGGCTTTCTAAATAAAGCCGCTTTCCTTGTCCCAGCTCCTTGTTACTCAATTTATCCCCTGCAGTGTGGCAAACAGAATGATCTTTCACTTGGCTACAACACTTTTTACCTCCTTCAATAAAATCCACTCACACTTTTTCTTATCAAGTAGTATACTTATATTTTCTTTTTGTTCCCCTAAGTGTTCAACTTAGTCCTGAGCACAGAGTAAGCATTTAATACATATTTGTTGATGTGAATTGAAGGCCTGGGGTATTTCCTACAGATTAAGCAATTTTGACACCATAATCCCTAAATAATTCCCAGGAAGTGCCTCTTACAATGGGTTCTATTGCAGACACATTAGGGCTCTTGAGTCCTGTCTTTTGCTGTTTGTTTCTGGTTCATGTGTCAAGCTACTCACTCACTGCCTCTTGGTTCAGCTCTTTAAACAGTCAGATGAAAATGAGTGAGAATGCCAAAGCAGGGCATTTTTTTAGTCTCCAAGTCTCGGAAATTAGACTCCAAAGCAGAGAAATTATTTTCCCCTTTTCTGAATAATATAATGATTATGGTCTGCAAATATTTGGGGAGAGGTGCTAAAATGCAGCAAGGAGAAATGAAGGTGCTTTCAATAGAAATAAAGCAGTTCCAATCCTGAGGCCTGCTCTGAGCATGGGGAAATGTGGGTGAAATATTATAGCAGCAATAGGAATGGTTATTGAACTGTGAAAAGCATTTGCTACATAAAGAGGGCCTTAATTCCTTTGATGTTATCAGGGAGGGGTGTATTAGGTTCTGCAAAGCAAGTGGCAGTGATCAGCAAATGCATTTTTAAAATGTTCTTTCCCTTTAATATCACATGACTATAACTTAATCTCCAGTTTGTGTGTTATGCTCCTTACACCCTCAAAAGAGGGTGTGGTTGGGCAATTAAGAGGACCAATTAAAAGAGTGTTTTAATTTCTGGGATGAGCCACCTCCACATTCACTTTCCTGTTGCTTGTGTGTTTATCAGAAACATAAATTATGACATTGGGATCCCTGCGATAGTAGAACATTATTACTCTATTAATTAAAATAGAGGACTGTGATAAGCCTTGAAATATTTCATAATTATGTACAAAAATGTTAACATGAATATGTATTAACTTTCTACACTAACAGTTCTATGGAACTAAATTAGAAATCTTTTAAGAAATTATGTGATTAAATAAAGGCATAGAAAATCAAAATATTTGATTTTGAAACAGCATAAACCTCTTGACAGTAAAAACTTACTGAATTTCTTGCACTTTAATTTGGACTAAAGAGTCAATAAAAAAACCCTAACGTCTTCTTTCTTCCAAGTTATTTTAATTGATAAAATTCAATATGGTGTTTAGTGCGGCAGCTAAAATGGAAATACACTTAATAGGTTAAAATTTTAAGTTGTCCCGAGAACTTGCAATATGAACAATCTAGAAACAGTGTGGCAATACCAAGGCAGTTCACTTCAGGCAGCACATTTGTTCTCGAAAAGAGCATCTGACCCCTGTCTACACCTCGGTAGGTGGGCACGAGAAGGATGCCAGGAATGTGCTTTTGCTAGAATGTTAAGACACTTGCCTAACTAGGGGATATAGAGGGAAGAAAAAGCAATTCTTATATGCGTTCCTTTCTTTTGCAGTTTTACAAACAGCATAGAGCTGTGACTCTGTATGTCTTATTGATGTGCCTGTCAGACAGATTCTGTCAGTAAATCCACACTCAGCACCCAGAAAACCCGTTGTTTAAGCCCGATTCTTCTCCAGTCTATCATTACTGCTTATTGGAAGCTGAAACAAAAAAATATCCCAAACATAGGTGTTTGTCTGGAATCACCTTGATAATATAAACTGTATCTGCTTACACTGGGGCTTAGCATCTCATCAGTTTCTGCTGGAAGTTTCAACACACCCCTGTTTCTGACCCGTCCACTCTAATGCATGATCCCCCTTCCCCAAAGCCTGGGAGAAAGAGGAAAGACATGCACTTGATAAAAGCCCATTACCATTCAGGGGACGGGAAAAAGGGAAAGAACAGATCTGGAGGCACCCCATACCACGACCAGCAGTTGTTGGGTTTAAAATTTCATGTTGGCCTCTTTCTTATTAGACAGCCTAAGCTGGCATCAAGGGGCTATCGACTGTCAAAACAGCAGCCAGAGAAACAATCGACAAAGCCATCCCTTGAGAATGTTGAGTAAACTGGCGAAAATACCGTCAAAGGAGTTAATGTGCGAGCTGGCACCCAATGCCAGACCCAGCGTGAGAACCACTTACGTGGTAATTGTCCCTCCCAGTGTCCCAGGCTCTGTCAAACACTCCCCCAGGCTTGCCTTTCAGCACAGGAACTGATCTCTTTTTGACAAACTGAAATACACACCCAACCTAAAACCCTACCAGGGTGGGGAATTCAGGTGGGAAAGCAGGCGATTCTTTAGCAACTGTTGGCCGGTTCAGTTTCGCCAGACTCTCCTAGGGTTGGGCAAGCTGGGCCGACTGTTTCTTGGGAATGCTGGATAATATTTATGTACAGCCCTGGACTCAAAGGGAGATAAAACCAGACTCCAGCTTGAGTCTCTCAAAACCCGTATGTCCAATCCATCCACAGTAGTAACTGCTCACTCCTAAAGTCCAGCAGCAGCACCCCTCTTTGTGGCATTTAGAATATGCATCCACAGAAGGAGACCGTGGTCAGACCCAGAAGCCCTCCATCGGCGCAGTCGCAGGAGGGGGACAATGCAGCGTCACAGCACGGACACTGACACCCTGTGGAAGGGCTTGCTGAAACAGTGTGAAATACTTTTAAAAAAATCATAGAGGAAAAAGGTAGTGTTTTCATAATTATACAGTTCAGAAACATGCAATTTGAAATAACAGGATGGAATAGAAACATAGTAATTCCAACAGAGGGTTTTCTTTTTCTTGACATCAGGAGACACCTGTCGCACATTTGAGCTGAGGCCTGGACAGCAGAACTTTTAACATTCTGAAAATCCCACCCGTCTCCTGCCCTGCCAAATTCTTCAGTCACCCCAAAAAATGAGAAATCATGGTTTATAAATAAAAGTAAATAAAACTGTTGTGGAATAAAAGGCCATCTGGGGATAATTTTTAACAAATAACATGTAAATAAACATTAAAAATATAATTAAGACACTCTAACACCCTAAACAAAAGTAAGTACTGGATACCAATAGGTCAATCAAAAAAGAAAACTATATATAAATGTCTAATAAATGTGTATAATTAATTAAATCCATTATTAGTTTTGAAAAAAACCTGTAAATTAAAAGACCAATGCCATATTTTTTACCCTAATCAGCACATTTAAAGGATAATGCTAAATGCAATTTATAAAATATTACTAGTGGAAATATATATTGCATTGCTGCAAACCATCTGGGAAGCAATTTGACAACAAGAGTCAAAGTGTGGAAAATATTTGTATACTTTCACACAGTAATTCTGCTATGAAGAAGCATTTCCCCTTTGATTCCTCTACCCGCTGACATTGGGTATTTGGGAACAAGTGTACAGGGAGGCCCTCTGTGGATGGACCCCTCACAACTTTGTCCTTCCATCTCAGTCAAAGACATGGATATGTAATTTGGGAACCTCTCACTTGTTTCTATAGAAATTTAGATTTCTGTGCAGGACTGTGAAGGAAGGGGCTTATAATAGTGTCTTTTATCCTCCCTAGATTTTGCCCAACTATCATTCCACAGACCAAATTTTTAAAAAATTTTTTTCTCATTTTGGGTTATTAAGAACTCTTGATATGTCAATTCAGATTTGTTTCATTCATTCATTCATTCATTCATTCATTCATTCATTCTTAGAGAGGGGAAAAGGGAGGGAGAAAAAGAGGGAAAGAAACATTGATGTGTGAGAGAAACATCAATCGGTTGCCTCTCATATGCACCCCAGCCAGGACTGAACCCAAAATCCAGGCATGTGCCCTGACCTTGAATCAAACCAGCAACCTTTCACTTAAGGGACGATGGGACGATACCTGCACAACTGAGAAAGACCAGATGGGCTCTTTTCTTTCTTTTGAATGTGTGTGTGTGTGTGTGTGTGAGAGAGAGACAGAGAGAGAGAGGGAGAGAAAGAGAAGAGGGGGCAGAGAATCAAAAAGTAGTTACAAGAAAAATACCTTTATTCTATCAAAAATATTTTTACATTATTGTTATTTTCTAGATTTTCTAAATTGTCAACACAGATTATTGTTTTTGCCATTAGGAAAAAAATTGCAACTTAAATTATTTTACAATATAAATAAATTTACAATTTATATTTAGGTAAAAATTAAGTAGTAGTTACATACGTTTTTAAAGTTTTACCCAAATAACAATCACAAAAGATATTAATTTTAGCAAGACATGTTCTGATAAAATTATTTCAAAAGTTCAGTCAAAATGTTTCTGTTGGAGCTTCAGTTTGAAATACCATTGGAGTTCACAGTACTGTTTTCATATTCATGTTATATAAGAGTTCTAAAGAAAGTCTTTCTCAAATAAAAAGGTGCCTCATAGATAAAATCATCTAGAGCAGATTTTCACCAGATTATCTTCTGTAAAACAAAGCAACATGCAGTCTTTCCATCCAGAAATGCTTTTCACCTCTAGTGAATGTACAAAATCCCCTGGTGACCTTAGGGTAGTTTTACTAGAAATGAAATCACTTCAACACTGTTCATTTTTGCTTTAGTACAAAATAACAAGGATAATTGCCAGTATGTATTAAGGTTTGAACACTGAAATTCTTGCACCCCAGGAAACTCTTCAGCCTTGGTCACACTGTGTCCTAAGTACTTGCTGTGTGCAAATTGTTCCTAACTACCTCAAAGCTGAATGGCTCAAAACAATAGCTGTCTTATTATATCTGATCTCTCTATAGTCAGGAATTTAAGCAGGGTGCCTCTGGCTAATTTTTCTGCCCTTCATCATGTCACCTGGGGTCACCCTTGGTTTTCAGCAGGTAATTGGTCTGGTCTGCAGGGTCCAGTATAGCTTCACACCCACACACAGCATGTCATTGGGGTGATCTTGACTACACCCCTATTGCTCTCTTTTGTCTCGGGGCCTCTCCAGGTTTTCTTTTTAGCAAGGTAGTCAGACTCTATACCTGGTGGCTCAGGGCTCTGACAGTGAGAAATTCAACAGACAGGTAGTAGAAGCTGCCAGTCCCTTAACATCTAAGCCTTAAAACTGGTAGAACAGCACTTCTGCCATATTCTATTAGTCAAAAAAGTCACAGACCTGGTCAGATTCAAGGGAATGAGACATAGACTATGAAGTCTGTCCTGGAAAAGTCCAACCATTGTTAACATAACAAGAATGGTTTGCGTGACATCAATGGAACCTGGCAGCCAAGGAGAGTGGACTGGAACTCTCATGTTTGAACAGTGATGACTTCACTATACTAGTCAGTGAGGGCAGTAGATGCTGTTGAGTGAGCATGTGTACTCTATGGTCATTGCATTTAAAATAACCAAGGAAATAGAGCAACAAATAATCATCAAGTTTTGCATTAAGCTTGAGCATTCCTCTGCAGAAATTATTTGGATGATTCAAAAGACTACAGCTATGGGCAACTGGTGATTGGCAGCTTCATCATGGCAATGTGCCCACTCATACATCACATCTCATGCAGAGTTTTTTTGAAAAACATCAAATCACCCAGATGACTCAGTCCCCCTACAGCCCAGATATGACACCCTACAACTTCTGGCTTTTCCCAAAACTAAAATCGCCTTTGAAAGGGAAGAGATTTCAGACCATCAATGAGGTTCAGGAAAATATGACGGGGCAGCTGATGGCGACTGGGAGAACTGTGTGAGGTCCCAAGGTACCTACTTTGAAGGGGACTGAGGCATCATTGCCCTATCTACAATGTTCCTTGTGTCTTGTATCTTCCTCAATAAATGTCTCTATTTTTCATATTATATGCCTGGATACTTGTAAACAGACCTCATACTTCTCACTGGGAATGAAACTGGCAAAGTCAGTGTTTGTGCTGCCCATCACTACCAGAACCAGTAAGTAGAGACAAAGACTGGATCGTTATGGGTGCTCTATTCAGCTGCTGGCAACCTGAGAAGATGGCAGATTATGTACCCTAAAAACCCTCTTAACATCTCATCTCAAGCTGACCTATTTTATAAGGAGAAGAAAAGTGTAGATAAGGGATTTGGAATTCAGGAAAAATATAGGTAAGTAGTTTGGAATTCAAGGAAAAAGGTTAATCAGATAAAAGTTGCAATCCAGTGATTTTCCTAGCATCCTGTCACCTACTGATGGGAGACTCTTTATGTGCACCCTGGTAGATAGACATAGGCCTCCTGGAGTCAGTGTTGGTCTGGTCATGCATTCCAGTCCCTGGAACAACAGCTTTCTGCATGCATGAATCACTAAGCTAAAAAAATTTAACTCCTGAGCTCCCCCATCAGGAAGAGTATGAAAATAAATTTGCTAGACTTTGAAACACCACAGATCAAAGACTGTTCCTTACATTATAATAACTGCTATAGGATTCATATTTGAACTTAACCAGTGAAGAATATATATTGAGTGCATTTTAGGTGCCAAGTACTACACTGGGCATTTGATATAACTCATATGATTTAATCCTCACTGCAAATTCATGATTCAGGAATGAACATTAGTATCCCTATTATTATGCAAAAAAACTTAAAATATGTGACAGATTTTTCAAGATTTCTCCTCTTGAAAAGGAGGCAGAGTCTGTTTCATTATCTTTTAAATCTTGGCTCCATCACGTGACTTGCTTTGGTACAGGGACATTAGTAAATGTGATGCAGGCAGAGGACTGAAACATACTTGCACATGAGGGCTTGCTTTCCAGCTACATTTGAGGTCCTAGAACTATTACATGAATGATCCCAATCTGCTGTGCTAGAAGATGGGAGGTTACAAGGCAGGGGCCCAAGGTGGGTCATCTGAGAATAAGCCAGCCCTTGGTCAGTTACCTGTCAACTTCCAGACCCGTGAGTGAAGTCATCCTAGATCACGCATTCCCCAGCAAATCCTCCAGCTAGCTGTCCCAATCTAGTGGGAGTAGAGCTGGGAGTCAAACCCATGTTATAAAATTCCAAAGCTTATATCCTTAATAGTAACACTGTATTGACTTCTGCAAAATGTTTCTCAGAGCACTGATGAGACTAATAGCTCTTCCAGTAACTATAAAGACTGCCTGGCATACAGGGGAGGGGAGGCAAAAATTTGCCTTACTTGTGAACCCCAAGTGATTTTACATGCACTAGGGACCTATGGAGTAATCCTCAGGACACTAGAGACATATGAAGATTTTAAATAAAGACTTCAACTTTTAAACAAAGTCATGGAAGTATAGAATTGCAGGCCACAGGGACATGGATTGAAGAAAACGGAGGAACAGAGGCAAGGTAACCAGAGGCAGCAAGCTAAGGGTAAATTGATGAAGCCGTGAGTAAAGATAGCAACAGTGAGGTTGAGAGGAGGTGAGGAGGTCATTGGGAGGCACTGGGGAGGAAGGAGATCTATAGGACACAACTATTTAACCCTAAGCCCCTCTCCTTAGGCAGTCATGTCATTCAAGTCCTCTTCCCTTGAACTCCCCGGGGATCCCGACTTAAACAAATGCTAAGATACAATTTATTTGAAAGTGGGGAAGACAGAGAGACAGAGACAGAAAGAGACTGAAATATAGGAGTCATCTGGTCTCATTTGAAAATCCTTGCTCTGAAGTCAGAAAATGGGAGTTTTAATCTTTCTCTGACATCCCGTACTGTAGAGCTTGAATAAGTCACTTTACTGCCACCCTCTGACCTCAGTTTTCATTTCTGTCCAAAGGAAATTCTTTGAAGGATGGAACTTGTTTAGGTGAAAAGCATTAATAAATACGGTGTATTACTTCTCACACCATGGTACATACAAAAATAGAAAATGTTAAATGGAATTTACCAGAACACTTTTCATTAATTTCACACATAGAACCAATTCTTAGATCAATTAGAAATCCAGGTTCTTCCTAATGTCTTTTGGTAATTTAGCCTGAAATTCTCAATAACCTGATCTTATGGGAACTGACATCCAGGAGAGATTTGTCTAGCTTCGTAATATATTGCCAAGATATTTGGAAGGGATGATCCCAGTGTTGCTTCATGCCCATTGAATCAAGACATGAATTCTTGGTTTCAAATCCTAGACCCATCTCTTAATAGTTGCATAATCATCAGCAGGTTGTTTAACTAATCTGTGCCTCAGTTTCCTCATCTGCAAATGAGGATAAAAGAATACCTGTTTTATGGAGTTGCTGTGAAAATTGAGTACCTTATGTATCTGGTGCTTAGAACATTGCCTGGCACACTGTACTATATAAAAAGGTTACCAGTTAGTATTACAGCTTGTTAGTTAGCATGAGCTGTACCCTGCTAAGCTTATGTATCAAATCCATCATCTGTGGCCTCTGTTTCTTTCTCTCTCTCACTGACTAGTGCTGCTGGTCCTCAGTCATCCCTGCACTTGCTCCTCTTGCTTCTATCATAGCAGCAACACATCAAGGGCTATGGTTTGGTTTGATTATTACAGGAAACTGATCTCCGATGACCTAGAGAATATGGCCAAGTACAACTTCAAAGCAATAGAATTACATGGGCCACTTAAGGGTTTGTCAAAGTTGTTCCAGATGTTTGGTTTTCAAATATTTTTCATGTTATTTTTCTTTTCTAAACAGTAGAATCTGTCAAAAATAACATATATACTCTATTGAAAGAATCCTAGATTCCTTCATTACATTAGTACAATGCCCTCGTTTCTAGGTGAGGTTCAAATAGATTAAGTGACTCTGGTAATTCTACAGTTGTTCAATGGAAAAACCATGAAGTTAGCCAGACACTGGTCAGTTAGTTGGAAGCCAAACCAGTGTGTGTAGAGTTTCAAAGGCAATGGCTATGAGAACCCTTTCTCCATCACAGGGACCACTTAGCTAGATGCAGAACTTGAGAAGCATCAGAGAGTGGAAAGGAAGTGACAGAGAAGGGAATTCCTTTTGGAAAGCTATTGGGCCTGTGTCCCAGCCCTACCTCAGGATATGTAACAGCACCTCTGATTGCTGCTTCCTTCCTCTGTATGTGGTTTCTCATTCCCAGGCCATTATCATCACCGAAAGTACCTAGTTCACTCTTGACTTGGGTTCTCCTTTCTCTTTACTCAGATTCATACTGCATTCTTGGCTCCCTTTATTATTGTGGCTAAACAAATGCAAAGTAGCCCGCTATTCTGCTTTTGGCCCCTTCTGTAGTGGGCAGATTCTCCACAAAGTCTGATTGATTTTCCTCTAAATATACTAATTTCCTTTTTAAAAAACTCCTACTAATTAAGATTACACTTTTTCTTTGAGCCAACACAATAAGTGCCCACTCTAAATTTCCTTTCTGATCAATAGTTACCACTCAGTGCTTTCCACATACAAACTCTCTTCAAAAACATACTCTCCTGTATGTTGTCCGTGTCACATACTTTTGAGTATTGTTTCTTTTAAAATGCAAATCCCTGTCGGACTGAACCACAAGCACTCTACATAGAATGAGTCACCCAAATCCTTTCCAAGAAATTTCTGATTGGTGGGTCTTATTGGGAGTGTGTATGTGTCCTGAAGGTAAGAATGATGGATGAGAAAAGAATGGGTCCACTATGTGTTAAGTGACCTAGAAGTTCTGCCCCAAGTAGAAAGCTCAAAATCCAGAAGGAAAGTAAATATCCTAGATTTTTCAGGGAAAGGCAGAGAAAGAGGAGGGACCATAAAATACTATAAGATCCCTGAGAAGTGAAATAAATATTTGAAAAAAGACCTTCACTGGGATTTCAAAGTCTGTTCGTGCACAGCCCTCTGCTGAGCTACCCATGACTTCTCCCATCACTGACTATGGGTACCGCCAAGAACATCCTTATCCCAATATGAATAAAAGGTAGGTCATTACTTCTAACCAATACTGTGAAAAAGAATAGAAAAATAAATAAATAAACAAACAGGAAAGAATGCCAAGGTGAGTTTCCTTGAAGGTCAAATCAAACCTGTCTCCCAAGAGTAAGGAGGTAATTATTGAGGGAGGGGTAGGGTTTAATTATGTTTAATTATGTTTTGAATGAAGATGAACTTGAATCCAATAACGATGGAAGCTTTGGAGCCAGATAACTCCAAATGCATGCCCACCTGGAAGGTTCATTCTGTTTGGACATGACCACCAGTTTCTAAGAATACCGTGCTGCCTGAATGTAACTTGAAATCAAAGTCTTCATCAATATTTAATCTGACTGGCTGAGACAGACAGTAATCTGAGGCATCAAATAAATTAACCACTGGGTTTTAAAGGAGGAGTTTCTTTACAAATCTGAGGTCTGTGAGATGCCATATGAGAAATTACATGACACAGCTAACTGAGGAAGTGAGTTTAAGTAGAAGAACAGAAGATTTGTAGGAAATACAGTATCTCTAAGCCCCTCTCCTCTGTTTTTCAAGGAAGTCATCCTTGAGACCACCCACCTAGGACAGACTTCTCTCCTCCTTGCCCACTGTTGTATCTACTTTTTATTCTGAAATTAACCTTTTAATATCTTTTGGATGAAGAAAACAAAACAAGTTCAAAATGTAAGAGAAAGCATGGCTTAAAAATGGTCTTTAAAGCTACTGTGGCATTTTCATAGCTGCTTTTTAAAGGCTCCTTTCATTTTTGTTCACAATTTACACATGTCTCTTCAGCTCTATTAATGCCTTGCTGGCTGTAGTGCCTCTTTATTGCTCAGAGTGCTCTGCTCAGGTTCAGGGTCATGCAATTTTTATAACGAATAACATTGCCTGTGAAACTATCAGGCAGGGACATCAAAAAGGTCTGTGTTGCCATAGCAGCAAAGCTGTGTAAGCCCAGCTACCCACCCACGATTCTCAGAGTGATATTGGACTCAATTCAGTAACCCATCCCCTACTTATCTATGGGGGATACATTCCGAGACTCTCAGACAAGAACTTTCACCTTTTCGCTTAAAGGAAGGGCTTTATGGTTTCTCTTTGGCATATTCTAATTGCCAACATCATTACTCTTTTTTTTTTTTATTGCAGTTGACATTCAATATTATATTAGTTTCAGGTGTATAGCATAGTGGTTAGTTATTTATATAACTTATGAAGTGCCAGCACCACTATTCTAGTGCTTTGGGGCCACTATTAAGTAAAATAAAGGTTACTTGAACACAGCACCAAGATACCGCAACAACTGATCTGATAACTGAGATGGCTATTACATGACTAATGGGTGGGTAGCTTATAGCGTGGAGATGCTGAACAAAAGGATGATTCATGTCCCTGGAAGGGTGGGGCAGTTCGAGATTTCCTCATGATAGTCAGAATGGCACATAATGTAAAACTCACAAATTGCTTATTTCTAGGCTTTTCTATTTAATATTTTCAGACCTCATTTTGCCATGGGTAACTAAAACTGTGGAGAATAAAACCATGACGGGGGTTGGGGAGGTAGGGCTACTGTGACATCAGCCCAAAATCAGGGTCAGAAACTCATCCATCCCAATGGTGGACCCCCTCATGTACAAAATACCTGGCAGTTACCATCTCTTTCAATTATACATAGGGATGTTGAGGGTTGAATATTATGGTGCATTCAAATCATTAAGAATAGGGCCACTCATTATAAAAGAAGTGATAGCTTTCTCTGCACCAGATTCTGTACTTATCACTTGTCATGGATCATGGCAATATTCACAACTACACAGTGAGGTGAGGCGATACCATTATCCCCATTATACACATTAAGAAAATTGAGGCTTAGTCCGGTCAAATGATTTGCCCTTGGCTATAAAACTGGAAAGTGGTAGGTTTCAGTGCAGTAGCATAATACCAGGGTACTGTTTGTTTAATACTTTGCCCTTCATCATCTGACACACCTTGGTGCATTTACTCATTTCTCCTTTGCCCTGCCACCTTGGACTTCGGTGACCTCAAACCACATGGTCTCTTAACTTTACATTGTTGTTTTCTTCCTCAAGTTTCCCCTTCCCCCTCCCCTCCTCAATCCCAAATCCTTCTGGTGGAGGGTGGCAATAGTCGATATTCAATAGATTATGCTCAAGTGAAAACCAGCTAGGCTGGGTGCACAAGGGAGGTCCTCAACAACCCCTGCAACTCCAGTAATGAACCCCTAAATAACTGCATTATAGAGGTGTGGTTCCATGGGAAGGACTGGGTGGGTGGGGTGCAATGATTGTGACCAACTAGTATGGAAGTACCAATATTGTAGAAATCAGTACATTCATGCTGCATGTTTGTATGTTCTGAATTATAGCCCTGCCTATATAAGTTCCTGTTCTGAGTTTTTATTCAAGTATCATTTGCCTTGGCTTCCCCAAACAAATTCAAACACTCTGGGTTTATTTTTCACTCTTTATTTCACTGTCTTCTTATCCTCATCTCACTACCTTGTAATTATTTGTCAATGTTCATCTTTTACACCAGGCCCTGTGCTATGTAAGAACACATTCCAAGTAGAATCTATCTTTGCATCCCCCTTGCCTAATATACTGCTGAGTGAATAAATGAATCTCTGCATCTGGTATTATTATCTTCTGCATGTTTTTGATTCCCAAATGGATTTACAGAGCCTTGAGTGTGGGAGCTAGATTTCACATCTCCACTTTCTAGTAAACACAGTTCTCCAACGCAGGCTCCACCCTCAATATTGATGTTTGTGGTTGGTGGGGAAGCCATAATAACAATCAACCAATTATAGCTTCCATGTTCTGGTGCATTTTCTATGTGACACATCATATAGGAGTTGAAATCAGATGTGTATATAAACACATATGATACACATTTAGTCATACAGACACACACTCTCTTAATCTTTAAAAAATAAAGTGCTAAGGGAAGACATTTTTATCTCCTCCTTACAGGAAAGCTTGGAACTAAAGGTCAAACACATTGTTAAATGTATTTCAGTAATTATATGCACACCTTCAATGTGTTTCTCATTGCCGTGGTTTTTCACTAACACTGGGTGGTAGGTATCCAGTAGTGAACAATGAGGAATGTTTTATACATTCAATAAGAGGCTACAACTTGTAATAATTTTATTAAGGGAATCAAAATGCTATGAGGGAGAATAACAAGGAGGCTCTAATTTAAATTTAGAGAGATTGAGGACTACTCACGTGAAATGACACCCTGCCTAAGAAGGAGCTGGGCTAGAATTTGGATCTAAATCTGTTGGGCTGAATATGGACAAAATGAATCTCCATAGTTCATTTTGTAAAAGAGATATGCTCTAAAACTTTTTAAAAGTTAAAAAAAATTATTTCCATTCTGTTTTATTTAATTTATTTATTTTGCTATTCACAGAATTATTAGATTAGGAAATAACTCCCAAGTGTTCCCCATGTAGGGATAACTTGGTTAGTAGCCATTTTATGTGGTTATCCAGAAATTACTTGAATGCCATCAGTGGTCAAGAGCTCACTACCTCAAAATATAGACTATTCCACTTTTAGTAATAAAACATGACTATTTCAATCTTTTAGTGTGCTCAAAGCTGCTTCTTCATTATTTCCATTCAGTTGATCTGGAAAAACACTAAAGAAAGAATTCACTTCTTCACCATGATATTCTACATGATATTCTACTGGTTTGCCCACCAATTGATTTCAGAGACCCTTTCCTCATCTCTTATCTGGTAAAGTATCACCAGTGCCACTACTGTCATCTTAGGCAAACTGGGTGTCCCTCTTAAAATGGTACCATCAGAACTGAACAAGTGTCATCTGACCAGCACACAGAGTGTCAGGATTTTTCTTCCTTTCATCTGGCCATTTTCCTTTCTCTAGGGCCATAGTCTGGTAACAAATGGGCCACAAACTACTGTGTTCAGCTATGTCAAAGTAGTTCATATTCCCATTACTTATTCACACATTCTGTTTTTTAATCATTTTATTATAAACAGCTTGAGGGAAGCTCCTATCTCAGGGTTTGGCACATAGCAATTGGCAATGTAAAAATAGTCAAACCTCTAAAGGATTCTTATAAGCTTATTTAAACCAAACTGACTACATATGCCAGGAAGCAAGATCTCAAATGCTATGGAGAAAAAGGTTTGCAACTTTTTTTATGCATTTGAAATTAAGGGGGAGACATAATGAAGACTGGAGAAAGTAAGGTGGGAATTGAATTACAGAATAGTGAACAAGATTATGTGCTCTCTTGAGGGTTAATACTCCTTTTGAAGAGTATTCTGGTACTTCAGAGGTGTGCTAACCTAGATGCACAAGAACAAGGGACAGGGCTTGCATAAGGCAAAGATAAGCCTTTTACTAAAAATTATGTGCCTGCGGCATGACTACTAGCCATGGTCTGCCCGGTTTAGAATTTATGATCAGATCAATCTGTGAGATTACTTTTCATAAAACCCCTCTTTTAGTCCACAAAATCACACCATAAATGTTTTCCAAAAGAAATTTCTGAAATTGAGAAAGCTCCCCTGTTTACATCAGAAGATCAGTCTGACTTCATTTCTTAATAATCAGCAGGTAAAAATCAGAATATCCCATCATGGATATTTAAATTATCTAATGCTGTTATCTGGATTGGGACCACACAAAACACTAGCTTGATTGGAGAATTTGTTATTTTCTACTTAAGGTGTTTAACAGTCATTCATTAGTGATCTCCAGGCTGTTTTTTAAAATTCAATGTCAATTTTTAAATTCCCTTTATTTTTGAGTCAGTTAAAAATCTCTCCTTTTATCTTTATATCTCTTTCACTCTCTCGCCCTGCCTTCAACTAATTTCTCCATATTTATTATGTCCCCAAGTTTTTGTTCATTTGTCATGATTTTGTCCTACAGAAACAAATGTTCTTTGGGTTTCTTTGCTGAAATATTCATCTTAAAAAAATACAGTCCATTTGGATTTTGTTCTGGAAAAAAGATGAGATGTTCTCTTTGTCAGAGAGCATCTGCCAATATGTGGAGAAGAGTACGATCTTATGTACTGTATAAATGCTATATTCATATTCTAAAACCAACAAAAATAGCTCTAGGGTGAAAATGAAAAGAGAAATGGAACCATCAGAGAGGTGGGCAGGCCAATAACAGCATCTTGCATTTATGTAGTACTACCGTGTTCCAGGCAATCTAAGGGCTTTTCCTTTACTCATTTAATCTTCACAACTCAGTGAGAGAAGCACACTATCTCCATTATACAGATGAGGAAACTGAAGTTTAGAAAAGTTAAATAATTTACCCAATATGACACAGATAATAAAGGGTGGAGGTGGGAAACCAAATCCTAGCAGCTCTGGCACCAGAGGCTATGCTTCCTCTTGCTAAGGCTATTTTGTTACTGTTTGCCAAGATTCTTCTGAGTGTTCTCAAAAGCCATCCAGCCCTACTATCATATACGGTTTCACTCTAAGTAGACCCATCAATGCAGAAATAATATTTAATGAAAATAAAACAAAGCTACCCTTAAGTCTGCTAAGAGAAGCCTTAGTTAAGAGTCATGAATTCTAATCTCTGTCCCTATGTCATATATCTGAACATTTTTATCCAAAGTCTTGTATTAGAAGCTTACCAAAGTCTCTTTCATCTCTAGAATGACATTCTTGTAATAACACAGTGTTAACTCTGGCTGGGTGGTTCAGTTCGTTGGAGTGTTATCTTGAACACCAAAAGGTCATGGGTTCAATTCCTCATCGGGGAACATATCTAGGTTGTGGGTTCAGCCCCCAGTCGCAATGCTTATGGGTGCAACGGATCTATGTTTTACTCTCACATCAGTGTTTCTCTCTCTCTCTCTTTCCCCTTCTTCCTCTCTCACTAAAATCAATAGAAACATATACTAGGGTGAGATATATATATATATATATATATATATATATATATATATATATATATTAGAGCAAGAGAGGGTGTTAGCCATCATGTCTAGCTCTATGTTTCCCAAATGTGCCATTAAAAAAAATTAGAGTCACTTAGTGAGATGGTTACTCACTTTTTATTCTTGGTCAATCATCCTGCTAATGTCATGAGGAAAGTCTCGGTGTGGTACTAGAATGTCTTTAACACCCTCTTCGACACTTGCTGCAAGAGGGCAGACTCCAGGTTGAGAGCCTTTGGCAGGTAAAGTATTCATTGTAATTATTTTATGCTGATTCCCAGAATAGATTTCAAGCAAACCTAAAACCTAAGTTTAATAAGAACATGGTCCATCTGGGAAAAGGACCCTGGTTTTAGCTCATCCAGAAAGAAGACATTTTCAATGACGGACACCTGAAAACCAGGCAAGCATGCTCTTCCAGTGCCTCTTCTGCAAAGGTGAGTCTAGTAAACTATATGCTTTACCAACATTAAAGAAACCTTTATACTTTGCTTGAACACCTCTCACTGGTGTTACCAACTACAGGGTGTTACCTTGGCTTGATAGAAAATAATACTGGTTCTCTATAAATATGGCATAAAGATTCTTTGTAATATTAACTTATTTGAGTAAAATAAACATCTTTTTTCTCATTAGATTCATCATCTAGTCACAAAAATAGATGATGTTGATTTTCATCCAGTAGAGAAGCAAGAGTTTTCTGTTTGGTAGAAGACATAACCCCTAAAGCAACTGAATGGAAATATTAGCAATATCATCGTTCCACTGGGAATGAAACCTAGACTCTTCTTCATCTAAACCAGACATGGTAACCACTACACCATGAAACCTTAAGGTGACTGACTGATTGCCATATGGACAATTAAGCAATTTTGTGTCTAACCTAGACACCTTAGCCCATCTTTGTTAAATACCTGTAATAACTCCTGATTTTCCATTTTTCTTTGGAACTAGTTTCCCATGGCCCCGATCCCCCTCATAATGGGTTTGAAATCATTGACACATGTTCACTCTATATTTGTAAGTGAGTAATAATTAAATTGTAGAAAAACAAAACAAAATAACTAGTCTTTGACATCTCTAAACAAGCAAAATTCAGTGCAGTTATTCCTTGATCATGTCCAGTATGCCAGGCACAGAGATAAACATAATTTAAAGCTGTGGTAAATGCACTGAAGGAAGAAGTGGGTATCGATTGAGTTGTGTTCTTATTTCAGAGTCAATCAAGTAAAAGAAAAGAAATAAAAAATGTCTAAGTGATTATACATGTGGTTCATAGATATAGCACAATTGTGAAGGGAACACAATTGGCTGAAATTCCAAAGAATATTGATAACTCACCTTACAAATAGATTCCTAGAGACTCAAGGAAGCCAAACCACTCATTTTAAGCATACATCACCTGAATCCTCACGGCCTGACCTAACTGCTACACAGCTGCAGCATTGCCCTTCCCTGAGAGAAGATCCAAAGTTCCCTCATGCCCAGGGCAACTATGCCTAAATCTTGGTTACACGGTAGCACATATGAGATGGGAGAAGGAGACAGGTGGACTGGAAAGAGGGGTAAAGATGTCCCTGGAAGAGACAGAAGACTTTTCTAAAAAAGACTACTATAGTACCCCTTTCTGTCCTCTCAGAGATATAGAGCAGGGGAACACTTTGCAGGTCCCAGGGAACACTGTGCCAGATCCCAGGGGACAGTGTTTCACTGGAGCTCAAATTATTTTAATGACAGACATGGATAAGGTTGAACAGTGATTCTCAAATTTTCTTCTGCCTTCTTCTTACACATATGCACAATTCTATCAGGAACATCTTTTGAATAACTAAACAGCTTTTGACTTCAGGAATTCTAGGTGAAGAAGAAGTGCAGGTAATTGGGAAAAGCTGCCATATACCATGATTCTTTTATGCCCAACTTCCACTCTGAAAATCTCAGGAAAATGTTTAACTGCACAGACCCATGGCCTAAAACATACATCCCTCAATATATAAGGGGGATGTTGACTTTTGTCTCTAACACCTTTCTACCTTCACTGTCAGGCCTTCCCAACACTATCTTGACACCCCTTCCCACTTGGAAATCAGTGGCTTCACAAGAAAAACACATCCCAGTTAGTTATCACATTTGATTAAACACCTCACCCTGAAGTGTAAATATTTCAGTGGCTCCTCCTTTCACAGAGGTATTTGCACCCCTTGGCTTTATAGCAGCCCTCTCAAACAGTGGAATTCAGCTATCAGGAGAAACCAGATAAGGTGGATATTTTGGGAAGAAGGATTTCCCCAAAGCCTATTCCTCAAATCAGATCACTTTGGAACAATTATAACAGTGATTTATTGAATTAAAAAGGCTATTACTTTGTTCTTGTCCCATAAAATGTCTATGTTTGCTTAGCTTAACCAATTTCCTGGTATACCTGAAATGCACTGACAGAACTCCATAGACGAATGCTTGTCTTCCCCCCTCCCCTCACCCTTTCTTTTTCTATATTGCTTAGACTAATTTTCTTCCCCTGGGAAGAAATTTTTAAAATATTTCACATCTGCTTTGAAAACAGCTGTATAAATGCAAGACATTAATAGAAAAAGTCAAAATATACAACAGGGCAAAAAAAGACCAAAGATATCAAGCCACACCCTAAAGATAGTCAAAGTAAAAAAAAATATATATATATATATATGTTGATTTAATTAAAACTCTAGCTTGTGTTTTAAGAGAATGGTTAAACAAAACAGTAAATCTGACACTTGAAAAAATCTTCACGTTCACACATAGGCAGACACGTACGTGTTCACACAATCATTTCCGGAACCCTAAAGCTAAGGTGGCCTGAATGTGAAAACAGAATAAGGTCTGAGGTGCACAAAGTTGGTCAGTCAAATAGAACATTTTATGACAATCCTTGCCTACCCACCTTGTACATGTAACAGATCATTTATTCATAGCAATGTTAATTATTCATCCCGTCCCGATCTGTGTATGAAGATTATCTGCTTTATCACCATGAGCAGTGTGCAGATAGTAGAGTTTCCCAAATGGCTTACTGCGCCCATTTATTTTCTATTCATTCTCGGGACAGGAGAATTAGATGGCTGTGTGTAGGAAATGCAGTATTTGTCCTGCCCAGACTTCTTTATCTTTATTTGTCCTATTGTTGGCTACAGTTTTATAATCTACTGGCAGCCAAGGGTCACATTTCTATGAAGATAAATTTCATATTGGACCCACTGGGAGCTGATGTCAGTGTAAATCTGTGCCAGGAGATTCAAAATGATGGCAAAGAGGAAGTTTCTGTATTTTATTTCTGCATTATATTGTCCTGTTTTCCTGCTAATGGAGCCAGTGAAGACTTGGAAGCAAAGTCTATTTTTCTGCCTTGCTCATCTCTCAACAATGGATAAATACACTGGGCCCTCCCTGTTGGCCAGGCTTCAGTCTGATTATCTGTGAGATGTCCTGAGATCCTGAAGCACAGTGATCCTGCATCCCTACCTGCAGCCCCCGCTTGGCTCCTGCCCTGGGTTTCATCCAGGATTTTGCTGCCAGTGAAGGTCAGGCTCGCTGTGTCGACACCAGTGCTTCCTGTCCATTATCAGCCTGTTTGACATTGGATGTGTGTCCATTTTCTGTGCCCACTGGAAGCCAAATGTCATAGCTCAGAGATAACATTTTCCCCTGTTTTCCTCCCCTTTCAAAATGAATTCAGGTTTTCTGTATGGGTAAGCCCTGTTCAGAGTCTGGGGGGAATTCCAAATTCAAGAGTGTTCTGTTTATGAAGTAATCCTAGTAATGTGTGGAATTTTCAACATTGGTTTTTTAAATTTTTTCTTGCAAAGGCTAACCATTTAAGAAAAATGCAGGAAACTGGCAATTAGAATCAATTCCCTTCATAACAACAGCAGGATATCAGCTTAAAAATATGTCCTTTAACCAGTGTAATGACTATAGGAATGGAAATCTGCAGAGTACTCGTGGAATACAGAGCTAGGCTGGGTGTGAAGTGAGGTAGGGTTCTAACATGTTAAGAGGTCATAGTTCAAGGACCACTTTATACATTGATATTTAGAATTCAAAACGTGAGTTTTGATTACATCCATGGAATAAACAAAGATCCCAGGTTGTGTTCCACAACCCTTAACATTCAAAATGCATTGTATCTGCAGCAGTTAAAAAACAAAAGTAAAAAGTATTATGTACTAAGTAAGATAAAATAGATCATTCAGCCACAGGCCATTTATAACAAATGTTCATTATGTCAAAGACTGACATGTGAATAACAATTTCCACTTCCACCTCTCTCCTTTTAGTTATTCAATGAATTCAGCAAAGGTATAGTGAGCAGCTCTTATGAGCCAGGCTCTGTGGTAAGTGCAGTGACCAAAACTGACAAAACATTCCTGTCATTGTGCATGTGACATTCTAACAGGGGAGAGAGAGAGGGAATCGAGTACAATTTATAAGCGCTAAGAAGAAAAGCAAACAGAGAAATAATTAGGGAATGTCAAGAAAGACAAGGTGGCTATTTGAAGTTTTGCCATGGAGAACTTGTGCTTCGGATCAGGTTCTGGAGTGAGTGAGGAACTATTCAGCTTACAGTAAGAGCAGTCTTAGGCATAGGTTACAGCAAGTGCAAAGGCCCTGAGGCATACCAGACCTGTTTAAACTTGGAGAAAGTACTTGTTGCCTCCTGTTTCCAAGGAGATGAAATCTGTGTGATTAGAGGGGCCTAAGTTATGAAACATCCTAAGATACAGAATTTTTAAATTAAGCTCTGGCCACCTTCTGGGTAAATGTTGAGCACTTACTGTTCTTTTAAAGAAAATCAGCAGGGCACAAGCCTTGGGGTAGGGGGGTAATACAGGACCTACGCCCACCTCTTTCTTGTGTTCTTTAATTTAAACACAAAACAACACCTAGGAATGGTTGTGATATATAATGCTTTAGTTAATTTATAAGCATATTTTTTATACATGTATTTTATAGTGTCTTTTTTGGTACAAAAATTTGGAAAACTTTTATTTTGAAATGTAACATATATACAGAAAACAATGCTACATACATAGCTCAGTGATTTATCAGAAAGAAAATACCTATGTAACCACCTCCCAGGTCAAGAAACAGACACTGCCAGCTCCTGTGGGCCCCTCTGCTCAGATGCCCTCCTTCTCTATAAAAGTAAAGCAGGCTTCTGACTTGAAAATAATCACTTCCTTGCCTTTTTTTTTTTTAAGAAAAAATGGTAAATAGACGCCTATGTGTTCACCATCATTCACTTTTAACAGTTATCAATGACAGGCCAATTTCATTTCATCTAACCCCCATCCCTTCCTTTCATCACCCCTCCCCAGCTGAGTTATTTAATTAATTCATTTATTTTTATTGAGATATAATTTATACGAGGTAAAAAGCATAGACCTAAGGTATACAGTTCCATGAGCATTGACAATTGTTTATCTATGTATAAACTGACATAAACATCGAGCATTACAACTTTGTGTTGCATCTGTGCAAACTTTCTTTAATAACTGGGAACTCAGAAGCACAACATGATTTCAGTCTCCCACTGTGTATACATGAAAATCCAGAGCAGCTAGCTGGCCGCCGGTTGAGGTCCCTGAGGTATGCTTAGATCGATCTTTGTAAACTCTTTCTAAATGCAGACTGTTATCAGCTTCCCCAGTCCTCTCCCCTGCCCCCTCCCTCTTTTTTCTTCTGTCGGCAAAATAGTTTGTTATGGATTGGTGATAAAAATCAGTGTCCACTGAAAGACACGTCAAGACCACCACCATGTGAAGTCTTCAAAGCATACCGGGCCACATTATGCCACAGTGTGAAGGGACATGCCTGTCAGGGGGTCGCAGCCCGTGTCCACCAACTCGCTTCTCCTATTTCCCATGAGTGGACAGGTTTTGCCCCTGACCTAACCAGAAGGCTCTCCTTTTCAACTTTTTCTGGGTGACAGAACATATAGATTTATAATGCATAGGCTCTGGAAGGTCAGGATGGCATGCACAGTAGGCCAAGTCTCTGGTTGATAACTGCGGGGTGATACCTGCAGCAATGAGGTCCTACCCAGAATTCCGCTCTCCTTCTTCCACACTCCTCCCTTTTTTGCTTTCTCTCTTCGGTAATGGGTGACGATGAGCCATAAACACACTCATCCCCTCTAGTCACAGAAATCTAGTGCCTTTATTTCATATTCCTCAAGAAACCTTGTAAGGTAATTTGCATATTGCCAAAGCTCAACATCTACTTGCTAATAAATAATGTTAACATATGAGTCAGAAAATCCATGACTTAATGGTATGATTATACTTAAATATTACCTGCAGATTTTGCATGTTCAGCTATATTTTATTAATCCACATTGTTGTCTTTGTTTAAAAAACAACAAGCAAATGAAAATTTAAACAAACCAAACTTACAGTTTTCCAAGCTATCTCTAACACCCGACTGTGTTTAAATTATATGTGGATTTTTTTACCCTTTTATCTTCTTGATGTAGTTTAGGCCAGCCACCTGTGTCTACTTTACCCAGAGTCCTACATAAAACAGCTTTTGCAAGAAAACAATAGCAAAGAATGATTTTCAAAGCTGGCTTGGGTTACTCAGAAGTAACAGTGATATAATCCACATTAGACAATGACATTATAAAGCCAAAAGTGCCACTACATTGAGAGGCAGGTTTCCAAGGGACCTAAATATTGTATATGACCTATGACAAAAAATGCATGGTTCTAAAAGTCTCAGAGCCTAAATTTTTCCTCATGGAAGTTTGATGTAATGGTGTTCCTTTGTGCTAACTATTCTTTTACAACAGGAAGATGGACACAAAAGACCCATCATGAACAGGTCTTCGATTAGCATTTCCAAGAGTAAGAAATGAAGTTTTATGTGCCTCCTGTGCATGGATGTCAATTAAAGGCCGGCTTCCTAATCTCCAGGATGCATGAGAATCCCTGAGGATCTTGTGAAAATGCAGACTCTGATTCAGTAGGTCTAAATAAGGCCCAAGACTCTGCATTTGTAACAAGCTCCCAGGTGAGGCCGAAGTTACCAGTCCAGGGACCACTTTGAGTAGCACAGACTTAAAACAAGTTACCTCCTAATGCCAAAATTGTTCAGGTAGTGGGCAGGAGTAGGAGAAAGGAGATTGGGATGGGGTTGGCGGGGGGTGGGGGTGGTTGGTTAGGGTAAAGGTAAATTGCTTTTTGTATCTTGCAGTAACTCCTGAGCCTTTCATGGGAAAGTGAATTCAAGGTATGGGATTCCTGTCTTTTAAGCACTGTCTCCTGGACATAAAGTGTCCCAAGTGAATTTTCAAAGACTTGCCCAGAGTTTTGCTCTCTTGACTCTCATGGAAATTAACTATGGTCCTGCCAGTTTATGCTTTGAAAAAAGCATCTCTCTTTATTTTTGTGGGAACCTGCATCCCATAATAATAGTGGTTCTCTGTGGGAGCAACATGAAAGCAAATTAACCCTTTAAATTACAGGGAGCAGTGAGCAGTAAATTTACCCTGGTCTTCAGCAGCATCCCTTTCTCCTTTTTGTGCTGCACAGAGCTCCTTTTAAGGCAATGAAATGTCTGTTGTCAGGTGAAGGCCAATGGGTCTTTCTTCTAAGAGACTTGACTCTCTCTGCATGGCTGTTATTGACCAAAATAAGGTCAGACAGAGGGACATGAAAGTGGTTCCTTCCAATTAGGAGATAAAAGACTCACCATGGTAAGAAAAAAGAAACTAGCTTCTGTTAAGCTCTAGTTTGTTCCAGACCCTCTACATGTAGTACGTCATTTACATTTCACTCTGTCCCTGTGAGGTAGGCGCTATTCTTCCTTGCTTTCTCAATGAGAAAATTGAGAAATTAAGACCATTGCTTAGGGTGCCACATTAATTAAATGGGAGAACTGAGGAATGTGAACTCAGCTCTCTGTGACTCCAGAAATATTGGAATTGTTTCCCAGGCTCTTAGACTGAGGGTGTCCTGCTACTGTTCAGACAGAGCCACTCATTGTGTACTACACCTGGCACAGAGGACATCAATCATTAATTATTGCATAAAGGAACAACCACATTCATATCATTTAAATTCATAGACCCCAGCAAGAAGCCAAATTATTTTTAATAGCTGTTTCCCATATCATGCAGGGGCATATATTACAAAAACATGTGCATGGGGATCTGTGATCAAAGCAGACAATGATACATGTGGGTTAGACCCTTCTCTCCTCCTTAGAGACTCACCCAGTGGTTTTGTTGTATCTCTTGTGAAACTTAAAGGGAGTTGATCCCTCCCCCCAAATCAGGCCACAGTAAAAGAAGCTAGACAGGTTCCCCGTATTGTCAGTTCTCAGGTGCCACAACATTTTGTAAGAGGAGCTTCAGTGGGTTTCCTTGTAGCAAAGGAGAGGAAGAAGGGGACTGTGGGTGGAAGGAAAGCTGGACATTAGTCCAAAGCACAACATGGGTTCAGCTGTTATTGTGTATTCTGTGGGAGGGTCCCTACCCTTTGTGGACCCAACAGGAAAAAATAAGTATGTAAAAACAAAGTCATGGTTCTCTGACCCAAAAGTATTAGAAAACATAATATGGAATGTATCTTCTATAATAAGAAGCAAGGCCACCATCCCTGCTTCATTGGCCCCTGTATGAATTTCTCCTACTGAAATCTCCGAAAACAGATGATGTTCCTGCTCCAGATGATAAAGGGAAATAAAATTCTAGGTGGATAAACTAGGAAAACACACACACACGTGCATGAACAAACAACAGAAAACAAGTGCCACCAGCCCCATAAAGAGTGATGAATCAATTTTCAGGCAGTGTTTTTTTGTTTTGTTTTGTTTTGTATTGTTAACATGGACCTACTCCAGAATTTGAAGCATCTGAGAACATATGCTAACATCAACATCTAATGGACATAGGATGAAAATACCCAGTGGGCACATATATGCCCTGGGGTATCAGGCTGTCCACATGTAAAAATTGGAGGTTTTATAAATGTAAATGCTGGCTGAAATCTCAGAAAAACAAACACTGTGTCTCACTGGGCAGGAGTGGAGATGTTGTCAGTCATTTTCCTTTCTCCCTATGGGCAAGACATCTCCCCTACCCTCTTGTCCTCTCCTAATTGAAGTGACTGTCTTTGGAAGAGCTCTTCCCATGGTCGCTTTCCCAGGATTTTTAAGTAGTATTTCTATCACCACAATGGAACACTGCAGTCTTTCACTAAGACAAAGGAAGAGACCTTCAATGCTTTGAGATTTTCTTTTTACCAGGGCTCTCGTCCTTTGCCTTATTGACTCAGTCCTTAGGTTTTCAGAGCAAGCAGTTCTTGTCTCCCCTTTCCTAAATCCTACAAAATAATTTCCTACAGAAAGTAAGATTTTTTTTTAACATAAGAGTGATCATTTAGAAGAAGATTTTATTTTCCCTTAAATTCCTAAGTTCTATAGGATAGAACATAGTGAGGGGTGACTGGGTGGAGACTCACTTGGCTCTTCCCATAATCTCTTAAAGTCACCCCAGTTAAACACTACCTAGGTAAGAATAGTATGCTCACGATGCAGCTTCAAGTCACTGGGAACCAAATGCATTTGACTGTGTCGAGATACTTAATTGGTTTTAGATAAATGGCTCCAATGCCGTGGCTCCTGCTATTCTACCTTACTCCTGGAAGGACAGAAGGTATCAGGGGATGGGAGGATGAGCTTTAAGTAAATGAGCTAGAACCAAAAGTGTGCAGGCAAATAGTGGAAGCTGAAATGAGCCAGGGGAGCAAGGACCAGAGAGCTCATCTTGACCTTAAAAAGGTAAACGAATTCTAAAAGCCCTCAAAGCTAAAATCTAGAAACGAGTACCTGAAACATGCACCTAGAATTTTACTCAGATTGCAACATTTACTGGTATATCGTAGGCTTCTAGCTTAACTTATTATACCAAAGACTTACTGCCCAATGGAGGCTGATAGGGGAAGATTTGATACAGAAAAATCAAGAAAAAATTATATATTACATTTTAGTAGGATATGGTGATGAACTTTATATGCAAAAGCATCAAGTTAAAGGACGAAACTCAGTTATGATATATCCTACATCTTCTTTGATTTACTATATCTGCAACATAACTTTAAATTTTAAAATATAGTATAAATACAATTTCTTGTTTAAAAGTTGTTAGGTTTTACTTTTTAAGTAAGCACAAGTATGTTCCGTCATATAAAGCATGAATGAACCTAAACTACTGTTATCATCTTTGAATAGCATCTGTAGTAAAGCTTTCTGAAAGCCAGAGCAGGTGGACTGCTAAGTTAAAACCCTACAACAGATAGACTTCCATCAAAATGTCACCATAGAGCAACAATGTGAGAAATATCAGGAGAAAAATTAATTTCAGGCCTACTTTCAAAACTTAAGTAATTTCTAAATAATTTTTCCAAGTAAATAGTTATATAAAACAACATTCACAGCTAATTGAAATGTGTCTTGTAAGAGCAAATAGTATTGTATTTTATAACTTCATCGGTTTCCAACAGCATTTTCCTCTATATTGGTTCATTTGTTCTTTAGAACTGTGCCCATGTCTGTGTGTGTGTGTTTGAGTCAGGGCCTCCATTTGATAAAGGTTATTCCATTTCTTCTGATGGTTCCAAATCATTTTTCCCTGCAATGAATGATGAGTCTTTCTAAATGAGGTATGACATAAGAATATATCACTTGGCCCAGTGGTTCCCCAAATTTTCCCGCACTTTGAAATCACTTGGGAAACTTTAAAAAATATTGTGTCTATGCCTGTTCCACAGAGATTGTGATTTTATTGGTCTGGTTGAGGCATATGCTGGATGTGGCATAGATTTTTTAAAAAAGATCCCTAGGTGATTCTAATACGCACAGACTCAGGAGCCATCAGCCTCAGCTCTTTGGATCTCATTTTCCTCATCTGTAAAGTGGATGTATAGATGGAGCTGAATGTGCCTCAGGTGTGCAAGTAATAATCACAGCATTTCCTGAAGTCAGCTCTGGGGAATTCTGTTCTTCTCTGACCCTGTGAAAAACCAACAATGTGTTCTCTGATAAAAATCACTTTGGGAAACAAATGTGTGAACTACATTGGTTAAATGAAAAGCAATTGTCTTAATGAATGAACCAATTAATCTATCAACTTAGAATCAAGAGAGCTAATACAAGTTCTACCTTCACATCCCACTAGCCATGAATCATCAGACACCCCTTACCTCACCCGGGCTCAGTATTCTCATCTGTAAATAAAAGAGGTGACCAGGTCTGCAGTGTGATTGTCTTCTAAGTCTAACATCCCATAGCCCCATGACCAGAAGATCTCTGAGACCCCTTGTATTTTAGAATTCCATGAGTCAAAGGGAACCAATGATCTTATCTGACTCTCTCAAAACTACAAAATTGGGGGAGTTTAACTGGTCTAATTTTACAGTGAATCATCATTAGGCCCCTAGGCGGTGTAGCTGCAGACTGTGATTCTTCTCTCTAGTGGTTAAGGCTCATTTTATTCCTAAAAGCTTTTTAAATTATTATTTTCCTTATTGTTGCAAATTAAGACAGCTGAGCCTCAGACAGGCTGATTCATAGCTACTATTTTTCAGGCTCATAACTACAGATGACAATCAACACAGGCCTTCCTTTGCCTGTAGCTTTCTTTTTGCCAGCAGGCTGTCTGGGCTTCGCCTGGGCCGTCTCTGGGTGTTAATGAATGCTGCATTCACCCCCCTGGAGATCCGAAGTGACTAACGGGTAGAATATTTGGGCTGCCCATAGTCTCATTCAATGTCCTCTTATGCCGTCTACCCCCTTTTCCTTGTTTAGCCTGGAAATGGGAACAACACATACAATGTAGAGAAGCCAATTGGAATTTAGTGAGAGGGAGAAGAGAAAGTACAAAAATCTGGCTGGTCCTATATGCTTTCTATGTATTAATGGCATACTAATAGGACAGTTTAGAACAGTTCCTCTGAAATGACCTTCTCTAATCAAGTCCTGCAAATCATCAAAATGCCTGTAAGTTAATCAGTTATTTTTTAGGATAAAGGATTGCTCCTTGATGCTTTGGATCAGCAATTGGGAAACTACGGCTTACTAGCTAAGTTCAATCACTGGGCTGTGTTGTAAATTAAGTTTTATTTGAACACAGCCACACTCATTTATTTTATTTTGTTTATTTAAATTTTTAATTAAAATTTTTTCAGTTACAGTTTACATTCAATATTATTTTGTATTAGTTTCAGGTGTATAGCATAGTAACACACATTTATTTGTTTATACAATGTCTAGATCTGTTTTTGCTCTAAATTAGCAGAATTAATTAGGTGCAACAGAAACTGTGTAAATTGCAGAGCCTAAAATATTTATTCAACTGATTGCTATTTCAAATGTATATATGTTATTTGATATGAATACATTTTTCACTCGCTCTTTCTTTTCTTTAATCACTTTATATAATAGATGTTTAATAATCAAAGCAATGAAATAACTACTCTAAGAAATATAAAAAAGTATAAAATGATTTCCTGTTCTTTCAAAACATCCCCAGACATCAGTGGTCATCTCACTGCGATGGTTTATGTACAGAACGCTTGGAAGCTCTCCGTGGCATACACTCAAACACAGAGCCCTTGGCGGGGGTGGGGGGCGGGGTGGGGTGGGGGAGAAAAGCAAACACATGACCTTCTCATGTGTTTTATCTTATTAAGTCAGTCAGATAGAACATATATAAATTATAAACTCCTACAACCTAAAGTTAAAAAGGATGGTTATTTCCAGTGCATACTGTCTTGTGAATGTCACAAAACTAGAGTTGGTGATAAATCCAAGTTTCATAATATGTAGGATTCTTGGCACTTATGCTATTATTATAATATAAACATATATATGTATATGCAGATATAAACAACCCATAATACATAAATATTTGTGGTATATTTCTAAGTGTTTCAACATGCCAGCTTATTTTGCAACTTCTCCCTCTCAGGACAACTGTTGCCAGAATATGATTTCTCTTTTTGTAGTTCTGGAATAGACAAAACAAGTAAATACAAGAGCAGTTTTGTCTGGGATTTCCTCAGTTGAGGGGGAGTAGAAGATTTTAAGAACTTAGTTTTAACTCAATCCTGTGTACTTCTATCCTGAAGCTATATGGTACATTGGAATCAGTGAGGGAGTTGATTTTGATTTTGAAACCAGTCTTTTTTTTTCCTAAGACAACAGCAGATATGACACCTAAATGTGTGAAAAACAAATGCCAGAACAAATTCAGAATTAAATATGAATTGCTGATAGTTAAAGACTGGTTTAAGTAATGCTGTTTCTACAGATCATTCCCAAAGAATATTTAAGTGTGTTCATGGAGCGTGTAATTCCACTAACAACTAACACAATGGATGATTTGTTAGTCTCGGTGCAACAAACCAAATTTTGTAGCGACTGCAGTCGCTACTGATACTAATGATCCCATCCCTGGGACACTGCTTCTGCACTGTTGGGATCTGAAACTCCCCAGTGGGTGTGCTGAGGACCGGCCCTCTCACTTTTTTCAGTTATTCCATGTTAGGGTTTCATGACCTAGTAGATCAGATTACCGCTGCTTATGGAAAGCTGTTGGAAAGTGCAAACTAAAGTGCTGGAATTTTAATGCCATATTTTAGTGGAGTGAGTACATGGCAGAGGAAGATTAATTAGATTTAAGATAGAAGGAGAGTTCAATTTAATTTTGCCGCATTACTCCACATGCCTGGAAATTGTACTTAATGTATGGGATTCTTCCCCTGAGGGGAATAGCACCAGTGCCTCCTCCCACCCTGTCAAACACTGGGAGATGGGCACAGTTTCCCCTCTGCCCACCCTGATTTGTGCCCTCAGGGGTCTCTTTGTGCCAGAACTGCTCTGCAAGTTGATGGAAGTTCTTTTTTGGCACAAAATTTTCAAGATGAGAAATGGGTCACTATGGTTAAGACACGTTGGCATGAAGCTCTCCCTGGCTCTGAAAATTCTCAGAGGTTTAGGCTCCAATCCTGTGTCGGGAGGAAAAAGCAAAGGGAAGCATATGGTCACATTTTAGCCATTCGCAAGTATATTCTTGCCTTTGCAAATTAATCCATATTAACCAAATAAGGACTTCCAGGGCTGAATCAGGAAATGTTCCAGACAAGGCACTGGGCCAGGAATGCACCTTGTTATTTTCCCTCTCAAGAGTGTCATGTTTATTAGACCTTGTAAAACGTTCCTATTACCTATTGAAATTCTTTAAGCCCCAACTCCAACTCACTAATCATTCCCTAGTCCCTTTCCATATTGATCCTCTAAATTTTTAGAGCATATAGTGTGTTCCACAGAACTTATCAGTGAAACTCCACAACCTTCCACCTTCCAACTTACAGGCTGAAAGACATAAGAAAACTGTGCTAGAGCAGAGACTTATTGACTCTGTCTACCACCAACAGAGGGCGTGAGCAGTTGGAAAAGCGGTTGGAAGAACCAACCATTTAATTTGTATTTTCTAGGCAATATTCTCAGAAAATGTCTGTGTCTCACTGTAAAGCATGAGGTCTGAGAACCAGAAGGAGTATTCTTCAATATACTGACTGTGTTATGATCTTGTCGTTTCAGTTCTGGCCTCCTTTTCCTAAGTTCTCACAGATAATTAATGCCACATCTCACCCATAGGCCCGGTTCAGGAACAAGCCTGGGGAATCCTAGAAACAATGCTTCTCTGAGTCTAAGATGTCATAAATTTTAAGATAGACCACCAATTTACTAATAACTAAAAAGAACAGTAATTAATGTGCTCGTTGATTATAAAATATATTGCAATTTCAAAAACATTATGGTTTAAAAAAGTCACTGTAGAACTAATAAATAGAAGCATACCAGCAGTGTTAACCCCAAATGCAGGGGAACTTGGAACTGAGAGTTGCCCCAATCATGGCCTGACTTCTGCTCATGAGTAAACAGAGTGGCAAGAATCATGCATGCTGAAATAGAAAGCTGTATCTTAAGCACTACCACAGATTATTCTTGGTTTTGCTATTACTAACCCTGCTTCTCTACAAAGCTGGCTTTCTCTCTGAAACCTGGCCTGATTTACTGAGACATCATGCCTTGTCAGCCTACCCCAATCTAGTCCTTTTCTTCTCTACTGAGGTTGATCTCCTGTCTAGGTCCTTCGGGTTTTCACAATGTTTATATCAGTAGTTCTCAACCCTGGGCTGCACATGAGTCATTGAAAGAGCTTATGAAAATATTATCACCTGAACCCCATTCCCCAGATTTTGATTTTTTATTTTAGAGTAAAGCCCGTAACTCAGGTTCGTCATGGTTAAAGTACTCCAGACACTTCCACATTCCACACGATTCCTTTCTTTGGATAATATTTGCAGATAAGACACAATGCATATAAAACTTGTATTCTTAAAATTGACCCTAGCAAGTTGATGCAAGAACATAAAATATACTGCAATGGATAACTAGCAAATAGATAAAATAAAATTTTCTCTTCTGCAAAATATTCCAATTCTATAGACAATATACCATATCTGTAATTTCAAAATTTTGTATCTAATTCCTTCACAGGAGATTCAGGGACTCAAAATTCTTCTTTTTTCTTTCCTGTCTTATCTTTAGACAGAAAATTTTAGGGCATGGGAGAGTTTCATATAAAGTTATTTAGCAGTATTACTGCATATTCATTGAGCAATTGCCACATGTTGAGAACTTTTCATACATCTAGATTTAAGGGTGGATTATTGACACTTCATTTCATTGAGTATTTCCTTTTAAAAATCAGTTAATAAGGAAATATGGATCAAGAAATTATAAAATATTACATAAAGTTATGATATAAATTATATTAATCTGAAAATATGGACTTTAAACTGTGCTCATTGTAGTGAACTAAAGAGTTGATAGGCACTAACTTTGAGTAATGAAGGATAGGTAGCTACAACTAACTTTCTATTAAAAATTATCTTCTTGAAGGACTCACACAATGTTAATAATTTAAAAATTTAGCTGTCAACATGTTGACCTTCTTAGAATCTCATAAGAAGTCAGAACTCAGGGTTTAAGGCATGAAACCTCTCAATGATAAGACAGATTTATGGTGGGAACCATTTATTTTATCAATGTTTAAATTCCCTTGAATAGCTTCCAAGAACAATGCTACAGCTTGCTGAAGTTTGTTCTTGAGGATTGGAAAAGAGGTTCCCAATTCTCCGCTACCTTCTTGATTCATACCTCTTTCTCCCATCAGAAGAGAGACTCTATTTCCCAACCCCCAGAATCTAGGCTGGCCTTGTGATTTGCTTTAGCCCGAAAGAAAAGTAGAAATTACCCAGAAATCCCTCTTTTTGTGTTATTGTTGTTTATCTTCTTAGATTTTTTTCTATATCTATAGAAATGTGTCTTTTTCCATATAGACCTTGAACATGTATTTTTTCAAATGGCAGAATACTGTGTATACTAAGTTGTCTCTCTTTTTTATATATATTTTTCATATAACAAGGTATTGTAAAACACTTCCATTTTAATACATTTACCTCAGCATGATCATTTCCTAAAACTTCACTATATTACCATGATTTATTAAACTAATGCCTCTATTGCTGGACATTTATAGTGTATGCTCAAATAAAATACAAAATGAAACATAAAAATATCTCCCATATTTCCAATGACAAGGTTAACATAGTAAGTATTTTGGCCCACTTAACTCTATCTCCTTATATGTTCAGCAACAGTTCACTAGATTTGATTCAATTTACTTTTTTGTATAAATGACCCTGAGAAATATGTTTGTTCCACAGATTGTTCATTTAGACACAATTTCTTAGGGAAATTTTCAAGAATTGAGACTACTGAGTGAAAAGTGAATGAACAATTTTAAGACCCTTTACAATTGCTTCTTCCTTTTAATTTTTTATTGTTCAATTATAGCTCTCTCCACTTCCCCCCATTACTCTCCCCTGCCTTACCCACCCTCACCTTCCACTTTCAATTGCTTCTAAGATTTAAAACACTCTAAGCTTTCATTAAAAGTTGTTAGATCAATGGAGTTTTAGATTTCTTCTTGAAAGATTTTATTTATGTTACACTTTTCTAAGATTTTGTGATTTTTATCTAAAATTTCCATTTTATTTGCAAGTATATTCATATAACAAGAATATTCATAATACCTTCTTAATAATAATTCCATATTACATGTGTGATGTCTTCTTATTCTTTTATGATGTTGATTATTCATACCTCCTTTTTTCTCTCTTTTAATTTTTTCATTAATTTACCAAATGTTTTAAAATCATATTTGTCTTATCAAAGAACCAAATTTCAGGGACGTTGATCTCTGTTATGTTCTTATCAGTTTTATTACTTTCTTCTACTTTGTGAAGTAGAAGAGTTCATAGGAGTATTAACTGGGAACATTTGCAAGTTAATGGATGCCTAGCCCCATTTGAGGTCTCTATTATTTTCTTTATTAAATTATTTTGCCTGTAGTTCTATCAATAATTGAGAGAAATATTACAAAATCCTGAGTAGTCATTTTGGGATGGCTTTGTCTTCCAATTCCCAAGAAAGGTGTGTTAAAGTCTCCTATGCGAGTATACTTTTGTCTATATCTTCTTTCCATTCTTTTGTTGTCTGTGTCTTCTTGTGGTTCTATCAATTTCTGATTTTTATATTTTGAATCTTATCATTAGGTACATGAATATTTAAAATCATTACATCTTCCTGTGAATTTAACTTGTTATAATAGAAAGTAACTCTCTATGCTTTTTGCTTTAAATCAACAGTACTTAACATTAATGCAACCATACCAGCTATCTTTTGATTCATATTCCTCCAATATATATTTTTCATTCTTTTTCTTTCATCTTTTGTATAGTTAGATCCTGGATCATGTAGAATATATATTGCACAACTCCAGGGGACACCATCTTCATAAACTAATATGCATATCTCTCTTCCAGGAATTATGCTATGCACAACATTTCATTGGAATATTCTTTAATTCAAGTTAATATTCTTTATGTGTAACTATTTAATTAATCAATTACAATATACTCATATTTAAAATATATTATCTTACATTTTATTTTTTCTAACTCTTCTGCTTTAGTTCCTTCCATTTTGTAATATTTGAGTCTATTTTTAATCCTACCTTTTTGCTTATACTAATTTGGAAATTATACCCTAGAAGTCAAAACATGAATATTCCCTAATGTATAAATTAATCAATACATCCAACATATCTTAGAAAATACTAGTCCTTAAAGCAATTTAACTTCCTTTATCCCATTCCAAATTAATTTGTTAATATTATCATGTATTTTAATTCTATTTGAATCTCTAATATCTTACTACGATGTCTACTCATTGTTATGTTGTCTATTTTGTTAGATTTACCCATATATTCATTATGTTCTCTGCTCTTCATTCCCTTGTGCACTTTGGTTCTTCTTTCTGCATTCCCCCTGCTTCTGCCCTGAAGATCATTCTTTAGTGTTTTCTTTAGTGTGGATTTGCTGATGGCAAATGTTTCCAGTTTTTGTTTTTGTGAAACTAATGTTAATTTCCTCTTCTTACAGAAGGTATGTTTAACCGGGTATAAATTTTCATGTTAATAATTTCCTTCTTTAGTACATTAAAGACATCATTCTATTGCCATTGGCTTTCATTGTTACTGTGAAATCAGCTGTCAATCTCTTCTTTAAAGGTAATCTTTTTTTAATTGTGTTTTCAATATTTTCCTTTTATTTTTATTTTTGAAGCTCTGAAAATCACTATGGATTAAGTGCAAACGCTTTTTTATCCACCTTGCTAAATATTCCTCCAGTCTCTAAATTGTGACTTTCATCAGTTTTAAAAATTTTGTAACTATCTGTTCAAATATTATCTCTATATACTTTCATTCTAATCTTTAAGGACTCCAATTAAAGAAATCTTAAAATTTCTCAATCTATTTTTTTTTTTTTGCATGTTGACTTCCATCTGCATTTCATCTACTGTCTCTTCATGCTATACCCTGGATAATTTCTTCTAAGATTTCTTCTAATTCAAATTCTCTCTTAGATTATATCCAATCCACATTTAAAACCATACTTTAATCTTTCAATTACTTATTGTATTTTTAATTCTGTAATGGTTACTTTAAAAAATATGCTAGATCACTTCTTCAAAATGTTATTCCTTTCAGATATTTTCAAACTTCGCTATTATTTTGTAACCTAGTAAACATAATTACTTTATAATCTGTGTCTAATAATTTTAATGACTGACATTTTTGGCATTATTTCCTTTTCTTTCTTCCTCTTTATTGTTTTAATTTTCTGCTTTTTTTTCTTCTGATTGCTTGTTTCCCTTCATGTTTTAGAAATCTTTGACTTCATTTTTCTAATTTTACTTGGAAATTATTTTGCTGAAATATTTGAGGCCTACGATAATGGTATATTTCTCCAGTAAAGATTTTTATGATTTCTTCCATTTGCTTGCTTTTTTATTGTTATTGATTTTATTCCTTTCAAGTTATTTTAATTTAAGTATAATAGGTACACAATTTTATATTGGTTATATCAGTTTCAGTTGTACAGTACAGTGATACAACATTTTTATAACTTACAATATGATCACTTCACTAATTCTAGTAATTACCTGTCACTGTGTAAACATATCACAAGATCATTAATTATATTCCCCTTCCTGTTTTTACCCGTCCACCTACCCCCTCCCTTCTGGTAATCATCCCTTTTGTCTCTGTTTCTAGAAGTCTGTTTTTATTTTGTTTTGTTTTGATTTTAGATTCCATATATAAGTAAAAACTTACGGTATTTGCCTTTCTCTGCCTGATTTATTTCACTTATAATATTCTTTAGATTTATCCATGTTGTCATAAATGGTAAGATTTTTTTATTGCTGTATAATATTCATTGAGTGTGTGTGTATATGCATGTGTGTGTGTGTGTGTGTGTGTGTGTGTATGATCTTTATGCATTCACATGTTAAGGAACACCAAGGTTGCTTCAATATCTTGGTTATTCATTAGAAAAATGCAAATTAAAACCACAATAAGATACCACCTCACACCAGTCAGAATACCTACTATCAAAATGTAGACAAATAACATGTTAGCGAAAATATGTAGAAAAAGGAAATTTTGTGCACTCTTGGTGGGACTGAAAACTGGTACAACCTCTAGGGAAAACAGTGTGGAGTTTCCTCAAAAAACTAAAAATAGACATACCGTACAACCCAGCAATTCTAGTTCTGAGTATTTACTCAAAGAAAATGAGAACACTGATTTGATATGCACCCCTATGATCATTGAAGCATTGTTTGCTTATTATTTTTACCGAGTTTAGTATTACTGCAATAAACTTAAACATGTGTGGGGGTGTTGCTTTCATTCTTTTTCATAAGGAGGCATCCAAGAATTGCAAATTTCTTGGCAAATTTATGCAAAGACCACCTCATTTTTGCTCTATCTTTTTCTAATGCTGCACCCCTTGGGTTCCTAAGTTGATGATTCCACAGCTTAAGAAGGCTCTGGGTTGATTTTTCCCTCTCCTTTCTTGCAAGACTAAAGTTCTTAAACCCAAGGTTCACATTTGTCAGTTTTTGCAATCACCTTCAGGACAAAATAAAACTTTGCTTTTTGCTTGTCTCCTGGTTTGCATCTGTCCCTACAACTTTGACCTAGTGAATATTTACTATTTGATCAATTCTTTGAAAATTTATAAGAAGTCTTTAAAAATACTTTACCTATGAATTTTACTGTTTTCAGCTAAAAGAAATATGATTAATTTAACCTGCTACGTGTATAAATAGAGGTATTACTATTAAGCTCTTTATAAGTTAACAGTATTAATCCTCTTTTTGCCATAATGTTTTTCCGGGTAGCTTTTGCCATTTTTCTTTTTATAACTGTCTAGCAGTGGAATACATTGCCTCATGAGTGAATGAACTATGAAGCACATGAAATAGTCACTCACTGAATGGTAATCTGTCAGAGAGATTATAAATCAATTTTTATAATAAATAAAAGATTTAACTCAATGACTTCTGAAGTGCAGCATAAATCAAGAACATGGAGATTCTTTTGCTCTTAAAATTTATTTTCAATAAGTTGTGTTTTTTTGTTATGTATCCTGAAAGGCAATCTACATATTATCCCTCTGTTTAATCAATACATGTATTTTATTGTATTTATTATCTCTTTTGTCTTAATAAACTGACCAAGGCCAAAGGCAGAAAGTGGTGGAATCTGAGGTTTTGCCTTAGAAATCGATGGCTTCAGAACTCCCATTTATAACTATTTCACTCTGTAAAATAGTCAAAAGTGATTAAGAGAACAGCTTACAAATATTTTCAGGATAATAATTAAAAAGACACTCAAATTACTGTGAGTAGTCAAGGGCTGGAGAAAACTAGCCCTCTTTGGTAATAGGATGGAAACAGAATCATTTATTCTTTGTGATCAATACTCTATTCTATGTGTGTGTTGTGTGAATGTTTCTGTGTATATGTGATAGTGACATTTTGCCTGTTTTAACAAATTTTCTTTGGAAAATTATATTTCCTCATTCCCTTTGTCCTCACCATGCTGTGAAAATAGCCCTGCAGGAAGATCTGATGCCCCTCCCTGGCTGCTAAAGTCCAACTTCCTCTCCCTCCCTGTCTCGCACATGACGTTTTTCAGTGCAATTCCAGCCCTTCAGCATATTCTAACCTTGACAGCGCTGACATCAACAATTGAGACAACAATTTGCTGTGCCAGACCCAAGCAGACTGGCTTTGGCTACCAGCACTTCCTCTAGAAGTTGGCCTCTTGCTGGCTTAGGCACTCTTTCCCATTCCTAGCCTCATTTCTCCTTGCCAGCCACCCTTCCCCTCTGCTCACATATTATGAGAACTTTATAAAGCTTTGGATGTTCTTGTCATCTGTATGGTCATCATCCATATCAAGACATGCAACTCTCAGAAGGTAAAAAAGAGTCTTGCCTCTCTTTACAAACATCAGAGTACCATTTTGTGGAATGTACAGAAGCTAAGGTTGTCCATGATATATAAATATATATATTTAATACCAGCACATTGCAGTGAGGCCCTGGTTGGGTATAAAATTAATAGAAGGTCACTTTTGGTGCTCTGTCATCCAAATTTGCCACCAGCAATGCCCCTATCATTCAGGGACACTCCAAATCCCAAAGTAAGGACAGTGTAGCAATTTTGATTCTGAAGTTCTATACTATTCTTTTAGTTTGAGACCTGGTGGTGCCCAAAGGATCATGCCTGATAGATTTAGGATGGCTCATAAGAAAACAGACTAGCTACTTCCGGATTTGGACAGAAGGAAGGAAAACTTGATGGGGGAGAGAAAGGTATTGCTCAGGTTCCCATAGCATGCATTGTTTCTACCACCTTGCATTATCCATTCTCTTTCTTTCATCTTTATGAAAAATTCAAGAAGATTATAAGTGAGTTAGGAAACAAAACTGTATAGCTTTATTTTCCACCTCCCAACTAGAAAAAGTAATAGAGGTTCCAGCCAGGTAGAAGTAGCTGCGTTCACAGTGAACTGTGGGGAGAACAATATTATTATTAGTTCTGCTTCTCTTTCACTTGACTAGCCCAATGAAGCACCGGTCGCAAAATCTCATAAAAGCCTAGAATGTCAGACCTGGTTGTAGTTTCCTTGGAGTGTATCTCATTCAACGTCCCACTTTACAAAGGAGAAATCCAGCCCAGAGAAAATAAATGATTTTGCCAATGTCACGTGATTTCCTATGGCAAAACGGATATGAGAATCTAACTCTCTAGACCATGGGTCCAACGGGTGCTTATTATAGGTCTGATACTGGAAGGATTAAGCTTGTGGAGGGCTGCTGGCCATGAAATGCTCTCTCCTTTCCATAATGACCATGGATGAAGCAGCAGTGCTCCTCCCCTACCTGCCCTTTCCCGTCAACATTCAATAGTTGCCTTATGCAGCTTGATTTTTCCCCATTGCACCATGTACCACTGGCTGTGTTATGGATTTATTTATTTTCAGGCTTTTCTCCACCCTCTAAAAGGTCAGAAAGAACCCAAAATGGAGAAGATGCTCATGAAAAACTGAGAAGATTTCCTTACCAATGCTAAGGTTGCCTGGTGTTGACTTAAAATACTATAGAAAAACAAAACAAACAGTTTTGATGAAAAGTGGGTAGGTGTAGGGAAACAAAGAGAGAGTGAAGGCAAAGCAAGAAGGGGGAATAAAAAATGTAATGTAAAAGAAGCCATCAAACTGGCTCACCAGCAAAGACCTGAATGGGGAACCACAGAACTGAGACCTGGAAACAGAACATTAAACAGAAGGCAACTGTATCAGCTATTTATTGCTACAATCATACTGCGTAACAAAACACCTCCCAAAACAACCTCAAAAATATGATTCATTGAGGTTGGGTTGAGATGCACACTCACACTTCTGAAGCTCAGTTAGCTGTTGGCTAATTTAGGATGACCTTGGCAAGACTAACAGGATGACATGGCTCTGTCCCTCTTGCCTCGACCACCTCTAACAGGCTATTGAAGGCATGACATGACTATGACAGAGGAGCATTGATTGAGTAAGAGAGAACACACAAGGTGTCTTAGGGTTTAGACAGAACCAACACAGCATAACCTCCATTATTGACCCAGGCAAGTCACAAGGACAGATTTAATGCATGGGAAATAGACCCCTCCCCTTGGTGGATGGAAATTCGGGCAGTGTGGATAAAGGGAGGTGTAAAGAATTAGGTCATAATTGCAATCTACCACAACAATCTTGGAAGTCTAGTGGTACCTAGAAGGATAATCTCTGACTCTCTATAGTGCTTCTTGTAGAAGGTGAGAATGCTCCTCATGGGACCTGGGTTTTTGGAAACTGTTTCCACAAGCATATATGCAACTATCTGTGTGCCATTTTATACACATACATATAGTCAGTCACTTCCTTTGACACTGTGTTGCAGACAGGTCATGCCAATGTACTCTTCAAAGACAATGAGGTGGGTTTCAAGCCAGTGAAATGGTATCATAAGGAAAATGTCACTTGGCTTACTTTAGCACCCTCACAGGATGACAGGAGGGATGGAGACACACATGGGTGAAGAGCACTCCATCATCTCCCTACCTCAGTATCCAGAACTCTACTGGGGTCTAGAAGCATTAGTTTTACTATGTGGCTTCCCCCTCCCTAACCTCAACAGCTAAAACAAACCTACTGATTCATTAAAGAGACTGTAACTGTATTTGCCCAGAATCCCAGGCATCCTCTCAGAACTTGAGGAGCAGACCCAATCATTTTTGTCCCCAGTAAAGTGGCTGACATTAGGGCACGCCCTAGAAGGTGGCATTAGGACACACCCTATGGCCTCCTTATGATCAGGCCAAAATTCAAAGAGTCCCCACCATCCAGCTGCCAGCATCCCTTGGTAACCCTCAGTTTGACATAGAGCTCATTATTTTGAGAGGAAAAAACTTCATGTGGACACCTCTGTCTCCTTTCTGCAAGTGTATTATTCTAGGTGCAAAATAATATCTAAAAAATGAAAACCAAAGGCTTGCTCATCCTCTATGACTTTACAGGGGAATTCCAATCACACAGAGAACACCCTGTTCCTCCCTCCCACCTTTTCCACTCAACAGAGGAGGAGGAACTAGCCTTGGGGAGGAAATTGTTTTCCTGTTCCACTGTCTGTAAGCACATTTTCCAGATCAGTCCCGACTTTTCAATTTCAGAAAGCTTCCACATCCAAATGAGGCCCAGTGCTGGACCAGGCTCACAATGCACTTCCTACTTTTCACAGGTAAAGTGTTTATGAGCGTGAAGGGAAATGGCAAATGCACAGGGTGACAGAGAGAACAACCACACAGCTGCCTGATAAACAGAGCTTTGCTTATGGCAGCTTAGCGAGGTGGGGTAGGGGGCAAGTGGTTATTTTCCATGGGCTGTTATCAACAGGAAATCTAACTATAGTTAATGCAGTGGGAGATTTTGGCTAGCCTCTTGAAGCAAACTTTTGAGAGCCCTTAAGATAACTGTCGTTCACCTTCCAGTCTCATTAATCATTGACAAGCTGAAACTATCCAGTTAGGAGGAAATGAAGAGGGGTTTGTCAAATGTTAAGCAAATCATGCTCTTGAACTGGCATCAAATTCAAATAAGCCCAATAAGAAACAAAATGTAAGCTAATGTGCCAAATTAAATCCTAGCATCAATTGTGTGTGTGCGTCTGTGTGTGCATGAGAGAGAGAGAGACAGGGAGGGAGAGAAAGAGGGAGGGAGAGGATTGAAGACTAAATAAATAACATGGTTCTGAGATCAAAAACTTGAAGCCTTAACTCTCTTTCCCTCTTACTCCCATCTCAGAAAATAGATTGAGAAGGTGGGGGAGATCCAAAAAGAGATAAAGCTGTAGAGTTCTGTGTTCCTGACTTCCTTAGATACCAAGGTAGATGTTGAAAGACTTAATCTTTCCCCATTAGATTTTATGAAGTCTGACTTGGCTGTAATGTTTCTTAATGCCAGCCAGATTCCAGCCAGGATTTTCCAAGTGCGTCTAATTGCCCACTTTATCACAGGCAGTATCAGGTAAATGCTGTTCCACCTCCACAGGGCTGGCCTAAGGTTGACACCCAGGACTTGTCAGGCAATGGATCACAGAGCCAGAGTGGGGGCCCCTTGCACTGCATTCCTGCATGAGAGTGACAGTAAATTATGACATCTGCCAGGAAGATCGGAACATGGCTGTGCTACCGGATGCACCTAAGCTACACAACCAGGAAGGCTTTTAAGATGTGATTGGAAATGTGTCTGAGAGCTCTTAAAGGAACAAAGAGCCTTTTTCCCCAGCAACAGTGGAGCGGAGGTGAACCCTGGACTTTTACCTTTCTCTTTGATGACATTTAATAACCTATTTTTATGTTAAGGTGAATAATGCTACCTGACAATTATGAAATGCTCCAGAGTTTAAATTATACTCATATCCATCCTCTCAGGACCCTCAAAACCACTCATCATCATGCCCATAATCTAGGGCAAAGAAACCATGATGGATCTAGGCTAGATGATTTGGCTTGAGTCAAAATAAGGGGGCAGAAAGTGCTACTCATGGCTGAGCTCCAAACCCCTCAAAACATGCATCCTTCACTTAACTGAGACCTTCCCTACCTTTTTCCTCTTCAGAAGTGTTTTTGCTAATTGTAGCTTTGGAATTGTGGGTTATATTTTTGTACATTTATGCTTTTTAGTCTAAATCCTTCCAGAACTGACACTGAAACTCAATTAACAAAATCCAAGCAAGAAAAAGAAATCCTCTCTTAAAACTAGATATGTTTTAAAGGAGCTAATGGGAAAAATAAGTAAAAAAAAAAAAAGGAAGGTAAGTGACTGGTAGCATTAAAATATCGATACGAAAAATTATTTATTGAAATTTTCAATTGAATAAGTTGGACCTTCAAACAAATTCTATGCAATATGGGCAGGGTAAAGGCCTGACTTGAATATTTTGGGACTGGAGAAGTTCTTTAAATTTGTTATCAAAAAAGACTTAAGCAGGTAACAAAGCCAAGAATCTAAGCACAATGTCATATCAAACACAATGTCTGGGATGTTTCTCATTTTAGTGGATTTTCGCAAGGAAAATTATCAGCCGTTATGCTTACAAAGATTAAAGGAAGTGGTTTTGTAGATAAGTGCTGATCTAAAATGGTGACAATACAAATTGTGCATTAAGTACCTGAAGTTCAACATTCAAGAGTGTATCCCAGCACACCCACTTGCAAATGCCAGATAGACAGGCCTTTGACTTATCAACACTACACAGAAAATTGTTGGTACAAAGAGATCAAGGTTTTGTATGATTCCCAAAGTGACGACTTGTTTTTTGATGACTCAAAGCAAGTCATTTAACTTCTCTATGCTTAATTTTCTCATCTTAAATTGTGAATAAGAATATTTAGTTGGTGTGGCTGTAATAAGGAATAAATGAGAAACTAGGTATAAGAGCATTTTGCAAATTTTAAAATGCTATTATTATCCAAAAACAACGTGACATTTATTGAACATTGTGCCATGCCCTTATGGATTGAAAAATTGCACCATTGACTTTGTTCTTCATTCAGCTACAGTTTATTGTTTAGTGTATGCAAGGTGTTCTGTTAACATCACTGGTGCCCTCTCAATAAAATAAGTCATGATCATGATTATTTTAAGGTCAAATTGATCCATGTCAAAGTTACCAAATATGTATGAGTGTGTCTGTATTTCTTTCTCCCAACATTTATTGAGTATCCACTGCCTTAACTATTTTACAGGATGGCTGATGTGTGTGTACCTCTGTGTGTAGCACACGTGCATGCATGTGTGCAGATACACACAAATAAGATTATTACACTGTCATATATATTATGACAAAATAATTTAATGAGCTTATTTAATGACAAAATCTTCTGGAAAAGAGATTTCATAAACTTAAATATATGCCTTTAATATATAGTTCTACACCTGGAACTATTTATGCATAAATGCCAAGTTTTTCATAGTAATAGTTTAATGTATAATGGCTTGGATAATGTTTTTCTTCACTGTAGTTTTTGGCAATTTTGGAAGTAAGTAAATAGATGGATACACTTAACTTAAGTGACCAGCAAATGGAAAAGCTGACAAGTCATTGTAAGCAGGCATGACTGGTAGAATGAGGTTGGTTCACCACAATTAGAAGCAGCAAGAATTCTAGAAAAAAATATGAATGGATGTGGCATCTTCTAGCCTTCCTTGCGTCACAGTCAATATTTCAAAATACTAATAAAATAACACCTATGCTCAAATGCCTGGTGGATAAATTGAAGTAAGTATATATTTTTAAGGGTTTAGGGTTTTCCTCCCCACTCATTCTCAAGTAGCAATCCCGAGGTAAATAACTGAAACCTCCTCTTTTCTCTCTTCTATTGGCAAAACTGTTCCAGAAAGAGTTATTGTCATTGCTTCTGACATGTACAGAAACTACATAATTAATCATGAAAATGTGTGTAGATCACATAGAGGATAAGTGTCAGTGTATTTAATAAGCAATATGTTTTATACTCCATTACCCTAATATAAACATTCATTTGTTTGAAACTCTACTGAAGAATTACCTGCCTGGGATTTTAGTTAAGATACATCATGGCAATTATTTTCATGTTAAAGCATGGGCTTCCCTAAGAGATCTATGAATCCAGTCATTTAGGAGACTGGAATTTCGTTGAAAAAATTCTACCCAGTCCACAGTTGGTGCTGTCCTTTATTACAGTTGTTAGCACATCCCGAAAAACACAATAACATGACCAGAATGGACTCTTCAGTTTTTCAAGTGGTTTGAAAAACATTGTCCTTTGATTCTTTTATGAGAGTTCCATAATTTCTTGGGGTTTTTCAGCTACTCTTTGATTACTGGCCCTGCCAGCCTCTCTTCCCAGACAGAAACTGGGACACTTGATGGTGGTTGTGGTAAATTAATAAGAAGAAAAAATAAACAGAAGGCCCTTTTCCCAAGTGTGTTGTTTTCTCTTTACAAATCTGTTCACTGTACAGTTAATTTGGAGCTTGCAATGCAGGACCCCTGTCTGGCTCTTCTAATTCATCATTCTCTTCTGATGTTATTCCTTCCTTAGAGAGTCTGCAAGTGGAACTCGCAGCAGGCAAGTGAATGCATGGTCCTCTCTCCAGGTTTGCACATTCTTCTGGGACATCTGTGTAGCTGGATGCAAAAGCAAATCAAAACTTTCTATAATTTCTACCGCCCAATCCCATAAATTTAATATCATCTAAGTTAGTGCTAGGCAAATGTTTTCTGTAAATAACCAGATAGTAAATGTTTTTGGCTTTGCAGGCCATATGGTCTCTATCACAATTACTCGACTCTGCCATTCTAGTATGAAAGTAGCCACAGATAATAAACAAATAAATATGGCTTGGTTCCAATAAAGCTTTATTTATGGACACTAAAACTTGAATTTTCTATAATTTTTATGTATCATAAAATAATCTTCTTGTTTTAAAATTTCCCCAACAATTTAAGTATAAAGAAGCATTCATACCTTGTGGGGTTGTACAAAAACAGACCAGTGGCTAAATTAGGCCCACATGTAATCATCTGTTAATTCCTGGTCTAAGTGGCCAGTTCTTGAAATTTATGTCTCAAGCCAATACATATCTCTGGGACACCACGATTGATTATGATACCTTTATTTGTTCGTCCTTCAAACACCTTCACTGTCCAAAATGGAAGTTGCAGTTTTGTTCTCCCATTGCTTTTTTGCCCCCTTTGGGAAAAATACTTTCACATCTTCCACAAAGTTGCAACAGCTAGAAGATTGCTAATCATTCTCACTGCTCTTATATCATACTCCACATCCAATCCATCACTAAATTCTATGCATTATAATTCCAAAGCACACCTAAAATCTGTATAATTCTCTCCAACTGGTCTAAGCTATTCTCAACTGGATCCCTGTAATAACTTCCTAGTTAAAGCCTCTCCTTTTCTGCCTATTAGCTAAGTCTTTGCAAAATGAGGTAGTCATTGCTCCTGAGATATACATAAACCGTGTGACCACATCGACAATATGATGAGGTAAAGTAGAAGTTTCCACTCTTACCCTCTCTTAGTGCGTTTTACATATAGAATCTGAAGTGAATTTGCTAACGCATTTGTCATAAAATCATGCTGATGGTTTTCCTTTGGCCTGAAAAATGATCCAAGGTCCCAATTTAATTCAATGTTCTACCTGAGATAGACTACCTTTACCTCCATTTTTTCACCACCTTTCTCTACCCTCATTCTTATTCGTTACACTTCAGCCCAGCTGGCCTTTGTGTTCCTGCTGCAGACTTCACACTTTCCTGGCTCCACACCTTTTCCTGGCTCTTTCTGACTGTGGTGGTCCTTTTTTTTTTTTTTGCATAATTGACCCATTCTAATCCATTAAGTTTCACCTTAATTATTACTTCCCCAACTGATCACTTTATCCAAAACAGGCATCTCCATCTTTTTTGCTTTGATGGCTTCCTTTGTATCCCAATATTTAACATTTTGATTACCTTTTTTTTAACCAGTTAATTATTTGTCTTCTATTTAGAATGCAAGTGATGTGAGGATAAATACTTGTCTATTGACTTCTTTCTATCCAAAGCTCAGTCTAGCACACAGAAGTTATGTAAGAATTGAATAAATGACCTAATGAATGAATCGATTAATTAAAAAATTCAAACTAATCCTGTGACATAATTTTTAAGTGTATTCAAATTTTTAGTAGAAATATAACTGACAGAGAAATGTATCATGGCATAGTTTTCATTTTATTTTTAAAGCTTTTGTACATTTTTAAATGTATCTACCAAACAATCCATGAATCACTTTTGCTATTAAAAAGTAACAGAAATGCAAATGTTAGTACAAGGAAATTCCATCCTGTTAAAATTTTGGTCTTTGTTATTTACATCATGTCCTTGAAATCTGCATGGTTACATTGGAAAATAGAAATTCTGCATTGTCTAAGGAAAATGGCAAAAAGGTAATATACCACCAAGATACTATCATTGAGAAAAGCTGTTAAAGATCAACTTATCCCTGAAGTGGAGCTCTAGGAAGGGCACACGTGGGCTTTGGTTGAGTAACTACATTTTCTCTGTTGAGTCACACATGTCTCTATTCTATTTTGTCTGCTTTTTTCAAAAACATCATTTAATTTGAAAGATGATCAACAACAGATTAATGATCATAATAAAAAAAAAGTGCCTGAATGGGGGTTGTTGGCCTGGGTTGAAATCTTGACTGTGTCTTTGTGACCTGTGTAATAATATCAACCTCTGAGCCCAAATTTCCTTCTCTGTAACATACAGCTCCAAAGTAATTTCTCATTGGACTATTATTTTGAAGACTTAGAAAATATTTATAATGATCTGATATCTTATATGATATGGACTACATATATACATATATATATATGAAGTTATCATCTTATGTGTAATAAATGTTATTTTTTGAAGGAGTAGTCTTCACTAAGTAAAAATGTCTTGTACGTTTGCAATAAAAAAGGAGAAGAAATCTGGCTTGAGAAGGTATTGGCTCCCATAAGTTCCCAAGACAATTTTTTTCTCACTATGTTCAGGATCCTGGCTAAAGGCATGAGCCAGTATTGACTATATTATGCTGTAATGACTAATAGCTTTTAAAAACCAGCAACATACAAAGGTTTACAAAGATTTATTTCTTGTTTGCCTTATATTTGGTCTCTGGCTTCAGCTGCACATTGCCAATACTATGCTGCTTATACATTCTCCACCCCAGAATTCAGAGAGAAGCAGAAGCCTTTCTTTGGGGTATATCTTTCTCATTGCAGAAGAAAAATGGAAATGGTTGAATCAAGTACACCTCTTTAAACTTCAGACATGGTCCGTGTTACTTTGTTCACATTCCATTGATGAAAGCAAGTCACATAGGCAGAATGATATCATTGAGCTGGGGAAGTCATTCCATGGAAAATCACTGTAATATACATGGCAACACGTAGGGATTTATAAAACAACAGACTGCATTAACCTGCATTTTTTTTCTAAAATTAAAAGGAAAAAAATAAGAATGTCGTCTAGAGTTATGTGGACTGATTTCTTCCACATGAAATAACCCAACGTTTAAAAACAAAATATTTGCCATGGCTGGTGTAGCTCAGTGGATTGGGCACCAGCCTGCGAACCAAAGGGTGGCCAGTTTGATTCCCCAATCAGGGCACATGCCTGGGTTGCATGCCAGGTCCCCAGTAGGCAGCACGCGAGAGGCAACCACACATTGATGTTTCTCTCTTTCTCTTTCTCCCTCCCTTCCCCTCTGTCTAAAAATAAAATAAATAAAATCTTTTTTTAAAACCCACAAAATATTCATTGGGAAAAAAAAAATGGTGGCAGAGTAGGAGGCTATATTCCACACTTCCTCCCAGAACCAAATTGGGAATAAAACTCAAGAGAGGACTAGACACCTGAAATAAACCAAAGACTACCCAAAAAAGAGACTTTTAATGAAGGACCCCCCCAAAAAAAATACCATGACCCAACTGGTAGCAAGGGTGAGATCATTAAAGGGGCCAGCCCATTCACAAGGGCAGCAGGCCAAGGTGGTGGTGCAGCTGTCTGAGCTTCCCCTTGAAAGGAGAGAGGCAAGGAACACAAACTGAACTCCCAAACACAGAGCACCAGAGCCAGAATCAGCAGACCACATAGCACCCAGCAGTGAAAGGCCACCTGAGGTTTGTCTCTACTGAGGAAAATCTAGACCCACTGGAGACAAAGTCACTATTTCTTTCCTTCTTAATTCTTAAAGGGGACAAAGCACAGGTTTTGTATTCTCAACCACTCACCTTGGCCCCAGCGAAGGGACAGCACTATGGACTGCAGTCTTGCAAGGAGAATGCAGTGTGGGAGGCACCAGGGAGTGAAGTGGGAGAGAGCTGTGGGGCTTTCTGTGCTTGGATATACCTGGATTATGCAGCAGCCATCTTGCTTGGGAAGAGCAAGCTCCTCCCAAGGGAAAGCAATTAATTACCTTACCCTGTGGGATATTGCTCACTCCACCCTCCCTCTGCAATCCTGCTCCCTCCACCCTGCATCTTTTTTTTTCCTTTTATGTAGTATGTTCAGTTTTTGTTTTGTTTTGTGTGGGTGTTTTTCCTTTTATTCTTTCTTTTTTTTCCATCCTGCATCTTAACTCCTGCTGAGGAGATAGCAGCATACACAGACTCAAGGGGTGTCAGAAACTGGCTGTAGGGCACAGCCATACCATATACACTCCCAGAAAACAGACTGATGCTCCCCCATCATGGGAGAGCCATAGAAACACCCTCCGACTTTCCCAAAGACCTAAAAACTGGACTCTGGAGAGCCCACCCAATAGCCTACTAGGGGCCACACCCTGCTGAGTACAGGGAAAAAATCCGAAACAGACTCAGACCAGTGGCTTAAGAGCAGGGGGTGATAATATCTACCTACTTCCCTGAGGTCTGGAAGTCACCTGCCATGAGAGATCCAGGAGATCCATCCCCCACCCCCCATCCCACCAGAAGTCCTATCCTAAACGGTCAGGTCTATGACTAGTCTGGGGCTGACAGGAGGCCAGCAGGCAGAGGCAGACAGGTGGGTCTGGCAGTGATTTGGGTCATTTGCTGACATACTCCTGGACCCAGTGCTGTTAAAACCCAGCTGTGCAGAGCAGCTTGACCCGCCTGGGCAGAGCCAGGTTCGGAGGAATCAGCCACAAATTATGGATCACCAGTAGCTCCAAACAGGCTTCAGGGGGCTAGATGTGGACAGCACCTGACACTGGCGTACGCTAGCCTCAGAAACCATAGATGTATCCATAGGGAGAGCCCAGGAGGCAAGCAATAAATTCTGTTCAGGTGAATCCCACTTTTTTTTCTTTTTTTTTTTTAATAGCCTTTTCATTAGGTTTTTTTTCTTTTTTTTCTTTTTCTTCTATTTTTATTGCTTAATTTTTCTGTCATATCTCATTTTACTCTTACCATTGATTATCCCCATTGTTCCCTTCTTTCCTTTCTTGTTTCTGTCACTTTTTCTCTCTTTGTCCCTTTTTCCTGTTTTCCTCCTTCAGTTCATTAGTCATATTAGTTCTACACCCTGTTCCATAATCCCTTTTTTGTCCTTGTTCTTCTCTTATTCTTTTTCTTTTATTTCCCCCTTTCCCTAATATTTCATTCACTTTCCACTTTTATTATTCTCTGATCTTTTGTCATTAAAATTGTTGATGTGGTTGGGAGTGATGCGTGTTTTGGCTTTATTTTTTGTGTTGTTTTCCTTTGTTCTACCAGCACCTGTACATTAACATAAAAGACATGGTGAGGGTCAAACCTCTCAGTCAGCCAGCTGGAGGGGAAGCCTCACCACCAAAAAAGCCAACAACAACCATGACCCAAATATAACAGGAAAGCTCACATAACCCACACAAAGAGCATTCCTAGAGCATCCAGATCAAGAGGTCAGAGTCAACACCCCTGGGTAACACAGGACTTCTACCACAGAAGGCTATTCCACAAGACAGGGAGTCACAGCAGATCTATCTAAAACATAGAAACCAACAAAAAGAGATAACTAAAACAGGGAGACAAATTAAAGAAAAGGAGGAATCCCCTGAAAAAGAGCTAAATGAAATTGAGGCAAGCAAATTATCAGACACTGAGTTCAACTAATGTTTATAAGGATGCTCAAGGAACTTAGTGAAAAATACATCAGCATGAAAAATGACATAGAAACTATGAATAAGAACCAGATGGAAATGAAGAATTAATATCTGAAATGAAGAATACACTAGAAGAAATTAAAAGGAGGCTAGATGAAGCAACAGATTGAATCAGTGATTTGGAAGACAAAGCAGAAAAAAACCCCACTCAGAGCAACAAAATGAAAAAGACCTAAAAAGAATGAGGATAGCTTAAGGGAGTTTTGGGACAACATGAAATGTAACAATATTCACACCATAGGAATAGCAGAATAATAAGAAAGGGAGCAATGGATAGAAAATCTGTTTGAAGAAATAACAATAGAAAACTTCCCTAACTTGATGAAGGAAGAGTCACACAAGTTCAGGAAACACAGAGAGCCCCAATCAAGTGGAATCCAAAGAGGCCTACACTAAAACACATCACAATTAAAATGGTAAACTTTAAAGACAAAGAGAGAATCTTAAAAACAGCAAGAGAGAAACAATTAGTTGCCTACAAGAGAGCTCCAAAAAGGCTGTCAGCTGATTTCTCAATAGAAACAATACAGGCCAGGAGGGATTTGCATGTAATCTTCCAAGTAATGAAAAGCAAGGTCCTGCAGCTAAGACTACTCTATCCAGCAATGCTCTAATTTAAAATGGAAGGCAAAATAAAGAACTTCCCAGGCCAAAAAAAAAGGGAAAAAAATACCAGTGAATAAGTACCTATCAATAATAACCTTAAATGTAAATGGATTAAATACTCCAACTGAATGGACAAGAAAATATGACCAGCATGTATGCTGTCTACAAGAGACCCATGTCAGAACAAAAGATTTACACAGGCTAAAAATGAAGGGATGAAAAAAATATTTCATGCAAATGGAGATGATAAACAGAAGCTAGGACAGCGGTATTCTGTCTGACAAAATAGACTTCAAAACAAAGGCCATAATAAAAGATAAAAAGGATGCTAAATAATAGCGAAGGGTTCAGTCCAACAGAGGATATAACCCTGGAAACATATATGCACCCAATACAGGAACACCTAAATATATAAAGAAAAACTTGGAAGACTTTAAGAAAGAGATCAACAGCAATGCAGTCATACTAGGGGATTTGAACACCCCACTGTCAACAATGAACAGATCTTTCAGACAAAAAATTAACAAGGATATAGTGGCATTAAATGACACACTAGATCAAATGGATTTAATTGATATCTACAGGTTATTTCACCCCAAAGAAGCAAAATATACATTCTTCTTAAATGCACATGGATTGTTCTCAAAGATAGGCCTCATGGTGGGACACAAAATAAGCCTTAATAAATTTAAGAAAACTGAAATCATGCCTAGCATGTTCTCAGATCACAATGGCCTTAAAGTAGCAATCAACCTCAAGAAAAAAACTCAGAGCACTCAAATACATGGAGGCTAAACAACATATTATTAAATAATGAATGGGTTAACAATGAGATTGAGGAAGAAATCAAGAATTACCTGGAGACAAATGAAAATGAACACACAATAACTCAAAACTTATGGGGCACAACAAAGGCAGTCGTTAGAGGGAAGATCATAACATCACAGGCCTACCTACAGAAGATAGAAATATCTCAAATAAAAAACCTCAACCTATACCTAAAAGAACTAGAAAAACAACAACAACAAAAAGCCCAGAGCAAGTAAAAGGAAGGAAATAATCAAGATCAGAGCAGAAATAAATGACATAGAGACTAAAAAAACAAACCAAAAAAAAAAAAAAAAATCAGAAGACCAATGAATCCAGGAGCTGGTTCTTTGAAAAGATAAACAAAATTGACAAACTTTTAACCAGACTCATCAAGAAAAAAGAGAGAGGACTCCCAAAAATAAAATCAGAAATGGAAGGGGAAAAGTAACACCCGAACCACGGAAGTACAAAGAATTTGTAAGAAATTACTCGGAACAACTATATGACAAGAAATTGGATAACCTAGGCAAAATGGATAAATTTCTATAAACATACAGTCTTCTAAAACAGAATCAGGTAGAAGCGGAAAATGTGAACAGACCAATAACAACTAGTGAAACTGAAGCATAATCAAAAAACTCCTAGCACACAAAAGTCCTGGACCAGATGGATTCACAGGCACATTTTACCAATCATTAAAAGAAAAACTAACACCTATTCCTCTTAAACTCTTTCAGAAAAGCTTCAAGAAGAGGAGAGACTTCTAAACTTTTTTTTTACAAAGCCAGGATTATCCTAATTCTGAAACCAGGTAAAGCTACAACAAAGAAAAAACTACAGGCCAATAACTCTGATGAACATAGATGCTAAAATCCTCAACAAAATATAGCAAACCAGATCCAGCAATACATTAAAAAGGCCATCCACCATGATCAAGTGGATTTTATTCCAGAGATGCAAGGATGATACAATATCTGCAAATCAATAAAAGTGATATATCACATGAACAAAATGAAAGATAAAAACCACATGATCATACTAATAGATGCAGAAAAAGCGTTTGATAAAATCCGGCATGGATTTATAATAAAAACACTCAGCAAAGTGGGAATAGAGGGAACATATGTCAACATAATAAAGGCCATATACAAAAAACCTACTGTCAGCATCTTATTCAATGTGCAAAAACTAAAAGCATTTCCATTAAGGTCAGGAACAAGATAGGGGTCTTCATTATCACTACTCTTATTCAACATAGTAATGGAAGTCCTAGCCACAGTGATCGGACAAAAAGGAAAAATAAAAACCATCCAAATTGGAAAAGAGGAAGTAAAGCTGTCATTACTAGCAGACGACATATTATACATAGAAAGCCATAAAGGTTGCACCAAAAAACTACTTGACCTAATAAATGAGTTCAGCAAAGTAGTGGGATACAAAGTCAATATTCAGATATTGATGGCGTTTTTATACACCAATAATGAACTACCAGAAAGAAAACAATTCTATTTATTATTGTAACTAGAAAAAATAAAATACCTAGGAATAAATTTAACCAAGAAGGTAAAAGACCTGTACTTAGAAAACTACAGGATGCTTAAGAAAGAAACTGAGGAAGATACAAATAAGTGAAAGCATTTACCATGTTCATGCATTGGAAGAATTAACATCATTAAAATGTCCATACTACCCAAAATAATCTATAGATTCAATGCAATTCCTATTAAGATTCAAATGGCATATTTCATAGATCTAGAACAAATTTTCCAAAAATTTATATGGAATCTAAAATGACCCCAAATAACCTCAGCAATCCTGAGAAAGAAGAACAAAGTTGGAGGAATCACAATACCTAATATCAAACACACTGCAAGGTCACTATAATCAAAACAATCTGGTACTGGCAAAAGAACAGACACATAGATCAATGGAATAGAATAGAAACCCCAGAAATAAACCCATGCTTTTATGTTCAGTTAATACTTAACAAAGGAGGCAAGAGCATACAATGCAGTAAAAGCAGTCTCTTCAATAAATGGTTTTGGGACAACTGGACTGGCATGTGAAAAAAAAAGTAAATAGACCACCATCTTACACCACACACCAGAATAAACTCAAAACGGATTAAAAGACTTGAATGTAAGTCATGATACTATAAAAGCACTTGAGGAAAACACAGGCAGTACAATTTGGATATCTCACATAGCAATATTTTTGCCAATATATCTCCTAAGACAAGGGAAATAAAGGAAAATAAACAAATGAGACTACATGAAATTAAAAAGTTCCTGCATAGCTAAAAAAATACAGCTCAAAATGAAAAGGGAACCAACAGCGTGGGAGAACATATTTGCCAATGATACACCAGACAAAGGTTTAATCTCCAACACATGTAAAGTACTCATACGATTCAATGCCAAGAAGACAAACAATCCAATTTAAAAAAAAAAAATGGGCAAAGGACTTGAATAGGCACTTCTCCAAGGAGGACATACAAATGGTCTATAGACATATGAAAAAATGGTCAACATCACTAGCCATCAGAGAGATGCAAATTAAAACCACAATGAGATAGCACCTAACATCTGTCAGAATGACTACCATTAAGAAATCAACAAACAAGTGCGGGGAACACTAGTACACTATTGGTAGGAATGCGGACTGGTACAACTACTGTAGAAAACAGTATGGAATTTCCTCAAAAAATTTAAAATGGAACTGCCTTTTGAACAAGCAATTCCACTGCTGAGAATATACCTGAAGAGGCCTGAAACACCAATTCTAAAGAATTTAGGCACCCCTATGTTCATAGCACACTATTTACAGTAACCAAGATTTGGAAATAGCCTAAATGCCCAGTAATAGATGAGTGGATAAAAAAACTTTGGTACACCTACACAATGGAATATTATGCAACAGAAAGAAAGGAGGAATTCCTGCCTTTTGTGATGGCATGGATGGAACTGGAGACTATTATGCTAAGTGAAACAAGCCAATCAGTGAACAACAAATATCATATGATATCACTTATAAGAGGAATCTAATGAATAAAATAAACTAATGACCAAAATAGAACCAGAGGCATAGAATCATGGAACAGGCAGACAGCTATAAGACAGGAGGGGAAAAGTGGGGACTGATTGAAAGAAGGTGAAGGGATTAGTCAAAGAATGTATGTGAAAGACCTTTGGACATGGACAACAGTGAGAGGACTGGTTATGGAAGTGGGGGCAGGCCAAGTGGACAGAGCAAAGGGGAGAAAAGTGGGACAACTGTAATAACACAAACAATAAAACATTTAAAAAATTGCTTTGTAGAACCAATGGGTAGAGATGTTTAGCATAATGGAAAGACTGATTTCTTAAGTAGCAAGTTAGGTAACAGAGTCTTAGAATACAGCTTCCAGTGGTTGATGTGGTTTTGTTAAGCCTGGTCAAAAAGGTAGATTTAGTGTTAGACAGACAATTCTGGGAAAAACTGACCATCATTCTTCTAAGATAGTAGGCCAGGTCTCAGGACTGTGTTGAGCATTACGACATTGAGCCAAAGGCTAAAGGATTTATAGTCTCCGCAGTATATTGATTAATTATTCACTCACTTTTTATTAGGTTTGGGCTGCCCAGAGTTGTCTGTATTAATAGTTATCATATTGAATATACTTTTAATATACTCAGTTATCAGTAAAGAATGGAAAATACCCCTTTCTTCCTATTGTTTTGCCACAATAAAATTAAGTATTTCAGTTCTACAAATAGTACCTGTCTCATTGGTCAATATTTGAGTCCATATTTGACCCCTTTAGAAATAAATAAAAGAGGTACTCTTGTTTTCATTTTTAAATTAAGAAACTGACACTCAGGGGAGTGAGTCTTGCCTCTGATCTTGAGCTGGTAAGGGGAAGGCAAGAAAGGGGCCCTGGATTCTTCATGAAGACTGGTGTACTGGCATGACCTGGCATTTCTGTTTCCCTGGAAAGCCATAGTGGGAGAAATCTAAACACTTCATTTTTTTTAAATTAACAGATTTTTTTGCACAGAGAACTAATCAAAATAGTCTCCCCCTCTGCCCCCTGAGAATCAGCCTTAACAAACTCCTTTGTTATTGGTATCCATACTATTTGTTTTTTAAAAAGTACTGTTACTTCTGTAGACAGTGCTGTTAAATTAGGATAAGCTTTTCAAATCTATAGTTTAAAATGGTCAATTTTTGAAATAGAATATTGGAAAAAAAACTGATTTCTTAATCAAGTTTAGTAGTAGTTTACAGGGCAAATGAATGCTTCACTTCAATAAAACATATAAGTCAGTTGTGAGTGTGGATACAATGATAAAAAAGAACTTTACACAGAAACGCATTTTCAAACTTTAACTACTAGAAAAGCATGGTACTACATGTGGGGTATTTCTCTTTTTATGCATACAGAAAAAAAAGAAAAGATACTAAATATTATACCTGAAAACTAAAGATATCTCTTCTCTATCCCTAACCACCCAGTTTTCTTCCCCAGAGTCTCTAATTTCTCATGTAGGTTTTCAGAAATAAATTTATACATTACTGTAAGTTATTGTAGTTATATCAGTTAAAGCATGTTAAAAGAAGGTAGGGATTAAGTAAACATTTTTTGTACTTTTCAATTTTTCCAAGTATTGCGTTCAAGGCCTGGGAAAGGGATTGACAGGAATAAAAGGGAAAAACCCTTAAGAGACAAAGTGGCATTCTCAAGCATTTCTATGTCATCTGGATCTCTTGGCCCATTAAGTATTGTTTTGATTACTTAAATAATTTTTCAAAATATCACAGAGCTAAAATTAAAGAAAGAGAGCTTGATAGCCTTCATGAAGAGAACAAAGAATAGATAAGGATACCTTTCAGTTGAGAATCCAGCATGATTCTTTTTCTAAAAAATAAAAAAAAATGTTTTAAAAAAGCTTCTTTCAACTTCAGAAGAACAGGGATGACTTTAAGCTTATCCATTTATTCATAGAAGTAGCCATTGGGTACCTAATATATGTCAGTTGCTGAGGATGTAAAAGTAAACAAAGTAAATATGACCCCTATGGTATTAGATGTCCCCAAAATTTAGTCAACAGCTACATAATGAACAGCTCACTTTCTGAAAGACTTGAAAAACAATCTTGCAGAAAGAGAGTAAGTCTAAATTATGAATCCATCAACAATTACTTTTCATTATAATTCCTATGTAGAATGTGGTCAATTGACTATGAAAACGACAAAAAGGAAAATGAACATAAAAATAACTATGAGATACTACTACACACTTATTTGAATAGATTAAAAAAATAACAATATCAAATACTCGCAAGATTGGGGAGCAACAGGAACTCTCATTCATTGGTGATGTGAATGCAAAGTGGTATAACTACTTTGGAAGACAATGTGACATTTTGCAAAGCTCAGTGTACTTTCCTGCCCTGTGATGTTGGACCAAGTCATGTGATTTGCTTTATTCAGTGAATGTAAATGTCATATCTAAACAGAAGCATTAGGAGCCACTGCATGGTTGGTTTTTCACTCTTTGCTATTCCATGAAAATGACATGGCCCAAAGAGGGCTTCCTTTTCAGCCGTGGTCCCAGAATGAGAAGACACAAGGAACAACATCAAATCAGTTAAAATGGAATGTGAGCTGAATGGTTGTGAGCCACTGACATATAGGGATCATTTGTTACCTAAGCAACTTTCCATTTACATATAAAACGGTGACTGATTTAGAAGGGTTCATGAATCCAAAATATAAAATACTGAATAAATTTACATTCAACTGAACTGCACTTTCATCTATTAGAGATATGTAGAAAGTCAGTGAATTGGTTTTAAGACCATGTGTGTGCGTGTGAGAGATTTATTGTATAATCTTAATGATTCTTTGAAACACCGACCCTTACTACTCATTGGAAGGATTTGTTTATTTACTTACTTACTTGCTTATTAATTAACTTACCTAATGATTTCCTCTTTATTTTTTAGAGCTATACAGATCACATCATAATGGAGAATTAGAAGTAAAAGAGATGGCGTGGTAAATATTATTTATACTTTGCAACAAATAAAGTATAATTAAATTGCTTTGATTTATTAGTGAATCACAGATGATAGCAGATAAAAATTGTTTTCTCCTGTTGAGAGCCCTAGATATCACTTGAATGATCACTGTTAATATGCAAATGATAGCCAAATTGGTTTTTTCATGAATGGGCTTTCAGTCCAATGGTATCCTTCCCCATCTTGGCTGCCATGGAGCTTACATTCTAGATTCAGGAAGGACTGAGCTTAGTCCAAATATTTTAGGCATCAAGGAATTGCTTGATGTGTCAAATTGTGTATTTTCATTCACATAATCTTTAGCACTATCTCCAAGGAAGTCTAACTTGCATTCCCAAAGAGGGTGACTGTAAGCAATGGAACTATGAGTTAAATGTGATTGGTTATACTAAAAGATTATTCCAAACTAAGTCAATGAGACTTCTGTGTCAGGGACCTGACTGATATGATAACATTGAGAGAATGAATTTGCCCTCCCCTACCCTGAACTTAGTAATGTGACAATGAAGTGGAAGAAGTACAGGACCATAGTGGGAAATACGTTGAAGTAAGCTTGGATCATCCATGTGATGATCATCAGTCACAGAAATGATCTCGGTAAGACTGAGGTGCTTAGGGTCATATTGCTGGAGATCCCAAACTGGCCTCTAATGTTTCTGTTAGGGATATTGCCTGCTGATGTTCTGCCTTCACTATAAACTCCAGAGGAGGGGAAAGTTGAAATGTGGTTAAAGTTATTGTAAGCTATATGTCTTTCACAGGTCAGTATGAATTCCATATAACCATGTGATCACTGCACACTTCCCAGAATCCATAGCCAGGCCAGTGGTCCCAAATGAGACCGCCACAAATCTCTGAGGAAGATGACTTGAGAGAAACATGGGATTTTCTTCAATTGATTTTTAAGGACCTAATATGTCTTTGTTATGGAGATAGACTCAGAGATATGTTATGTAAATAGAGGTTTTAAGAAATTCAAGACCTAACTAGTGTTTGAAATGTCATACGGACAAGGTGGTCTGCCATTTTTCTGGGAAGCCTGAAAGGCTATGGAAAATGGGCCACTTCACAACCCCACTGGCCAATCAATCATAAGCTTAACAACTACATTAGACATTTACTACCCTGGAGAATTTATCTGGGAATGTAGTACATTTCCACTAATATCAAGGTCCTATAGGTGCTTAATTCAAAGTCTCAAAATGATTTGTGAACTAGTGAACATAAAATTGTTCCCAGGATGTATAAGCATGCTGACATTGCTTCTCTGATTCAATTACTTATGGGTTTATGGTCAGTGTCTAACATATAAAGACAGGAAAGGTTTAGATTAAGAATGTTCAGAAGCCACAAGTTCCAGTTACATTTTGGTGTATCCCTACCTCTCTTAATGTATGTCAAAATAAAGACAAATAAATGTAAGGACATATATGAGTGTTTTGAAACTTCTAATAATGATGTCTTCAATATAGTTCTTAGAAATTACAAATATTAAATTCTTCCAAAAAACATTTGGAGTAATCTCTGTTTAGCCGGTGCAATAAGCCTGGCATTAGTCCACCCATGTGATCATCTAGCAGTGAGACAGGCTCATTAATCTTGGCCACTTGTAACATTTGCTGTGAATTTTGTTTCCATAAACCACTGAGCTTGTTTTTCCTAAATTATAGAATGAGGCTAAATCTTCCCAATAATTTCAGAAGTTTTTAGGAAGAGACTGGCAAGAGGAACCCATGATGCATAAAGATTGTCAATTCTGTTTCTGTAACATCTGAATAAATTTCTAAACCAGAGAGGAATAGCAAGGTTATAGACTACCTGAGAGAAAGAGCCAGTCAAGACTAAATCACAATGACTTAGAGATGGGAATGAGCTCAGGCCAATTACATAATACTCACTATTGTGCTCTGGCTTAGTCAGAGCCAAATTCAGGAAGCACATTCCATTAGACTAAATAAAGCTTCGATCATGTGTAAACTTTCCAGCTTGAATAGGCAGCCATCCTATCACTCATCAGGCTAGATGCATTTAATGGGTGTAATTTCTTCCTCATATTTCTATGTGTTTATTGTTTCTTTTTTATTATAGGAATTTAGGCATCTTATAAAGCTTATTATTTTCTGTTAAAGCCTAGGCTTAAGTAAATAATGTTCTACAGGGTGTACATGAAAATATGTTTCCTTTAGATTGTCAAAAGAATAGGGCAATCTGATTCAACTTAACTGTGAGATTAGAAGAAAGGAAAAGTGAAAAAAAGAAAATCTATTCAGCCCTATAAGCCAATGTAACTTGAGTGTATAGAAATTATTTGAGGAGGGGGATTGTAAAGTATAAATCTCTCAATTCCAGAAATTCCAATTCTGTAGACTCAAGATGGAATTTAAAAGCATGTATTGTAAGAAAGCTTCACAAGTATAAATCCCTCAATTCCAGAAATTTTATTTCTGTAGACCCAAGATGGAATTTAAAAATATGTATTTTATGAAAGCTTCAAAAGTGAACATTGCCTTGGGCCCCTGTAAATTGCATTAAACTTACCCTTAAATCTCTTGGGGGAAAAGGAAAGAAGATGGAAGCTGAATGTTATTTTAATACTTTTCAGGCCAATTATTTGAAAAGCTGAATGTCAGATATTATTCCTGCAACATTTTAATTTCAAGCTTAAACTTTGTTTATGAGAGCTGCTGATCCACACAGCTAGCTTTTTTTAAAAGCTTTTATTTATTTATTTTTAGAGAGAGAGGAAAGGAGGGAGACAGAGAGGGAGAACAGCATCAATATGAGAATGTGAGAGAAACATCACACATCCCAAAAGGGGACCAACCTACAACTGAGGCATGGACCCTGACTGGGAATCAAACCAGGGACATTTTACTTTGCAGAATGACACTCAACCAACTGAGCTGTGCCCATCAGGGCCACATAGTTAGCTCTTGAGAATTCTATGCTCCAGGTCCCACTCAACTGGCTGCTTACAGAGCTTCAGTCTGAAGCAAGTACTCATTCAGCATAATGCAAGTGAAATATAAATGTGTGTGTGTGAGTGTGTGTGTGTAGATTTTCTGGCAGAATTTTCCAAAGTGATGATATGCTCCAAATGAAAAACCTAGAAAAAAGTAGAGATTTATCCCCTTAATATTTGGGGGTAAGAGATGGCTTATTTAGTTTAGTTTTTTTTTTTTGGGGGGGAGTGGAGGGGGAATAAAGAGGCTAAAAGTTTTTCTATTACAAATTCTTCAGAATTCCTCCAGATATAGACCCAGAGGTAAATATTTACAAGCAAATTGTTTCGGAGGTGATTTTAGGAAACACTGGTAGAGAAGAGGGGGAGCAGTGAAACTGGCATTGGAAGGCAACCAGTAAGGATGTTTGATCAAACAAATTATCACTGTGGATGACTAGGACTAAGTCCTCTTTGGGGAACTCTGGGAGGACAGTGTAGAACATGTGCTTCAGGGTTAGCTCCCCCAAAGGCAGCAGGAGCTGTACTATTGACCTCCAATGAATCATTGGTTGAAGGCCAATGGTTGAAGGGAGACAATCATTCCCTGGGACTTCCAGCCTGCCTCTTGTGTGGGCAGATCAGGTTTCAGGAGCCAGAGCAAGATTGCAGACAAATGGTACAGGCTCTGGCAGTTAGTATTCAGGCAAATGTGTACTGAAATTATAAAGGCCAAGAATATGGGTGGAGCACTGAAAGCATCAGCTAGAGGGATTCAGAAAAATTAAGCCTTTGAAGCTAGCTATACTTCTTAGGATAAAGGATCATAGAACAAATGAGTTGCTAGGCAAGAGCCAAGCCTTATTATATTTAGTATGTTTCTTATGTGAAAACACCAAGCCAGGTTAAAGAACAGGGGACTGGCCAACTTCCCTAATTAGCAATGCATGAGTGGTATTTGAATATCACAATAGTAAACTGGATCTATAGTACTAGTTCACTTGGATTTCAACTTGAGGATCCTTCCATAACTGATAACATGTAAAATTTTCTTATATCCCAAAGAAGAGAATACCCACAGTGGAAATATTAAAAGTACCTCTTGCTTACATGTCTTAGCTCTTTTGAAGGTTTTTGCCTCATCTAAGTGTAGGTTTGATGGTACAATCTCAGGTAGCTGTCACCAGGAAAGAATAGACTAAAAGTAAGCAAAAATTCTAAAATTGATGACAGGTGGACAAAGGCTCTTTCTCTGGAATTTGTAATTTGTTTTCTAAACGTAAAAGGTTTTATATTCTTCTTATTAAGTTGTTCAGAAAATATATTTATGAATTTCTCATTTTAAACATAAAGATTAAAATTTATATTTTAATAATTGAAGTTTCTCTCTGGCTCCACAAGGTACATAATGATTAAATATGTAGAGTGTCATATTGAAGCAACATCATTTTTTTTTAAGCCCATCAGGAGAAATTTTACATGGCTTTATATAGCACTTTAAATATGGTAAATAAAGAAAATGAGTAAGAATCTGGTGTTATTTAAAATATGCTCAGTTGAAGAGTGTCTAACAGTGCACAAACTACAACTTTGCAGAGAACTAAAACCACCCCTGTTCATGAAGGTCAAACAATTACAGTGTTCCTGGACACGATGCCCTAAAGCTATATGGATGAAATCACAGAGGGATTTTTTCCACTGGACATTTGCAAACTCATCAGATGCAGACACTGTAGCAAGTAGCATGCCAACTTTAGATTTCATTCTGCCTCTGCTCAGTTCTGAAATTCAGATGACTTTCTCTTATGTGCTCTGTGGATCCAAGCAAGCTACATTTAAATTTGACATAGACAAACACCCAAGGTACAATTGTTTAACTGTGTCTTTAAATTCAATTTGTCCCAAATTCTAGCAATATTTACAAATTGTAGAAGGATTTCCTCGCTACAGTCATGCCTGGGAATGCTTTCCACAGTAACTTAGCTTAAAGTTACCAGCATGGCACTGGGACAATTAATATCAAAAGATATCCTAAATTGAGTGTCAATTTATTGGTTATTGTATGTTGTAGTCTCTGTAACACATAAGGAAATTTTGCTTCTATTGAAAACTATTGTCAAAAACATTTTTTCTAAAAGAAAAGAAATCTAACTATTAATATTTAATTTGATTACAAGTAATTTACAATATGTGTTTATTCAGCTGGTTTGGGTACTTTCTATATTGTTTTATCATTGAGACAGAAAAGCCAATAATTTCAACTGTGAAATCCCCCAAACCACCACTGGCTATTGAAATCTTTGTGCTCCTTAAATGATAAAACCGTGTTAAAAGTGTCCAAATTAACAGAATGAGTTAATAAGTTAAGTGGTGAATGAATGAGTTGAAAGAGATGTTAATTAAAAGACATGACAGAATAATAGTATATGTACACCCTCCACATTGAAGTTACACTCTTTCAAATGTGTGTCATTTGGGCTACAAAGTGGAGAATGCTAAGGGAAATAAGGAAGGGAGCAAGGAAGGGAAGGAAAGATAGACAGTAAAACAAGAAAGACGGGCATCATTTGACATTCAGTTCAAGTGATAGAGTGAAAGAACCAGCAACTTTCTTGGTCTTAGTTCTCTAATTTACAAAATGCTAGTGTTGATGAGGATGGTCTCTGATGATTCAAATATGTCTGAAGTTCTTCAGTTCTTTGCTTTTACAGTGATAATCTGATTTAAGCCACCAGCCAGTGAAACAACTCAGAATGACTCTCCCTCATGTCCTTGAATAAAAATAGCATCTTGTAAAATGGTTTGTGAGAGCAAATTGTGGTCCAGCTTTTTTTAAATATATTTATTTTTTATACACAAAGATAAAATTATCAGGTTGTTCAAACTTCAAAAAGGACTTCAGCAAAATTACTAAATGGCAGAAACAGGATCCAGGTCCACCTGGTCATGAGGAGCTGCATGGACCATGATGACAGCTGGCCCTGTCACTGAATTCAGAAGTGCAGGTATTAATTGAACATAGGCAATCAATCTCTAGGTTGAGTTTGCTGGAACACTGCCCATTGTCTAAGGGATGAGTGTTGCTTTTGGGACAGATGTTTCTCCATGGAAATAACAAATACCAGCCACCAGTAAGGTGTTTTAGTTCCAAAATTGATATCGGTGCATCTGTGGAGGCATCTCTGCCTCTTGTTTTCCACTTCTAAGTCAGAGTAAGGCACTGGTACATCTCACTCTGTTCTGGGCCATGAGACAGCATGATAATTACAGCTATTTTCATGTTGGAGGAGGCAGAGTCGATTGTGGAGTAATAAGGATCTGTACAAAAGGGTTACATTATGCTCATTCCTCGAAGACTTGGCCCAGAGGCTGGCTCCACCTCAACTCCTTGTCCCTGCACAAGTATCTTAACAATAATGTTAATTCTGGTTTCTTTCACCAGAGTACTTGCCTGTCACTGGAATGTGGAGGATGCTGTATGGCCACAGAGCTGGTGTTCAATCAGTTTACCGAGTTATGTCAGATACTTGGCCTAACTGAGGTCACACATGGCTCTACTGCTGAAGCTTTGATGAATGATCACCACTTGTATAGAGGTTTCTAACTCCAGCTGGCCATGAATAGAAAAAGACTAAGAATATATAAGGTGTAAGGGACTTTGGCAGTAAGTCCCTTAAACCTCAATCTAATGTCAAAGACAAAAAAAATAAATAAATTTTCTTTTATGTCCAAAACATTCTACCAAATTAGTTAACTGGTAAGAACCATTGTTAGAGTAAGGACACCAAGGCTCCAGGACAAGCCATGTATCATAAGTGTGCAACTTGGCAAACTCTTACACACAGGGCTCACCCTCATAACTGACACACAAATCCAGACACAGGGCATTGCCAGCACCTTGAGCACAGTTCTTGTGATGGCTCCTGGTCATTACCACAGCCCATGCCCCTTTGAGTAACCACGGTTCTGACATCTGACACCACAGATTTGTTTTACCTACTCTTGAACTTTTAGCAAATGGTATCATATGTTATATATGTTTGTGACTGGGTATTTCTGCTCAACATAATGTTTGTGTGATTTATTGATGTTATTGTATGTTGTTGTATTACATTAAATCTTGTCACTACACAGTTTTCCATTATGTGAAACTAGTACAATTTATTTATCCATGAAACTATTGAAGGGCTTCAGGGTAGTCTCAGAGTTTTGGCTATTGTGAATAAAACTTCTATGAATATTCTTGCAGGGTGTGCATATATATGTATTTCTGAGGGAATATTTATTCCTGGTGGTAGAATTTCTAGTTCCTAGGGAATTTATATGTTTACTTGTAGCAAATATTCCCCCGTGTCTATAAGTTTTGCTAGCTCAACATCCTCATCAATATTTGATACTGCTTGTTTTTTTTTATTTTATCTACTGCGTACATCATTCAAACCACATATTTTATTATATATAGGTAAAATGCATACAAGTTCCATAAACATAAATACAACATTGATCAAAATAATAGAGTAAAAGCATGTAAGTAGCATGTAGAATTCATTCATTCAGTTATTCATCCATTTAATTAAGTACAAACATTCAAAGGGCATTTACAAAATATGAACAACTAGGAAATGGAAATTTCAAAGGAAAGATTGAAAGAGGGATATTTTTATGCAGATGCGATTATGTTTTTCCTGAATGCTCTGTTTCCATTTGCTCCTCAGATGGATGTTAAGTGTCTCTCAAACCTTCAGCCCCAGGGTGATTTCACTATTTTATTTCACTATTTTTATTTCTCTAATAATAATGATAACAATATCCACAGCAACAGCACTTTAAGTAATTGAGCTCATTGACTTTCACAACATGCTTTCATTTACACTCTTTAATCTGATTATCATAATTGTGAGATAATAGCAGATTTTAGTCTCTGCAGTGTACAACCAAGAGGACACAGGTCCTGAAATAATAAGAGACTTGCCCAGGTGATCAGAACCAAAAAAAGAGATGCAGTGGATCTGGGATTTGAACCAAGCAAGGGTTTTAGACTTCTTAGCCCCATAGTGCCCTTCTTTACTCTTGAGATAGTTCTGCTATTAAACACATTTTACTAATAGAGATTCTTTGTACAATAACCTGCTTAGTTTTCATTTTGTTTAATCATTGCATCAGAGACCAGGTCCAGTCATGTTGTTCCCATTTCACAGATGAAGAAAAACAAGCCCTTGGGGAATTTGAGAATTTTCCATTTCTTTTAATGACCATTTAGCCAGTGGGGAAACTCATAGGGAACACTAGTATATTGGTTAATTTCTTAAATTATGCCTACTGATGTAAAAGTGCTCAAGAAACAGGAAGCAGATGCAGCCATATGTATCAGGATGCTTCTAATGGATTAGTAATCTTTGCTGTCATCTTAGACATTCACATTTCTCTGTCTTTGCTCAGACTCACAAAGAAAAGGAAGCTCCTGTAATATTCAGAGCCTTAGATTTAGAGCAATTCCACACTCAAAATTCTAGGAGCTTACTTGATTTAGATTAAGCAAACAAATCTTCATTGTTGCCCAGGTACTTCTGTAGTCCACATTCCACAGTAGATAAAAATGTAAAACTGTACAACATACATTAATGGCCACTTGATGAGTCCAGGCTTCCACAACACAGACAAGAAAAAAAAAAGATCACCAATTTTGATATGACAAAAATGTCAACATCAGGTGATCCAAAATGGGATCTTAAGCCTTTCTTGTTCCCTTTGGAGTCTGTTGTTTGGGGATAGGGTGGGTAACAGGAAAGGAGTTTATGAAATACATCCCCTGGGTCTTTCTGTAAAAAAGAATCAGGAGAAAAAAAACTCCCAGTGTTTTCTAATTTCAAGGCCAAATAACAACAAAAAGCTTTATTGTTTCTTTTGTTAATCCTTCCAACTTTGTTGGAAGTGCAAAGGGGTGAGTCACCCCAAGTAAATTAAGCTGGTGTATCTAATACTTCACAGAGTCCAAGTAGGAGTAGCATCCTGCCAAGTGGATATGTCTAGTTAGAGGTGTTTGTGTTAATGTAAATTCTTCATGGGATTTGGGTCACCTCAGAGGCCAAACTCCACTCCTTCATACTGGCAAGGTATCAATACCCACTAGACCAGGTCATTATATCCACTGGACAATTAAAGAATAAAAGAATATACCAAGAAATTATGTCAGAGCTATACATTTTGGATAATTCATTGTGTGAAGTAAACGTGTTGCTTATAAATATGTTAAAAATGGAAAAACATTTATTATCAGTCTCATCTCATTCTCAGGCTGCCTGATTGGAAATCAAATTAAAAGATGAAAAATGTAAAAACTTTCCCAAATAATAATTGAATATTAATTTTAAAAGAATTATTTGTAGACAGGATAAATTTCCTATATGTTGAATCATTCCTGTGCTTTTCACATAGGAATTGATTTGCCCAGATCTGGTTTATATATATATATTTTACTGAAAAAAAAAAGCCTATAACACAAATTTCTTTTGGGTCTTAGAACAAACAAATTAACTTATATTTAAGTCTACAATGTCTACAGCATCTCATCACAGGTGGAAAGAGCATGATTAGCTGGGAAAAGGCATTCCACTTGGGGTATTCTAGAGAAATGCAGCCTTTGTGTTGTTTACACTGATTAGAGACTACAAAAAACAAAACAAAACAAAAAAACCCTGAGAACAAGCTGCGGTCATATTTTAGAAATGTTCCTTAGAGGAGCAGCAATATATATAAACTTTAAAGGTTTTAAATTATGTTTGCAGCACAGTGGATGCTTTTCTTTTTTGTGGGTATGAGACAGTGGAGAATAGAAAATAAGTGAGGAAAATTTCTCCTAAAGGAGATAGTCCCAGCAGAGCAAAGGAAAGAAAACAATATCCAAAGCAATACATTAAGCATGTTAAAGGTGGTAATAAAAGTGATTTTGGAAACTGGAGAAATATAGAATGTTGGGGCTTGGCTTTGCGTCTTTGAGGGGCAATGTGACGTTCATGTTAGAAGAAGCTGGGAGGAAGTAATGAGGGTTGGAATGATTACATGTGAAAGGAAATTGGTAATAATTAGATCACTTAAAGAAGGGAAATTTGGTGGTTAATTTAGGAAATTAGGAGCCTTAAAAAAGAAAATGAATGGGATATTGTAAAAAAAAAAAAAAGGGGGACATAATGTAGCATCCAAATGATGGGCCACGGGGAGAGGACATATCTTCCTTTCCTTTACTTACTTGTTAAATTATTATCCTCAAAGTTGCCTAGAATGACAATCCTGTGGAAAATTATCACTCATCCCAGCCTCTTCCCCTACATTCCTTATCCCTCTTGTCCTGCCCTATTTTTTTTCCTGTAGTATAACACCTTCTCAATGTACTATGTTAGTTTTTCATTTATTTTCTCTATTGAATGACAGTATTTCTGTAGCTGGTGTAGAAACCCATGAGGGCAGAGAGTTGCTTAGTCTGCGATGTGCTTCAAGCATGTATAACTGCCTGGAATATAATAGGCCCTTGAAAAAATTTGTTGAATGCATGAAAAAAATGGGAAATATAATATTCAAGGAGGCAAAGTCATATGCTGAACTTGAACTGTGAGATTTCCCATTATAAAATAGGTACACTTGAAGCCCAACAGTATACCATCTCTTGGGGCCAACCTACTTTACAGGAACATGACAAACATTAGAGAAAGAATAGAATATTTTGTTAAATGTCACTGAGGAAAAAGACTATGATAACTGAGCGTGTGACGTGACAACTAGAGGTTGAACTTAGGAATCTGTCTTTGTGGCACGTGATCTAAACTGAAAAGAATTATAATATCCTTTTCACCAAAAAATAAAAATAAAATAAAACTTAACAAAAGAATGTGTTTGTGTATCTAATCCACAAGTCAGACCCATCAAATTCATGAAACTTCTTGATAGCATCTGGTATACCCAACAACTTGGGTAGTTAGGTACCCAAGTGCAATACCAATTGGTGTTGCACACATACGATGGCATTTAATCTTTGTGAAATGTTGTTTTAGGAATATCAGCTGGATATTGCCTTAGGCTTCTCAAATTTTATAAGACTTGTAATATAAATACATGTTGAACAATGTTATTTACACAACTTCTTAGTGTTCAGCAACCAAGAGACCCGTGAAACCAAGATATTACTGCATATTCCCTATAAGCTGGAACAGAGGATTTAGATGCATGAATGATCCCTGTCTTCCAGGGAAATTCAGGACAGATGCTGGCAGTGCCCCGCCCTTATGTCCTTAGCACTCACAGTTCCCATATGACCTGAAGGCTTCTTACTGAAAGCACCTTGAGGTCATTCTTTGGTAGGAGGAGCATGCATAGTCTATACATACCAGAAGTGCCAGGGAGTAAGCTGTCCTACATGAAGTCCCCACTAATGATGGACAACATTTGGTGGATAAATGTCCCATTTCCTTGCCCCTTGCATGGAAAAATGTTGAGATATGCTCTGTAGATGCTCCTGGAGGTCCTCAGTGGAATTCCACTACAGTTGCTGACAGTGGTACTCTCAGCAATGCACTCTAATTTGCCTGCCTCCCATTCCCTGTCTCGCTTCCCCATTTCTCTTATCAGTGCTCCCTGGAATCACACCCTTATACTCAAATTCTCATCTCAGGTGCTGCATCTGGGGAATCCCAGCACATGACAAACTTGTAGTCTCTTTATGAAGATAAGGCAATATACCTAGAAAGCTAACAACACCAGTAATTAAATGCCAGATTTTGTGACAGGAACTAACTACCATAAAAGAAGAGCTAAATTAGGGTGAAGATGACAGATAGGCTTTGTATTTTACAGAGGAAGCGGGATATTTTGCCTCAGTCTGAGAGGTACAGTGGATTTTCAGCTGGATATGAGAGGTGAGAGATGTTAGGAGTCAGGAAAAAAACATAGAATTTGTGGAATTAAAAGGAGGAGCAGGTTGTTTCAGGAACAAATCTGATAAAAGTTGGCCAGCTATCAATTGGCAAACAGAAGAGGATATCATAAAGTGTTTCTGTTATTTCCCATATGACCAAACAAAGGTTTAAAGTTTAAAAATAAATGCTCTCTCTGCTTTCACCCTGTAGGGTAAATCTCCAGTAATCACAGTTTGTGTGTAGGGGATGCTATCGGAATCCTCATCTGGGCCACCATCACTGGCCAGTATATACATTTCCCAGCTCCTATTGGTTACTAATGGCTTTTGGTGCCCTCTTCTCTGAAGAACTACATTTGGCTGAATGGTAGCCTCCTTGCCTGGGAGATTGCTCACTGCCCCTCCCAATGGCAGATTGATATGAATGATAAGGGGTACAAAACGCAGTGCCCCCAAGCGTCCAGGTGGTGGAACTCATATTCCAGAGCTCTCAAAGGATCAGGCAAGATGATAAACTTGTTGAGCAGCTTCTGCTGTCTTACCCTGCTTCTTTCACCCCTTTCTCATGAAAGCACACCCTTAATAAATCACATGCACCCAAATCACAGTCTTTGATTCTGTTTCCACAGAGCCTGACTCCAAACCCCATATGTATGACAGGAGTAAGCCTCCTTCATTAGCCCACAGGGACCTTTACCTCAGACCTCTACTGACTCTCTGGAGAAGGTTAACAAGGACTTTCCACCTCCTCAAAGCTACCCACTTAGTCACCCTTAGACTTTCTCATAATCTACTATTATTCTAAGCAAAATGCACTGCCTAAAGTGGCCCCATTCATTTAAGGGCCAACACACCACTAACTGATAAGGTGGACGTGACCTCAGGCAGAAACAAATCTTTAATAATAGTAGCACAAAGACATGGGAACTGCCCTTTGGGCCAAAGTGCCCCACCCGCACGCAGTGGAAATAATGAGCAGGTGACTCTCTGAGAGGCCTAAAAATGGATCCAGCAGGAAGGCTTGGAAGGAAAAGGACCATATAACTTTATGTACCAAATCTCAGGATCAATTTAAGGGATTGATGTGTGGGAGGCCCTTTTTTCAGGTTCTCAGTGTAATTCTGGAACCCTCAGTTAAACTAAAAACAAAGCATAACAGAACACAGTCCCATCGTGCCTAATACTCCCCAGATTACTTTAAATGAATACACAGGGACTATTAGCAGAACATGATGTTTTCCTTTCTTTTCTGTTTTGTTGTTTTTTTTGTTTGTTTGTTTGTTTAAGGGGACCTTCTTCAAACTCACTGTGACATTGCATTGCCTGCTGATACCATGAAGTATAATGGAATTTCTCTCCCTCTGCTACTGTTATAAAACAGAAAGAGTTTGACCACCTGGCAGGACCTAACTAACACTAGACACCAGGAACTGCAGTGCAGAAGTATCAGCTATTTTATTATGAATGGCACTACCCAGGAAAAGGGAAAGCTAATGCTCATAAGCCTAAACTCCCTGATGGTGTGTAAGTTGCAGATTATACAGGGAAAAATCACAAAACACAAAAGCCTCAAATGGAAACTATTCAAATGCTGATCAACATGAAATTGTGATGTTTGCATAGATTACTATATAGAGACCCAGGAACGAACAATCTCCCCATAAATATTATAATCCAAGTGAATTTCAAAACATAATGTTCACCAAAAAAAAGACACAAGTAAGCATAAATATAGGCAAAAACAAACCTACAATGTTACAAATCAGGAAAGTGATTTACTTTTGAGGGGATGGCAAGCAGTGAGTGGAAGAGTGTATGATGGGTGACACCAGGACACCAGTAATGTTCTATTTATTAATTTGGCTGCTGGTTATAAGGATGTGCTACTTGGAAAAAAATCACCAAACTGTACAGGCTCAATTTTTGAACCTCTCTGCATGTTAATTTTAAAATATATTTCAAAAGAATAAGTTTGCTCAACTGAACTGAATGCTCCATTATTTGAGATCATTTGGACTTACCGTTCTTCCATAAATATCAATAATCAAATGCTAAGTGTTTAAACTAAATGTGGGATGTTAGCAAGACCCCTGTTTTAGTCTACCTTAGGAAGCACTAGGGAACCAACACAAACTATCTCAATTCATAAGACTCAGGGAAAAATATAACAGCAAAAATTTATTTTTTATTTCTGGCAGGGAGAATATTATCTAGTTAGGAATTTAAAATTATAAAGGAATTCTAAAAATTCTATTAAATTATAGAATGTTAAGTTGAGAGGAGACTTGAAGAATAACTAATATTACCCACACATTTTACAGATAAGAAAACTGACCTCAAGAGGTTAAATTATAGAACCAAGGTCACATGTGTGGTTAGAAGCAGCCCTGGGAGCAGGTCCAAGGTCCAAGGTCCTTTTCCTCTAGACCACACAGCCTCCTTGTTTTCCAGACCTTCTGAGAAAGTGTATGAATACATTTTAAATGTCTGTTTCAGAATTTTTAAAAATCTACTGATTTACCCCCTATTGCTACAACACATAGGATGTGAACTGGTTCAACTTCCTCCACTCCAATCTGTCAACAATCAGCCCTTCAGTAGACTGCTGGCATTTCTGCTTCAACTTAATGGTTGATTTTAATTAACTCACGGTTTCTGTGCTCACTTAAGCCCTCTATTTAGCTCATATAATCGGGCTTAAAATCAAGAAATATCCTCACCAACTAAGACAGTTGAGGCCCTCGGGGTCATTTTTCCAAAAGCAGTAATATTTGCATATCTCTGGAGGACATCCCAAAGCCTTTGGGGCAAATATCTCCTAACTCTCTGAAGTTTACTATAGAGATTCCTAACCCTGACTTCTTTCCAGTGCACTCTGCATAGGGCTTTAAGCAGGGGATGCTGTGGCTCCACCTCAGACCTCCCAAGTTGTATTCTCTAGGGACAGGGCCTGAACATCTGGATGCTTTAAAAGCCCACAGGTGATTTTGACATAGTCATGTTTGGAAAGGCAGATTTATTGCTCCTCCATGTCACGGGTCTTACCACCCCCTCTGTGATCATTCAAACAGGTGAATATTCAACAAATAAGCAGTAACTGGCCAACGGTTGTCTCAACTACATCAAACCTGAGTGTTCACTCTTTCCCAAAGGCTCGTTGATTACATACCACTTGTTGGTACTCTGTCCACCTGATTTGCTACATCCAGCCAATAGACCAATTAGTTCTTTATGGATGGGTGCTATAAATATCTTAGAGGTCCATTAAACTATACCTTTTGGGGGGTCACAATAGCATCAGTAAAGATCATACACAAATTAAAAGACAAAAGAAAATCAAAGCAGGATATGAGGAGGGTCAAATAAGAGTAAAAGATTCAGCCAGGGCTCAGAGTCCAAAGTCAGAGGAGCTTTGTGAGGGTTAGGGAAGGCTGAATGGATGAGATAAAAATGGATTGTCAAACCGAAACTCATCATATTTGAACTTTTGTCACAAAGTAGGGAGAGACACTTCTGCCGTAGCATTCTACCTTATATAATTAAATAAGTGTTACTGACAACATTGCTATAGAATAACTTGAACTCTGTTAATGGAGACCTAAGAGATATAAAGTACTGACATTATCAAGCATCAATAATTAATTAATTATTGGCCCTTATTAGTTTGTTCATTAACTAACTAATTCATAGGTATTTTGTTCACTATGCAGTAGTTTTAAGTATAACTGAGATTTTAGAAATAACTAGTTTATATCTAGTGGGAAGGCACATGAGTAAACAGATACTATAATATGTTGCTAAGGTAAAATTCAAGGACAAGGGCTATGGTGCTCAGGGAAGAGCTGCTGTCCCAGGTAGTCCTAGTCATGTGAAGCAATTCCTCAGGTAAGTCACAAACGATAGGCAGGAAAAGGTGAAACAAGGGGAAGAGTCACACACACATGGGCAGAGACCTCAAAGCATAGGATGAGGCAGATGTTGCTGATTTTGTACAATGTCAGATAGTTTAATATGATATGAACACAGAGCTTATGAATCTAGGAAACTCCCATCCTCTGAGTTTGCAAGTTACTGTCTCATGCTACCTATCAACTACCTTGGACATACATGTGTCTTAAGAGTTCCTTGAGGACAGGCGACATGTCTATCTGGTTTGCAAATATACCCCATGGCCTACCATGTGGTAGGTTCTCAATACATATTTCTGAATGAATAATTTTTCTAGTTCTTTTCTACTATAACTGAGGAAACCGAGGTTAAGAGAGATACAGTGGACTATGTAAAATCACAGACTATTTAGTGGGTAAACCAGTTATTAAAACAAGATCTTGGGATCCAAGCTGTGTCTAATTCTGCTACAGCTCTCATACTAATCCTAAATTGTAGGACTCTCCCCAGCTTTCTGTGAATATATCCAAAAAATGCTGAAAATGGAAAACTTACTTGAATCTTGATTTCTGAAAGTAGGTGTTGGTTGCTGGCATCATGAATTTAACATAGAGAATGAGCCTAAACCAAGAGCTCTGTGATTCAGGAAAATTATAACAAAACTCATTTTTAAAAGTTGGCCACTTATAAAAATGTGATGTTTTAATAAAATTTTTAATTTTATAAACATAAACACACAGTTTAATCAGATTGTAATGGAAAAAATGAATCCAAACACACCCTTAAAGTGATGAATCATTGGACATTGAGTTCTAAGGACTGTATCAAAGACAAAAAATGAAAGGAATTTAGAATCATGTGTAAGCATCATCATGTAGCCATGAAGGTAGAATCAGTAAGATCTTATCAACCCTCAAGCACTGACACCCAGACGTTAATAGTATATTTCTGTCAGATCCATGTTATCATATAAACAATACTATTTTCAAGCAGTAGCTGTCTGCCCAAGAGAAAAACCAATAGTAATCTTTAACTGGTGGTTAGAGTTCTCAGTGTTCAGGCTTACTTGGTATCATTATCCTCTCAGCTCTGAATCTGCTATGCATAGTTCTATTATTTATAGCTGCCCCCTCCTCATTTTTCTAAAAAGTGATTTACAACAAAACCATCCATCACAGTCACTCCTGCTGGCCCCACCACTGTGGCCACGCCCTGGTTACTCAGAGTCTAACACAATTCACATGACGAGGCACTTAGTGAACGCTGGCCAAATCCTAGCTTTCTGCTTAGACTAGGCCTGCAAAAATGGACCCTCAAAGAGTTCTTTGGAGCAAAGGGATGAACAAACTCCTACTACCTGTGAATGTAAAAGAATGAAAGGGCTTATCAGAGGCACAAACTAGGAAATCTGTGGGCAATGAGATGATTAAGGCCAACCAGGAAATTTGGGGAGGAGGAGTTATTGTTTAGCTGGACTTTGAATATTTACCAGGGTTTCAAGTAGGTTCCTTGAATACAAACATGTTTGGATTTTTCTATAAGCCATGGGGAGCCATTACAGGTAAATAAGCAGGGCTGTTTAAGGGAACAGTTCTGGTTTTAGGGACAATTGGAGAAGCCAGGGTGAGAGGCAGAGGGAAGAGTTAAGAGGTTCTTTAGGAGATGTACAGTTTTTTTTCCTCAAAGCATCCTCTGTATCACCTGGTAGTTGGTGAGAAATATAGAGTTTGAGGCCCCATACCAAATCTATTAACTTGGAATATCAATTTTAGTGAGATTACCCCGTATGAAAAGGACTAGTTTAATTCAAAACGCTGTGTATCCCCAGCTTGGCAAGCCTGGGCCTCAAAGAGCTGGGACTGGTCCAAAGCTTTGAGTGAGGAGTTAAGGGAATGTCACGTTATTTTACTGGTCAGAGGTAAACTCTGGGAAAGGTGGGTAATTTAAAGATTCAAGGTCCCCAAGTATAGGTGGAATATAAAAACTTGCTCACAAATGAAAGGGTCACAGAAATGAGCAGGAAAACCAGGTCATGGCTGGTTTTAGGGTATTTGGAGAGATTCCGAAAGGCAACAGATTGGGAAAAGGAATCTGCTGCGGAACAGCTAGCTACCAGAGAGGTTGTGAGGGGTGGGTCCAGGTAGGGGTGGGAGTTTGGGATACTTATATGCACAGGGTGCTGAGTAGTTTTAATTTGGGGAATAGAAAGCAGGCAACTTCAGAGTTGAAAGGGAGAGATGATCTGTAAGTGTGAGTGACAAATTTTATGTATGGAGTGAGGCAGAGATGCTGAAAATCACTTATGACTCAAACCTGCTGGAATTCAGGAAGGTGATATCATGTGAAGTTCAATGACTGGAATTCACACAATTGTATATCACCAATGAACAAACCTCTGGGATATTTTGTTTGAAAATTGCACACAATTTGCATCAGGTAACTTTACAGAGGAGCCTTTAAGAATGAATAAAAATATCTAATGTTTATTGTGCACTTTCTGATATTATACGACACATGATTTTCAAAGCTTACAGCGCTTATTATGAGACACATAATAACCCCATGAAGTAGGTTCTGTTATTATTCCTATTTTACAGCTGAAGAAACTGAGGCTTCTAAAGGTTATTTAACTTGCCCAAGGCAAAAATACAGGCCAGGATTTGGACCTGGTAGTAATGTTACAAACTATAATCATCATAACTATGCTGGGCTACACTCCCTCCCTTCTCACGCACCTTTATTCTGTGGTCAGCCTGCAGGGTATTTCAGGTAGGTATACTCAATTTTTACTCACTGTACCAAAAAAAAGGTGTTAGACAAGATTTTTCAGTTCCTTGGAATGCAGTATATCTCTAAATTCCAAAAATTATTTCTATGGGTGAAAAAAACATTAATAACAGGAAATATTTCTGAGAAATAACAAAAGAGTTGGACAAATTGGGATAGCTCAATTCCTGATTATCTGTTAAACAGTGACATGTTAACAGGAGCCATTGACATCTTGCAATAGTCCACAAACTTTACGATGATCAGCCAGGTCCATGACTGATCTCTTACCACTCTCTAATTGAGATTCCCACTTTCCACCAGCAAATCATACTGTCTGTGCATCATTTCCTCGTCTGTAAACTGGGGTTAGTGGTAATACTTACTTCAAAGTATTGTTGGAAGAAACAGAATGACAATTTATGAGGAGCATATGGTAAACAGAGAATGATACAACAATCATCAGATCAGTAATCAAACCAACACATAAAAATTAAATTGAAAATGGTGACTCCTCTTTTACGAACTGTCCGCCAAACTGCAGCATATCTGTCTCTGTCTCCATGTCTTTCAGTTGTGGGCTGAAAGATGAAGCCCAGGTTGGCAGGAAAAATCTCCTTTTAGTTTTCTTTAAATGAGATCCAGAGGGTTTTTTCCCCCTGGCCACTGTTATTTACTCTGGCACTCAAAGTTAGCAGAAAGAACTATTAGCAAAAACCCCCAAATCACATGGATATCAATAGAATAAAAACCTTCCAAGATTCCATATCCTGCTTATGCCTCAAATCCAGAAACACACACTGACCTCCTTTTAGCCCTGACTGATGACAATGCAGATATTTCAGGCTACAGTTCCCTGTTCATTGCAGTCTGTCTGAGGGTGTTTTGCCCCTGGACTATTTTTGCTCACATGGTTGTGCTCAGCCGCAGACATCCAAATGGAAACCAGAAAGATCCAAATACTTGGGAGGAACCTATAAACAAATGTATGAAGAAGCATCCAGTCTGACCATGGCACCCACAAAAGTTTCTGTAGATGGAATGTAAGGAGCTGAATTCCCAACACCTACTACTTGAGAACTTGCCTAAATCCTTCTTAGATACTTAGCTACTTCACAGGGATGGAGGGATAGAATTTCAGGAGAGCAGGTTAGGAAAAGCCTATTCAGTATGTGTGTGTGTGTATGTATCTGAAGATTTCTCTTTTGACCTGAGAAGAGCTGGATACCTGACATCTACCATTTTGTCTCCATAGAGAAAATACAAATTGGGCCATGCTTATTTGTTTTTTAAATAAAAATCAATCCAAAACAACAGGTCCCTAGGTTTAGAAACATATAGAAAAATATCAAGCCATAGAGGTATCACTTAATTAAGAAAAAATGATTAAAATAGATTCTAAGCATTGTATGAGTAGTATCCTTTCGAGGATCTATAAGTGACCCCAAGCCCAACTTGTAAATACACAAACACCATTCACCACAAAAGAACTCTCCGATCTGTAGAACTCCTAAATGCAGCACTATAGTTGCCATTGGGCCATCCAAATTTCTATTCTTTTCCCCCAGTGTCAGGCTCTTTCTTCTCTCCTCCCCCAACCATCATGATTGCACCACTATCAGCCAAGAAATTGATGCAAAAAAACAAAAAAAAGAAGGAAAGGATGGAACCCAAACCAGGAAGCTGCTCTGGCAAAGTCTTCTATTTGGAGTATAAACTGAACTTACCATCAGTTTCATTCATCACAGTCCTGGGTCTTAATAACTCATCAATATGTTGTCGCCTCTGAAGGATTTTCATCCACAAACCCACAATGCTTGCACCCTAGAAATAAATAGAAAATGTTATATGAGATCTTAATGCCCTTACTTCATGGGAACATTGGGCCATTGGATCTAAACACATAAAAGAAAAAAGAAAAAAAATCCCACCCAAAAGTAGTAATAAAACTGGAAGGAATTCTTGCTTTCACAAGTGGCCAAATCTTTAAACACATGTCTATTAAATACATCTTTTAAGACTACCTGGAAAATGACGAGCAGCCTGCCAAAACAATATGGGCTTATAGGATATTTTCACCTTTTTGCCTTCCAACAAATTGCCTGTTTTCCCATTCAAACAATAACCTTATTGTTTGCCCTGAAGTACAGTATATGACTAGTCATGTTAGGAAGTGAATGAATTGTTGTGTTTTCAACAAGATTTTTTCCCCACATACCTATTATTTCTAGGAATTCCTTCCAAAGTTAGAAACTTTGAAGAAAATGCACACTATTTTCATTTACTTTCATTATTCTGAGTTCTCTTGGCAGTTAGACTAGGGTTGCTTGGCAATGTGAAATTAGTAGTAGTGTTTGCAAAAGTTTCTGAGTACACACTGTTGTACCTTTGTCCATGTCTGATCAGAATGTTGGTCCATGATACTCTCTGTGTTTTATTTAAGCCCAAGTTAAACACCGGTAACCCTCTGTAGAGGTTCAGTTTACCTACTGATACAGGAGTATATGGAGACATAGTAAATGCTTACACCTGAAATGAGACACCCTAAATCCTTCCCTTTCTTCCCTCTCTCACAGCCCTTAGAAACTCAGGAGCCTATTGTCCAAGAAGAGGAGTTATCAGACCTCAAACTTTGTCTGATCTGTATGGTTCTTCCTTTATAATTAAAAAAAAATCAGGTCTTTTAATTGCAAGTCAGAAAAAAGTTCAGTGCAAAGATATGTGGAGCTAAGACAACTTCATTCAATATTTTCCAAGCATGTTCCAAACAAAAAAGCACTTGTATGTTCCTGCTCTGTTCAACAATGTAAAGAACAAGTCAGACACAGAGATACTCTTGCATGAAATAAGCAACATGCAGTATCTATTTCCAGCCTCAACCAAAGCCATGGCCACACTAATGAACACCTGAACTTTATCTTCACATATCCCACAGAATATTTACCACATGGGCCAGCTAGCCTTTAGCATTCACCCTTCATTTTTATTTGCTTTTTCTCCTATAGTCCTTCATTTTCTTTAAACTTGTAAGGGATGGTGCGATATGAAAAATAAAGTATATCCCTAGGTCCTTGTTATGCTCAGAATTCTAGGCCCAGATCCGATTTTGCTTAAGACTCCAATAGGCATGTATGAATATGTTTTCTTGAAACCTTGCCGATATCTACATACAAATGATGAGTAATGATTCTCAGAGAAAAGCAAAATCCTTCAATCTGTTTATTTCCTCTTCTGAAAGAGAAACTGGAATGCATAGAGGGTAAATGTTCTCCACTTCACCCTCCCAGCCCTTCCCAGGCTAGCCTGGGCATGTTCTCATGGCGAAGGCAAAGGTGCACCAGTGGAAGTAGAAATGTGAAAGTGCAGTTGGCTTTCAAACCTCTGCATGTGTCTCACCTGCTAACATCTCAGTGTCCAAAACTGGTCAGAGGGCCTCATTTGGAATCATTAGAAATGGAAATAGACTCCACCACCATGAATGTCACAAGGTATGGTTACAAGAAGGAGAAAAATAATTGGAGTCACTAATGCAGTGAATCTATGATGTCATTGATGTACTTATATCACAGATGATAATACAGAGATTGTATCAGAAATGAAACTAGAACTCCAAACTTATGGTTTGCTCCTCTTTTTATGATATTTGCTGCCTTTATTTTACTAAAGAACAATGATATGATTGAAAAGGTATACCTTAATCAGTGTCAGTATTATCAAATAAAACCCATACTCTCTAAAATAGTGCCAAAGAATACTATACTTATAAAATATATGTGAACAGCTTTGAACTGAACATGAAAAACTTTATTCCCCATTTCATGTTTTAGGAGCTAAAACATTATGCTATTAGAGAGCACAATGCAGACCAGTCAACTATCAATAAAAGAGAAACATGAATTATGAAGGCTGGAGACACAATCCACATACAGTTGTCAGATTTAGTAACTAAAAATATATTATGCCATGTGATTAGAATTTCATAAATAAGTACTTTTTGGTATATCTTATGCATTTTTTGGAATATACTTATGCTAAAAACGTGTTTTGCTATTTTTTGGAGATCCAAATTTAACTGAGCACACTTAATTTTATCTGGCAATCATAAATCTACTAAGAGCTTTAAGAAATGCATAAATCATAACCAACAACATATGATATACATACATATGTAATATTAGTATTAATAATAATATATTCCTAATTTTTTCCAGAGGAGTTACTATAAATATTCAGAATAAAGGCAATTATTTTATTATAAAATTATTATCATAGTTGGCATATTAATTACTCTCTTTCAATATGAACTTTTCCACAAAATTACATAAATAAAAAAGCATAATAGGATTTCATATGCATATATGGAAATTAATTCCATGTAGAGTTTGAATGCATTGGAATTGAACCTCATAAATGTATAATAAATCCTTTAAGGTTCTAGGGTATTTATTGGGCCTTTGGTGAGCTAGAAAATTGAAAACACAGAGTAGGAACTTTCTGGATTCCATAAGCCACTGTGGAAGGAGATGTCCCACTGAGTAGATGTGATAAAGAGATATGGATTCAGTAGTCTCAATAATGTCTTCTCAGTGCTTTTCGGTGCTCCACTGGCAAGGAGACAACAACCAGTCAATTAAATTGTGTTCTGTCTCTCTACAAACTCCAGGCACAGAGCCTGTGACCCCCATGTCAGAACCCAATGTTTAAAGCAAATAAACAAATGGGTAGTTGAGAGAATCCAAAGTTTTAAATATAAATAAGTAAAAATTTAAATTAAAAAATAAAATAAAATAAATATAAGAAATTTGAGTCCTTATGATTTGGTGAATGAAATGAATAGCTAATAACTGTCTGATTCTATCAACAGTTGTCAGTGGAGAGAATTAAAAACAACCAACAGTAACAACAACAACTTTCTCTTCAATATGACCAAGCTATCTGTTAAAGTTGGTTCCCATTAATTGTTTGTTAACTTAATTTATACAGCTGATGCCCAATGGCTGCTGTCTACGGTACAGGCTGGCTCTCTGTGACTATGTAGTGTTCTACTCATGCTGGTGTCTTGCATAGAAACTTGTTTGAATCTCTAATAATCCAAATTTGAAGAAAATTCTCTATGGCTCTAATATCCTTATAATACAAAATGAATACTGAGCTCCCTGTGTTCAGTTCCTGTGTTCAGACTATTGGCTTTCTTGTCAGCAATGGACATGAGCAAGGGTTTGTTTCACCATTTTCATCCGGTCAAAATTTTTGCTTCCGCTAGAGAGAAAGAGGAAGCTGACTCAGCGTTATATGCATTCATTGGACTGGAACATTATATTTTAAATATTTCTTATATTAAAGAAGGCTTGTTTCTAAGTTAAACATTAAATATGTGTAACTTAGGGACACATAAGTATCTTACATATATGTTGGATATTAATTACAATGTATGCTGTAATTATATACAGAATGAATTCAAAAGTAGTGGTAAATAAAAACAGTGGTATAAGTTACAGTATTTTCCAATACAAATAATGATTATCATAATTAATAATACATGTTTCCCCCTCTATCTGAAAATAAAGTGTTTCTGTGAAAACATTCATAAGTCAAAATGCCATAAAATAGCAATTAACATTAATTTACATAGAAAAATGTTTGAGCATTCCAAGACACAAAAAAATAACCTACTAAATTATACCAAATAACACATAAAACCTAAAATAACACTAACATTAGAAAAGCTGGAATACGATGAATCCACAGGCTGTATAAAGCAGAAATAATGAACATACAGTGAACATGCAAGAAGGCTGAGAGAGGGTGATGATGGCGTGTTAGGCTAAGTTGTCTGAGATTGGGGTGGTAGGAGTTTTAGGAGACTGGAGTATAGGAAAGAGAGGCAGACATCACCTATTAACATCTCATCATTGAGTCCATCAGGGCAAGCAGGTTATTAATGTGTCTACACCTTGTTTTATGTCTGTCTGCCTTGATGAAGAAGGTCAGGGTTCTTCGTTTGCAGTGGTAAGGTGGAAGGTTTGAAATAGGATGTATGCTTGACTGCTTAACCTCATGCATTCTTCTATCACACAATTCTTTGTAGGTACTCAAAACATCCTATAAATCTGCCCTAAATCTACATATCATATCAATATTACAGTCATACTTTTCTAATACTTTAGGACACATCTTGCTAGTGAATGCAAAAAATAAATTGAGATAAACACAGATGCTCATAGACACAGTTCAAAGCCATGGCTGCATGATGCTGAGATGCTGCATGTGGTGGGAGGAGATTCCTGGTGACACTCTCACTGCTCACAGTAAATCTGCCTCTGCAATGGCTGCTACAAAGTAAATGCTGAAAGATAATTTCTGTTTTCACCTTTTTTCACAAAAAGTACTCTTTGGGTTTCTTTCGGTTAGCAAAAATAGGCACTAATGTAGGTCTTTTGTAAAAGTGAAATGGCTAAACAAACTTTTGAAAACTAGAGGCCACCTATATATGCTAATTTTTTTTTAATGGAAGAGAATGAGAATATTTATTCTCTTCCTGGCTTCTATTCATTCCATGAATATTTCCCACAAACTTTTCTCCACTTCACAACCCAAAGTCAGGCAATGAGAGAAGCAGACATTGTTTTTTTCACTCCACCAATCAGGAAGTCTTTCAGGGGTATTTTCTAGGTGTTCTGCACTGTGCTACATAAAGCAGAAGATAAAGAATGAGTGTGAAATATGTTGCTGGTATCTAGCAGCTAATGGTCTGCTTATAATATCTGCACAATGACTCTACCTTGTGGTTTGTCGTTTGTATAAAAATCTCTACCTACTGGCCACATAGTGGCCAATAGCAAATGTGGATTCCATTTGGGTAGCTTTGGTGAGAACCACTTAGCAATCCCATCTATCTTTTACCATCAAGAATTATCTATCAAATACTTACCATGTTCCATTGCAAACATGAATATTTGTTTGATTCTGAGAGTGGGTGTATGTGTGCATGTGCACACACATATGTAAGCATGTGCACACACACATAACAAAGAGAGAGGAAAAGATTTAACTTAAATAGCTTCAAAATGAATTTTAATCACAGTAACCTAAAAAGATCAATGTAGCACCCACATGACCTACAACTGTGTGTCTACCCACCAAGGGAAGGGACAATTAAGGGATTCAGAGTGAATATTTGATACAATGTGAAACAGACAACAGGTTAATTGACTATTTAGTATTGTTATTTGTTTGTTCTGTTTGGATTTCCAGTGTTAACTGGTTACCATGATATTCTGTGGATATCATTTAATTCCCAGTTCAGGACAGCACTTAGGCACAGGGAGAATGTGGTTTGTTGATGAAAAACTGACCTGTGTGTAATACTCATGTGGACTTCATTCCTATTAAAATAATATGTTTTATTTAGCCCATGAGTTGGAAATTTTTAAAAATTCCTTTATGCTAAAGTCATCCCTGTTTCTCGTTTCAAAAACTACCCAAATATCTTAGAACCAAAGAGAGGATTCAATCAGCACATTGTCAAACCCTAGAATGTTGATTTGTTAAACTAACATGTTTTTCCTTTGCTTTCTTACACATACCTTTTACTTAGCTATTATCTAGCCAAGTACTTTTCTATTTGAACAGATGGCGGAACCAAGAGGCTGTGACAAATGGGGCTATTCACACCTACTATATGACATCAAGTGAGAAAAAGTTGGCAGCTGAGGTCCATGAAGAACATTGTGGATTTGGTATCTGAAGACCAATGTTCCAATGTCAGTTCTGCTTCTTGCTTGATTGACAGTAGATAGGTCCTTCAACGTCTTCTTGGTCCAGCACTTAGTCTTAAAGATGATGCAAGTCTTACACTGTTGGGAGGAGGGTTGTATGACAAAAGATATATAAAAATGTTTCAAAGGATAGCAACTAAATGATGTTAGAGGAATGCTGCAGTATGGCCTCTGCAACACCATAAACAGGGGCAGAACCACCCCAGAAGTCTTCTAAAGATTCTGTTCAGAACAATTCTGAGTTCTTGTTGCTGATTCCTTAACAATTGCCTGAATCAAGCACAATAAAATTGAAGAGTATTTCTAATTAAAAAGCAATGACAAGAAGATATTGATGGTTGAAAGAATTTGTCAGTAATAAAAATGCATTAGTTTATTCTTTATCAGCTTAAAATACATAAGGTGGCTTAGTTTTAAAATCAAATCTATAATAAAGAATAAGTTGAAAAGTTAAAATTAAATGTGTACTGAAATGTTGGAATATTTAAGGAAATATACTAAACAACTAGAATAATAAAAATCACTGTAATTAAGCATTTAATTATGCACTGAACTTTCTACTAACAGAGTTGAAATTTTAAAAGTAGGAAATGATGTAATTCTCATTATGAAATATCTCAATCTAAAATATTAATATAAGACAACCTTTATTTCTGTGAATAAATTATAAAGACGATTTATCTGTTTTTGTTGAGGTATAATTGACATATAACATTGTATTAGTTTAAGGTGCACAACATAATGATTTGATATATGTATGTATTAAAAAACAATCACCACAATAAGTTTAGTTAACATCACCACACATAGTTACAAATATTTTTTCTTGTGATGAGAAATTTTGAGATCTATTATCTTAACAATTTTTAAATATGAATTACTATATTATTAACTACTGTCACCATGCTGTATGTTAACATCCTTAGGACTTAAGGGTGTTATAACTGGAAATGTGTACTTTTTGACTTTAATCCATTTATTTATTTATTCTTTATTTCTGAGATCCTACTCAAGATATAATGCTACAATTCTCAAGCTGTGGAATAAACACCCCCAGGATTATGGTGATATGCCAAGGGTATACCTAAAGGCACAAATGACTTAAAGCATTAACTTAATTTGAGGTAAATTCCACATGTTTACATGTTTATGTTAAGGCAAACATATGCCTTATGAAATAGCCATGAAATTTTCATTGGTTTTTACTATAAAACATGTCTAGACTAATTGAGACTGGAAAGATGGCAGAGGAGTAAGTGGAAGTCACACTGATCTCCTCCCAGGACCAATCTGGAATTACAACAAAATAGTGGAGAAACCACCTGGAATGAACAAGTGAACAACAGCGAGAGAGAAGACATAGCATTGAACAAAAGAAGCTGCTTCAGCACAACCTGACTGGTAAGGAGTGCTGTGGAGACTCTAGAAGGTTGGCTGGGCACCCACAGGTGGCAGTACCAGAAGGATATTTAAGGGGCCAGTTGAACCACTCTGAGAAAAGTGGGGTCTAAATCATAAGTGGGGACCCCCAGCCTATAACACCAGAGCCCAAAAAGTACACAGATAACAGCCAGCTGAGAAAAGCCGCAGGGTTGCTCTCTGCCAGAGATAGGTGGCTGGAGATGCAAAGAGCCATTTAAAGGGCCAATGCACAAATTTTCATTTGAAGCCACTTACCCTGGGCTCCAGCCAAGGTGGGGACAGAGTGGACTAGAGATGACTAAGGAGAGACTAGTGATAGAGGTTTTGGGGAAAGAACTGAGGGAATAGCTGCTGGGATCCCAGTACTGAGTCATCTACCTGGTAGCAGGAGGTATTTTGCTCAGGCAGACCACTCCCTGGAGTGGTGGCATCCTGAGAGGAAACAATAGCCCCTTCCCCAGGAAGGACTCTGCCTTGGCCCTGTGGTGCTAAAGCCTGACTTCTGAGTGCAGAGTGGCAGCCACAGATAGTAGGTCCCTGGCAAAGGGGAAACAGAGTGGACCAGAGATGTCTGAAGAGAGACTGTAGACAGAGGCTTTGGGGAGAGAACTGAGAGAGTAGCTGCCTGGATCCCGGTGCTGAATCATCCCTGGTAAGGTAGCAGCCATCCTCCTCCTCAGGCAGGCCATTATCCTCCAGCAGTAGCAGCCTGAGACGAAACAATAGTTCTGACCCCAGGAGGCATTCTGCTCCACCATACAGTGCTTAAACCTCCCTGCTGAGAGCACAATGACTAAATTAATAACTGAAGGAGACATCCACAGACAGTAGATCCCTGGAAGTCCTGAACAGAGTGCTTAAGGTCACGTCAGGTCAACATCTGACATCACCACAGGTGGACCCAGAAAGAAAAAATAGCACTAAATACTAGAGTCTACTGAGACAAAATCCACTGTGGTCTTCACCATGATTTGCAATATTTTCCTTACTACATAGCTTTTTAACATTCATTTCTTGTCAATCAAGTTTGTGCATATTAAGTCCCTGGATTTTATACTATAGTTTATATCACTCCTTTCTTATAATAGCCCTAATTTCTTTACAGTCTTATTAATATTGGTTCATTTGCTATTGATTGTGGGATTGCCAGGGGATAGTCATTTTTGGAGATATGGGTTTGTTTCCTGGGCTTTGGGATTTCATTCTGGCACCACCTGTACAACACACAAGACTAGGTGGGCAGAGTGACCCCTAGTCAACCAGCTGAAAGGAAGGACCCACCAAAGAAAGGCCAAACAACAATCAAAACTCACTTACTTCCAGAAAACCAACATAAGCAGCATAAAAGGCATCCCAAGAACATCAAGTTCAGGAGATCAAGGAGACTGCACCACTGAATATCACAGGTCTCCTACCATAGAAGTTCACACCACAAAGTTGGGGAGTCAAAACAGATCAATTTAAGAAGCCCAAACCAAAAAAAAAAAAAGAGTTTTACAATTAATAGGAGGACAAAGAAACAACTCTCAATCCAAAGGAAAGGAAGAATGCTCAGAAATAGTACTAAATGAAACAGAAGCAAGTAAACTGTCAGATACGGAGTTACTATGGTTTTAAGGAAGCTCAATGAGCTCAGTAAGAATTAAACTACAAAAACTACAGAGAAATTATGAGGAACTTACTGCAAACTATATCAGCATGAAAAAGGACATAGAAACTATCAACAAAAGCCAAGAGGAAATGAAGAATACAATTTCTGAATTGAAGGACACAGTAGAAGGAATCAAAAGCAGGCTAGATGAAGCAGAGGGTCAATTCAGTGAGCTAGAGGACAAGGTAGAAAAAAGCTCCCAGAAAGAGCAAGAAAATGAAAAAAAGACTCAAAAAGAACAAAGGGGGGTTAAGGGAAATGCAGGACAATGTGAAACATAATAATGTCCATATAATAGGGACACCAGAAGGAGAACAAGAGGAGCAAAGGATAGAAAACCTGTTTGGAAAAGTAATGATGGAAAGCATCCCTCATCTGAGGAGAGAAAATATCACACAAGTCCAGGAAGCAGACAGTCTCAATCAAGGGCTACCCAAACAGGTCTACTCCAAGACACATCATAATTAAAATAGCAAATATCAAAGACAGAGAGAGAATCTTAAAGGCAGCAAGGGAGAAACAGGAAGTGACGTACAAAGGAGGCCTGATAAGGCTAGCAGCTAACTTCTCAACAGAAACACTATAAGACAGAAGGGATGGCAAAAAATATTCCAGGTAATGAAAGCAAAGGCCTGCAACCAAGACTACTCTACCCAGCAAGGCTCACAATTAAAATGGAAGGTGAAATAAGGAATTTCCCAGACAAAAGAATGCTAAAAGAATACACCACCACCAAACAAACATTGCAAGATATGCTAAAGGGACTATTTGAAGAAGATGAAGAAGAGTGAGAGAGAGAGGAACAAAGGGACAAAAGGGGTAAAATGGCAATGAATAAGTACCTATCCATAATAACCTTAAATGTAAATGGGTTAAATGATCCAATCAAAAGACATAGGGTAGCTGAATGGATAAGAAAACATGACCCGCACATATACTGCCTACAAAAGACCCACGTCAGAGCAAAAGACCTACCTACAAAGACTGAAAGTAAAGGGTGGGAAAAAAATATCCCAAGCAAATGGACAGGAATAAAAGGGTAGCAATACTCATACCAGACAAAATAGACTTCAAAACAAAGACTATAAAAAAAGACCTAGAAGGACGCCTCATAGTACTCAAAGGAAGAATCCAACAAGAAGATATAAACATTATAAACCTATATGCACCCAACATAGGAGCACCCAAATATATACGGAAAATCTTGGAGGATTGAAGGAAGATATGGACAGCAACACACTTATAGTAGGGGATTTTAACACCCCCCTGTCAACAATGGATATATCTTCCCAGTAAAAGGTCAACAAGGATATTGTGGAACTGAATGACGCATTAGATCAAACAAACTTAACTGATATATATAGAACCTTTCATCCCAAAGAAGCAAAATACACATTCTTTTCATATGCACATGAAACAGTTTCAAAGATAGACCACATGATAGAACACAAAACAAGCCTCAACAAATTCAAGAAAATTGAAATCATAACAAACATTTTCTCAGACCACAATGGTTTAAAACTAGAATCCGACCTCAAGGAAAAAACTCAAAAACATTCAAATCATGGAGACTGAATAGCATGTTATAAAACAATGAAGGAGATCAATGGGTCAACAATGAGATTAAGGAAGAAATCAAAAAGTTTCTGGACACAAATGAAAATGAACACACAACAGTCCAAAACCTATGGGACACAGCAAAGACAGCCCTGAGAGGGAAGTTCATAGTCATACAGGACTACCTGAAAAAGATAGAAACATTTCAAATAAACAGCCTAACCCTACATTTACAAAAACTGGAGAAACAACAACTAAGGCCAGAGCAAGTAGAAGGAATGAAATAATAAATACCAGAGCAGAACTGAATGACATAGAGACTAAAAGAACAATTGATAGGACCAATAAATCCAGGAGCTGGTTCTTTGAAAAGATAAACTAAATCAACAAGCCTTTAAGCAGACTCATCAAGAAAAAAGGGAGGGGACCGAAATAAATAAAATGAGAAATGAAACAGGAACAATTACAACCGATAGCACAGAAATACAGAGGATTGTAAGAAGTTACTATGAACAAATATATAGGCCAAGAAATTTGAAAACCTGGGTGAAATGGACAAATTTCTATAAAAATATAATCTTCCAAAATTGAATGAAGAAGAAACAGGAAACCTGAATAGACCAATAATAGCTGGTGAAGTTGAAGCTGTAATCAAAAAGCTCCTGGCACACAAAAGCCTTGGGGATGGCTTCACAGGAGAATTTTAGAAAACATTTAAGGAAGAGTTAACCCCTGTCCTTCTCAGACTATTCTAAAAAATCCAAGAACAGGGAAGTCTCCTAAATTCTTTTGATGAGGCCAGCATCATCCTAATCCCAAAAACAGATAAACACACAACAAAGAAAGAAAACTAGAGGCCAATATTGCTGATGAACATAGGTGCTAAAATCCACAAAAAAATATTGGCAAACTGGATCCACCAATGCATATAAAGATCATACACCATGATTAAGTGGGATTCATCCCAGGAATGCAAGGATAGTTCAACATTCACAAATCAATAAATGTAATACATCACATAAACAAGGGGAGAGATAAAAATCACATGATTATATCAATACATGAGGAAAAAGCATTTGATAAGGTATAGCACATATTTATGATGAAAAACACTCAGCAAAATGAGAGTAAAGGGGGGCATACATCAACATAATAGAGACCATATATGAAAATCTTACAGCCAACATCATGCTCAATGGGAGAAAACTAAAAGATCCCCCACTAAGATCAGGAACAAGACAAGAATGTCTGCTTTCACTGCTTCTATTCAACATAGTATTGGAAGTCCTAGCCATGGTGATTAGACAAGAAAAATAAATAAAAGTCATCCAAATTGGATAGGAGGAAATAAAACTGTCATTGTTTGCAGATGACATGGTAGTGTACATAGAAAACCTTACAGACTCCACCAAAAAACTACTCAACCTAATAAGCGATTTTGACAAAGCAGCAGGATATAAAGTCAATATTCAGAAATTGAAGGCATTTTTGTACACCAACAGTGAAATATCAGAATCAGAAATCAGGGAAAAAATCCCATGTGCTAGAGCAACAAGAAAAATGAAGTACTTAGGAATAGACGTAACTAAGGAAGTAAAAGACCTGTACTCAGAAAACTACACAGCACTGAAGAAAGAAATTAAGGAAGACACAAATAAATGGAAGAATATACCGTGTTCATAGATTGGAAAAATTAACATCTTCAAAATATCCTTATTACCCAAAGCAATTTATAGATTCAATGCAATCCCTATTAAAATACTAATGACACATTTCACAGATACAGAACAAACATTTCAAAATTTTATATGGAACCATAATCAACCCCAAATAACCATAGCAATTTGGAGAAAGAAGAACAAAGTAGGAAGGATCACAATACCTGATATCAAACCTGTTACAAGGCCACTGTACATCAAAAAAGGCTGGAACTGGCATAAGAACAGAGACATAGATCAATGGAACAGAACAGAGAGCTCAGAAATAAACCCATGTCTCTATGGTCCATTAATATTCAACAAAGGGGCAGAAGGATAAAACAAAGTAAAGATAGCCTCTTCAACAAATGGTTTTGGGACAACTCGACAGCTACATGCAAAAAATGAAACTTGACCACCAACTTACACCATACACAAAGATAAACTCAAGATGAATAAAAGACTTAAATACAAGTCATAACACCATAAAAGTCCTAGAGGAGAACATAGGCAGGAAAATCTCAGATATCCTACACAGCGATATTTTCACCAATATGTCCCCTAGAGCAAGGGACATAAAGGAAAGAATAAACAAATGGGACTTCACCAAAATAAGAAGCTTCTACAAGGCTAAAGAAATCATCAGCAAAATGAAAAGGGTACAAATTGTATGGGAAATATATTTGCCAATGATACCTCAGACAAGGGTTTGATCTCCAAAATATAGTAAGAACTCACATGACTCCACCCCAGGAAGACAAAAGAAATCCAATTAAAAAATGGACAAAGGACCTGAACAGACACTTCTCCAAGGAGGACATACACAGGGCCCAGAGACATATGAAAGGATGCTCAGCTTCACTAGCCATCAGAGATGCAAAGTAAAACCACAATGATATACCACTTCATACCAGTCAGAATGACCATCATAAACAAATCAACAAACAAGTACTGGTGAGGTTGTGGAGAAAAGGGAACCCTAGTACACTGTTGGTGGGAATGCAGACTGGTGCGGTCAATGTGGAAAACAGTTTGGATTTGCCTCAAAAAACAAAAATGGAACTGTGTTTTGGGCCATAAATTCTACTGCTGGGATTATACCCTAAGAATCCAGAAACACCAATTCTAAAGAACCTGTGCAGTCCAATGTTCACAGCAACACAATTGTTGGAAGCAACCTTAGTGCCCAACAGTAAATGAGTGGATAAAAAACTATGGTACGTTTACACAATAGAATGTTATGAAACAGAAATGAAGAAGGAGCTCCTACCCTTTGCAATTGCATGGATGGAATTGGAGAGCATTATGCTAAGTGAAATAAGCCAGGTGGTGAAAGACAAATACCATATGATCTCACCTATAAGTGGAACCTCATCAATAAAACAAACAAGCAAGCAAAATACAACCAGCTACACTGAAATAAAGAACAAACTGACAGTACCAGAGGGGCGGGGGAGTGGGATAATGGGGAAAAGAAGGGGACGGGTCCTCAAGGAACACATGGACACATGGACAAAGCCAAAGGGAGGAAGGATTGAGGATGGGAGGTGGGGGAGGGGAGGGGAGGAGAAAGTAGTGACAGGAAGATGGAGGCAATTGTTCTTGAACAACAATAAAAAAAATTTTTTTAAATTATGTCCAGAAATATCTTGTTCTGGTGAACCTGAACTTCGATCAACAGGGGCAAGTTTATACTACTCTGTTGAGGGTGCCCTTTTGTAGAATTTTCTGACAGTCTTACATAATGACAGTGTCTTCAATAAGAGTTTCAGAGAAAATGCTAATGTTTCCCCCATGAAGTTATATATGTCCTCCATAAAAATCCATGGCAGAACACTAAATCTTAACTAACAATGGAGGATATTCAAGGAGCCACAACAAGGAAGCTTATTTTGGAACAGGTTGCTTGTACTCTAACAACAAGGAAACAGAACTTTATCTCAAAATGTGGTACATGCATCAGAAAACCCTGAAAACGCTTATTAATATGAAGACATTTAGAGTATATCCATGGCCCAAAGGGTGATTGGTTCTGGAGCAGAAACAGGAATTTCCATGGGAACTTATGTGAGGAGTGATGTATAGACACGCTAAAGTTTTCAAACAATTTAAAATGGTTGAGTGATTGAAATTCCCCTAGTCTAGCTTTCCTGTATATCACTTTTCTCAGCCGGTCTTTTCATAAACCATGTTGGCAGCTGAACTCCTAACAGTTTTTAGAACTGAGGGAAGGGAGCACTGTACATTTTGAATACCAAAACTCTAGGTGGACAATTTATTGTTCTACTGAAGATATTGAGAGCCTGATTTAGCCTCACTTATTTGGAGAATCAGTAACACACCCCTGAGAAGGGTTACAAGGCTCACCACAAAGAGAGACCCTTATTGCTAAACCACTCTCTCAATCTGTTTAAGTGCCTGAAGAAATATTTAAATGAACACCATACTTCTGGTCATCCATTCCTTTCACCAAAATCAAATTCCCCAGGTTGTTATGAGATTGCATTCTAAAGTGAGGTCTTATTGTCTATTAGTTTTGTATCAGACTTTCTCAGAGTAGATCTTTTTACAGACTTTAATTTATTAATTTGCAGATTTTTTAATAGAAAGGCAAAAATGAAGTTATTTTAAATTTCTTTTGAACTTATTGGACCAGAGAATCTATGTGTCAGGCAGCATCTTAGAAGATCAATTTCTGTAGTCCCTTGCTACTCAAAAGTAAGATTCAGAAATCAATGTGGATCCATATAAACAGCCCCCAGGAACTTGTCAGAAATGTAGCATCCCAAGCCTTCACTCCAGAATTACTAAAACAGTGTCTGAAGTTTAACAAAACGGCCAGGAGATTTGTATGCACATTAAAGTCTGAGAAGCAAAGCTATAGAACACATTTTGAGGACCAAGGCCAAGGACAATGACAGACATGGTTATAACCTGGAAAACTTCAAGAACCAATCTTATAGTTCATTCACGTTGGTTCCTGAGAGACTTCAGTGTTGTTTCCAAGGAATAGCTGTCCAGTGCAGGGAGTTTTCACTAGTAAAATACATTTGAAGCCTGCATGCACAGCAACACATTCTGCAATGGAGAAAAGTGCAAATCTGGGCTATGGTTTGTAGGTTTCTTAGTCTTGGGACAGTTTGATTTGCACCAAATATGTCCCATGGAGACAGAGATACTGAAAGAATTAGAACTTTGCCTGTCATTTGAATCAGCAGAGAAAGAGCCCATTTCCCAACTGCAGCTGAGAACACATCATCTCCTCATAGCTGACAAATAATCAGAGATTTTCCAAATTACTATTCCCAAGCCACTCTAAATCCCAAGCACAGATTCTGAATCAGGTGCTTGTGAAATACAAGCAGGGCTGGAGTTGGGAAGGAAAGGACGAAGTTTGAGCCTTAATAAGCAAAATGTACATGTTAATAAAAGCCATGCACAGCCTCAAGTCCATGTAAGGTATGGATCAACCAGCAAGAGCAAGGTTCCCATCGGAATCTTCCCAGCACATAGCCATGACTCATGCCCAGAGCCATCTTGTCCCTGCAAGAAAAGCATAAATCATCATCCATTCTTGAAAATGATGCCAAAAGTGCATTTTATTCAAATGCATTCCTTAAAATAATTGCTGAGAAAATAATACAAGAGTATTCAACTGACAACTGACTCTTTAGTGTTCACATCTGGAGGGAAAAATGTGTCATGGAGTGATTAAGTGGATTCTAGAGATGCTGGGAATTCCTAAACACACGAAAGTCCAAGAACAGCAGAGTTTGATTCATGATTCTGAGGAGGGAACTGTTGTGTCTTGGTCACACTTACAAAGAGGTCTCCTAATTTTTATAATGCTAACTTTATTGTGTTTTTCTTCCTTTGTTTTCTTCTGCTTTCATATTTTAACCAAGAGCATCAGGAAAAATTTTGTCATGAATTCCTATAAGCTTTCTCTCCTCTCTCTCTCTCTTTCCTATACTATTTCCACCAGCATTCAAGCAAGCTGAGGACCATTTCACAGTCATAAAAAACCATCTTTGACTCTGTTTCTCCTACTATATCCCCTCTTAAACTACCCTCATTAAGAATCATACTAATTTTAGCAACCATTTATTGAACCTTATAGTGGATACTAGAGGTGTCCCAGCCAATGCCTTTTACAAGACTGGTATACCTGCCCTCTAAGAAGCTACAAGTGTTGGCTGTTAATAGGTCACAGATGTCTCCTTTTCCAGAGAATTCCTTTTGGCAAAATGGCAGCCATTTGCCCAGGAGGTCACAACCCACTCCCATCCCAGGGACAGATCCCTGCCAATGACTGGGGACATGAAGAAAGCAAAAGGCCAGCCAGTCACATCCAGGTTGGAACAACCCCATAATGTAATTCATATTCCAGAGTTTCCACTGGATAAATCTAAAAACAGAGTCCAATACAGATTATATCATGGCCTCTACCTTATCAGCTTCCTTCATGCCACTTTCTCCTGAAAACCTTACTCTAATAAATTACTTCTACCTGAATCCCTTTCATAGTATCTGTATTTAGAGATAAAGACCCAAGTCAAGCCATAGTTCTATGTTTTACAGATACAATGTCTTCACATATTAATTTCATTTAACACTCAGAAATACCCTATTTGGGAAGGCTATATAACTGAGATGACTAGAGACCAGAGTTGACAGGTGTTCTTCTGCTTTCTAAATATGATCTATATTTATTATGCGAAACTGCTGCCTTAGACATTTGTAGTAACAAGTTCATCATATATCACCAATGAAAGTAAAATTACAAATTGCATAATTTGAATGTATGTGTCCTCTCCATGTTAACATGTGCAACAACAAACAAATGATGCACGGTGTTTCCCTGACATAAAGTTATACTTTTCTATTAGGGAAAAAGGAGGAGAAAGAAGAAAAAGACATGAAAGTAAAAGAAAGAAATGAAGAAAGAAGAAAGGGTAGAAGGGAGGGAGGGAGGGAGGGAGAGAGGGAAGGAAGGAAAAAAGACATTTAAAAAGAAAAGGCCACAATAGATACTTGTTTTAATAGGCTTTTATCCTCTTAGGTGACCCTGGTCTTGCTTCTTAGCTGAAAATGCACTGCTGGTCATTTCTTTCTCCTTTCTACTTCTTTTCAACGTGGAGCAATTGGAAGTGTTTTAATCATGGGCTGAGCTTCAGTGCAGAGCTTGGCTGAGAATCACTTTTCTACTAAGAATTGTGAGGAGTTTCCAGGGAGGGCTTGTAAACTAGTTATCTCTGTTGATGACCACATCTGCGTGCACATCTGTGGTACAGAAACATTCCATGTAATAAAGTGTATCTTGTGTTCTGTGACTTTCTGCCATGTGGGCTTGTCTTTCCCACCACATTCAAGACGCCCTTTTTTTTATTAAAAAGAATCAGAATGTAGAGAGTGATACCACGCCCATAGGGTGAGGAGGACTTTCTGTTTTTCATTTTGTGTCCAAGCAAGGATAATGCCATAAAACTTATTTTATGATTTTTTAAAACTTCTAAGATGATCTCACTCTAAAGGCATCAAGGATGCAGAATGCCTACTATGCGCCAGACATAGGAAGAGCACTGAATATTTTATATCACCTCAATGGAATTTCACAACAAACATTGCATTAGGCATTCTGGTCCCCATTTCCCAGAGGGGGAAACTGAGAGCCAACGGGATAAAGTCTAAGGTCAGGCATGGCATCTAAGAGATAGAGAAGCTCAGCTACAGAGTTAAGCCTGCAGGATTTCTGAGCCCAAAGTCTACTTTAACAAAAGCACAGATGGTGACTTCTCTGGGGCCCATCACCATCTGGATAAGAGAACACTTTTTCACCTTGAAGAAGTGACAGTTGTAATGGTTATTTGCCTTTAAAATGTTCACTCTGCCCAGTTCTTCGAATTCTATAGAGATCTACCAGCCTTCCAAAGAATATGAAAAGAATCATCATGTAGTACAGTATATTCCCAAACCACAAGACGAGGTAAGTAAGGCTGGAAGAATGAGAAGCATGGAAAATGGCCTACTATAACAAGGATTACTCAAGATGACTACAAGGGAAAAAAAGAATGCCTTTGGAAGAATATTTTGTTTGAGCTCTTGGATCTGAAGAAGCTGGAAATAAATGCATTCATTCCCAAAGAATTTGGGCCCCCAAAGCTATAACTTGGTCTTCCTAGGAACCTGATATCCACAGGCATCTGCCCAGAACAGTGACCTTTGACTTCATCACTGTTTTCAGTAAATATGGGAAGAAGATTATTTAAAGGAGTTTGAAAAAATGGTTTATTTTTAAAGAAGAGCAGAAAGCATGCCAATCAGTCAACTAAAAAGGTATCATGTTTGAAATTTAATCATCAAATGGGGGTAGGACTAAATGATTTCCAAGTTTACTTTTAATGATATTTCAGAATTTTAGGACATATTAGCCAGAAAATGTACCTGATAGATAGCAATAGATATTAATGGGGCTACAAACATTTACAAAGAAGCTCAATTATCCTCTAAACCTAGTATTGACAAATGTTATTTATGTTATTTTCTGAACAGAAATTATTTTATTTCCTTGATATAAATTATACTGCAAATAACATAACTTTCTCTCTTCTAGTTCCAAAAATAAGCAATATGATTTATGGGCTAAAGTAGCCTAGCTTATAAGTAAATGGAAATAAAGAGTAGTGAATGCATTTTTAAAAGACATTCAGAGTTATCACAGACATTGTTGTGAAGATAATAGGTGGTCATTTTGGAAAACGCCTGTGTGAAACCTGTTAGTGATACAGGTAGATTATACTTAGAAGATATTCCCATGATATAGTCTAGAAGCAGATGAATGCTTTGATTTTAGGATATTTATATTTCATGCTTTTTGAATTAAATAATTAAGTACAATTATAGCATCTGTTGCTTTTTGCTCCATCATTCTGGATCTAATTTTAAGCAAGTGTTGGATCAGAACATTTGAAATTGCTGAAACCTTCTGCCTATCAACAAAGTAATAGGTATGAAAACAGTGGAACTTTACCAGCTACTTATGAACTCTCTAGCTCAATTGTCTGACCTATATCCATGAACAGTCAGCAGAAAACCTTGGCTTTATCTAGGAGGTCAATATGGAACTGGCTATAGGAAGCACTGGAACAATAAAAGACAGAATTTGAAGAAATGTCTTAGGAGTGTTTCCCTTTGTTGGCTTTGTTCTAGGAATATCTTAGACATGCTCCATACATACCCCTGTGACTTCCACAGCCAGGGGAGTTCATAGACTTACTGAGGCTATAATTTTAAGCCCCAGATCACAAAAAGGTTAGAGAACATACCCATGGTGGCATGACAGAGACATGACAGAATCAGGATTTGAACTAGCTCATATGACTTCATGGTCCATACTTTTTATCACTTCCTTCCATGGGTTAGAATCTATAGGTTTGGATGATCCAAGGCCAGGGGATAGAATATCTCCTCATCGAATCACAGCATTTGCCACCTAGAAGGGATGGATACACTAATGCCTATAACAACAGGGTATCTTTGGGGTTAGCGGAAAATATCCAGGTCAAATTAAAGCAGACAATAAAATTAGTATGTGAAACGAAATATGAGGTTATGTTCCTTCCAGAAAAATTTAAGAGCATTAGTGAGAACCACATTTCAGAAAGAAGATAGATGCCTTGAAATTGATTTACATCACTTTAAAACTATGTGTTTAGAAGCACCTCTGTGCCTCCCAAGAATTCAAAGAAATACACTAACAATTCCTCTTAATAATGTTTCTACTTGTACCTTCAGTAATTATGAATAAATCATACTTACCAAAATGTCCTCAAAATGTTTTTCTCTCCCTTGGTTCAGATCTCAATCACATCAGCTGAGGAGAAAAAGAATGCAGGGAAATTTCCCACCCTGGGCCCTCACTGGGCGAGGACTGCTAGTCAACTCTGGCGTAGGTTTCATGACAACAGAAGCACAAAGATAAGGTTGCCAGCTCTCAGTTGACACAATGAATGTAAGGGAGGAAACTTAACTGATGATATGAGAGCTGGAGCCCGGATGTAGGGTTTCTATAACGAATTTCTATTTTTCTTCTGGGAAAATTGAGCATTGTCAGAAAATACTAGAACAAATGTAGCGTACTTTTCAGTTGGAAATATAAACATTTCTTCATTCATTCATTCATTTATTTACTTATAGAAACAAAGTAGCTTAATTTTGAGGGACTTCCATAAAGATATTTTTCTAGTACTCTTGTTCCCCACACCTGTTACAGTATATAGAGCTGTAGTCCTGAATTGGAAGGAACAAATCAAAGTCAAAACAAAACTTCTAAAGGTGAAAGCACAAGCATTAAAAGATACAATAATAGTAACTATTTCCTCTTGTTTCTTTCTCCCTCTCTTTCTCTTTCTCCATCCATCCTTGCATTCCTCTCTCTCTCCCCCCTCCTCCCCTCACACATTTTTTTAATCTCATATTTTTATGATACACAAAGGAATGCCTGCCTTCATTTTGTCCCAGGTCCAACTGGCTTACACAAAGATAAAGAGAATTTTCATTTATTTGGCTTTATTGAGGTATATTGACAAATTTGTAATGTATTTAAAGTGTACAACTTGATATTTGATGTACGTATACATTATAAAAAGATTCCCCCATGTAATTAACACATCTATCACTTCATATATTTACTGTTTATTTATTTATTTAGTGAGAACATTTCAGTTTTACTATCTTATCAAAGTAGCAAATTTCAGTTGCAGAATACACTGCTATCAACTATGTAGACACCATGTTCTACATTAGATCTTCAGAACTAACTCATCTTATAGCTGAAAATTTGTACCCTTTAAGCAACACCTCTCTTTCTGTTTCATCCCCCAGACCCTGGTAGCCACCACTCTACTTTCTGTTTCTCTTCAGTACTGCTCTTTTAGATCCCACATATAAGTGTTACTATGCAGTGTTTGCCTTTCTGTCTGACTTATTTCACTTAACATAATGTCCTCCAGGTTCATCCATGTTGTAACAATAACAAGATTTTCTTCATTTTTAGGTTTGAATAGTTTATATAGATATAACTTGTATCTGGCTATGTAATATGAAAAATGAAGACATTTATTAAAGAAGATACAAGGTACATTGTACATAGGACTATGACACCTTGGTCTCCTTCAAAGTAGGCATGTTGGGACCTCACACAGTTCTTCCAATTGCCATCAGCTGCCCTGTTGTATTTTCCTGAACCTCATCGATGGTCTGAAATCGCTTCCCTTTCAAAGGCGATTTTAGTTTGGGGAAAAGTCAGAAGTCGCAGAGCACCAAACCTGGGAGGTAGGGGGGCTGAGTCACCTGGGTGATTTGATTTTTTGCCAAAAAACTCTGCACAAGACATAATACCTGAGTAGGCATGTTGTGGTGACGAAGCTGCCAATCACCATTGCCCATAGCTTCAGCCTTCTGAACCATCTGAATAATTTCTTCAGAGGAATGTTCAAGCTTAACACAAAATCTGATGCAGATTTCTTGCACCACTCATTCAGGCATTTTGAAAGAGATGGTCACACAGTACACCTGCTCACTCAACCACATCTACTGCCTCCACTGATGAGTACAGTGAAGTCACCAGTGTTCATTCATGAGCATTCCAATCCATTCTCCTTGCCTGTCAATTTACACTGATGTGCTGCAAACCATTCTTGTTATATTAACAATGGTTGGACTTTTTCCAGACAGACTACATATCTCACATCTTTTTTATTTGAATATTTAGGATTTTTTACCCAAATACTTTGACTGTTGTGGATAGTGCTGCAATGAATATAGGGATGAAGATATCTCTTTAAGAAAATGACTTAGCTTTATTTGGCTACATACCCACAGGTGGGATTGCTATAAGGAGAACCTTATTTAGGTGAGTGCAAATAATCTTCACGATGCTCAAGTCATTCTTGGCAATGTCCATTCTACCCAAAATTTAATGGGTGTCTCTGTTTCCATAACATTGTCCTCTCAAAAGTTAGCCCATTTTTCAACTGTCTGAATTAATACACCTTTTTCCTGCCTTGTTTTTCAAATACTTGATTATAAACAACATAGAACCACACAGTTCTCTACTCATCACAAAAGAAACAGTGTTTCTTATGTCATTCCATATCTTTCTTGGTCCAGACAAGTTTTAAATGAGTCAAGTCATAGTTTCTACTGTACATTTCATTAGAAATAATCTCTGTACCATAGAACTTTTTTTTACCACTTGTTACTGTTTTCTAATTTTTTAATTGAGAGAGAGAGAGAGAGAAAGAGACAGAGAAAGAGAGATTTGTTGTTTCCCCTTATTTATGTATTTATTGGTTGCTTCTTGAATGTGCCCTGACCTGGGATTGAACACACTACTTTGGTGTACAGGGAATATACGCTAACCAGCTGAGATGCCCAGCCAGGGGTCTACCACTTGATATTTAGCCTATGCTTTCATTTGCTTTATTTCATACCTAATCCTTAAATTTTGTCTAATGCCAGTACAATAAAAGAATAAACTATTCCTGATAATTACCACTTCATTTTTAGGTGCAGGCAACCTCTTTTATATCCAGTCTAATTACATTACATAATTTGTCTCTATCCTTAAAACACATCTACTTCCATGTCTCCCCCGATCACCACTTTGATCTTCCAGTAGTTGTCTCAGTTTTTATTCTTGGCAAAGCTTTGAAAAAGTTGTGAAATATCACAAGCAAAAGACTTAATTATTTCAATTCTAATGGGACTGCCCATGAATTCCATGCAGATATGTAAACATTGCCCAGATCACGAGATTCCTTTCCATGTGTTTACCTGCTGAACCAAGCCCTTATTTGATAATTATTCGTTTGTCTCTAAGTATTGGGCAAACCATGAAATGCCATTTACCTTCAAATTTGAGAAATCAGAATGCTTTATACCTGGGGAGAAACATAGTGAATTCTGCAAAATTTCAGTGATTTTCCCCTAGCTTGTGAATTTTAAATAACACGTAAATTGTTTCTTATACATGTCATGGCTCACATTTCCCCCTGTATCTCTCGATGCAGCAAGTAGGGAGGTAAATTAAATAACATGTTGACTTAAAGCCAAGCAGAAATTACTTGTCCACTGCATGAGAAAACAAAACAAATTTCTAAAGGGAAGTTTAAAAAGCCCCACAGTGTTATTGAATAAAGTTTCCTGCCTTGAGGACCAATATAGGTTGAAGATAGGAATAAATTCCTTAGTTGGCAGCTTGGCAGTCCCAGAATTGAATGAAAAAAAAAAATGAGCAAACACTGAAGGACAGTGCTGATGCCTATAGAGAAAAAAATTCATATATATACCCACATACAATTTTAGCTATCTGTTAGCTCAATCAGAAATCAGTTTGTGCACCTAAAATAAGTGAGGACAGGTGGTTGGTTGGCACACAAATGAAAGGATATTAAGTAAAGCCAGGAGCCACTGAAAGCAAGATGGATGGTGCAAGAAGTGAGCTCTGTTCTGGGGACCATATGAGAGTTGTTATTTGCATTCAGAATCCAGGTAGAAATACAGGATGTGAAAAGGCAGGGTGGGAATCTGGGGACGCAGACTCTGGTGCATTTAAAAAAAATAAAAATTACAATCTTCTTATGCAATCCTTTTAAGATTCCAATTCAAACAAACTCACCAACTCACCTTTTATTGGTCATTCTTTCCTGCTTATTGCTAATAATGAGAAGAGTTTGTTTTATGTGGAAAGACCATTTACCAGCTGTGTGTCTTTGGCAAGATGTACAACTATTCCAAATGTTTCCCTATCTATAATCACTTGAAGATAAAACATATAAAGGATATAAAATCAATTGAAAACTGTTATAGAAGTTTTTATTGCAATGTGTATTGCCATTATTTATTAAATATGAAATGCAAATTCTGTTATTTGCTTAAAAGAAATAACTCACTTAAAAAAAAAGCAGAGTAAAAGTGTGAAGGCAAGTGTCTAAAGTTTAAGAAGTAATTATTTTCATTTTCCCCTAATCTGAAGTTGGTTTTAAACCCCCCTTACCCATCAAACTCCTTACCTTAGTGGAGACACAGAGTCGAATGTCTTCAAAGATGAAGTATCGAAGGCAGGTCAGCAAAGGAATCTGTTGGATTGACAGACAGCAAGGAAGACCTTGCTCCAGACAGAGGCCTGAGGAAAGGTGAGAACTGTGAGGGATAGACCTGTGCCCAGCCGAAAGAAGGAGCAGAGGAAAGGGAAAAGCATGTTGGTGGAGGTTCAGTGGTTTTTCATCCTATGTGGACCAGTGAATGAAGGAGCATCCTCATCTTCATGCAACCTCTGGTGGTAAAGGGCTGCCTACATGCAGGGTTCCCACCAACTATGGAAGCTTTCCATAATGACAGAATCTATTTCAACACATGTGACCTCATGCTTTCCTTAGTCCTTCCACAGTTTTGGGAGCATTTGCAGGTAATTCTTCCATTAAAGACAAATTTATTCATATCCAACACAGTTTTTGTTCAAGGGAAGAAATGTTTTCCAGCTGCCTACAGGGAGTTTGCCCTTGTGTACAAAGACAACAAAAAACAAACAAACAAACAAACAAAATGCCCAAAGTTCTAGAAGCAGGGGATCTGAAAGAGAACAAAAGATCAGAGAAAAGATTGTATTTCCAACTGTGACTAAAATTCCTAAGATTTATACACACATAGCTTATCACCTGAGCACAGAGTTGAGCAGCCACTATAGACCCAACCAGCATGATCTCTAAACACATTCCCACACTCAGGCTAGATTGGACCCCCTGAGCTCCCTCACTGTTTTACTTTCAATCCATTGTATCCATATTAACCTTCTGCACAAGGACGAGAGACTGTAGAAGAGGTGAAATACACTCTCTCCCCTAAGGTCTCTCACTACCAGAACCTGCCCCTCCCCCAACCTTCTCTTCCCTGACACGGATGAAGAGGATGCAATTTCCTCATGTCCTAGGCAGAGGCAGGCAGTGAGTCTTACTTCCACATAGTCTCAGGAAACACATTAATAGTCATTTGGCTCTCAACCATATCCCCTTGGAAATCCCCATGTGTGCCTTTCGCACAACTAAAAATAGAAGAAATAAAGGTGCTTTTCTTTTGAAATAAACAGGCCATTAATTTGCTTGTCTGATAGGTGATGCCAGAGTATATATCTGTTCACAGGTATGACTGCACTCCCCAAAAACCTACCTGTGAGCACAGTCATCTCATTTCTGAGTAATGATTACATTAAGGTAAATATCTCCTACCAAGGGTTTCTGCATGGTATCATCATTTAGCTCTGAGGTTTGTCTTCATTTCAACAGTCATGTAAAAGGAAGTCTTTCTGTTGTGACATTTTTATTCCAATTTTTTCCTAGAATTTTTGTTCTAGGGTGTAAGTCTCAGTGGAGTCAATTAGGAGACCTTAGTGGCAGAGAGCTATATTATTCTGGCAAGTATATTTCTCCCTTTCTTATGGAAACAAGATTCTAATAATGCTGCATGAAACTATCTCAACCTTATTCACATTCCATATGACTTGAAGAAGGTATAAACCTAGGTCTGGCCAATCAGCATCTTCCACATATAATTGCTATTATGGGTTCAGGAAAATCATGTGACTTTAGTGAGTGCAATCAAAGTTAATCTTACTACTTTTGTTGAAAAAAAAATCTAAGAACCATTCCATTTTTTAACTGAAGTTACTGAAGGGATACACTGTACACAGGAAGGTGCTGGAAGCCATTTTGCCACCATAGAGATACAGTCTGTTTGAAAATGAAAGCAACTCAGAAGAAAACAGAGGGACAATGGCATTTTGTCAGTCCTTAGATCCAGCCATGCCTGAGGCCAAGCTACTTTTGATCTTTGCACTTCTGCAGAGCATCTTTATGGCTTCGTTCTCAGTTCAGTTTCAGCCAATCCATGTTAGATTTTCTGTCACTTGCTACCAAATATGTTCTGTTTTCAAATCTTCCCTTCTTTGATAATGCTTCACCTCCATCTAAGACTTTATCAGCAATGTTCTCATTTTGCCACTTAAAGTTATGCCTGGAAATCAGATAACAGTACTGAAAATGACCCATAAGCTATGACATTCATCACTAGCTGAACTTCAGCTTCCAATAAATAGAGGAAGTTGGATCACAATTAAAGCACACAAAATCATTTCCAATATGAAGACTCTTTGGGACAACTCCATTCTTTTTCGCTCCAGAGACAGAGAAGAGTTTCTTCTCAGTTGTTCTGATTGGTTAGACAAAAGTACAACAGAATGAAACTATGAAGTCGAGGTTACTATAGAAAATACTACCAATAAATTAGAACAGAATGATAAAATGAATATGCTATTAGTTGGGTTTTTGTAAATCACCACTTGAGTGTTTATTAAGTGTTGGAGTTAAGTTTAATTACATTGGGTGAAGAATTTCCATGTGGTAAAAGTGAGACTAATGTAGCCAAGAAGCAGTTGGAAGTCACACAGATTTGTTCTTGGCTTTCCAATGGGTGTGGAAAGAGTAGACAGACTAAAAACACAACTGGAACTCTGGCCCAGTTCCTAAATATTAGCATAGAGGGGTGTGCTCTCCATGCAGAGGGTGTCATCAAGTAACCAGAAGAAGAAATACTTGGGGAAAAGAAAGAGGGTGGGGGAGGAGTCCCTTTCACTCTAGTTCTCCAATGTCAAGGAGACTGGCTGGGGATCAACAAAGATCCTCTAAGAATGCTTCTATTTCTTGTTTTTTGGCTAGTTACCCAGAGCAGATGTGAAACGTTTGCTATGATTAGGAAATATTTTGCATGTGAGAATGTGAATGCTACAATCCTCAACTCAGCCAAGAAAACTTAATAAAGGGTGAAATTTTACTTCTTTAGGGAGGAGCAACAAATGTTTTAAAAAGCGTTGGTTAAAATAAACACCAAATTCCAAAGGAGAGATCCCAACTCTGATGATGTACAGCACCGGCCAGTTTATTACTGTGGAAAAACTTACTCAGGCGATGAAGCCCACCTCACCCTTTTATTAATGTTTTCAAATCTCCTATTATCAATGACATACACATACTCATCCCTTACTATCCAACTTTTCTTTTATTATTGGATGAACCAGAAATTGGTGACACAGTGTGTCCTTTGTTAGCAAATAATAAATGAGAAAGTGATTTGATGTCATTAAAAATGACAAGGCTTTTATTTTACAAATGAAACCAAGTTATCAATGGCTAAAAAATCATAGAAATCGAAGAGTACACTTGCATTCTGGTTCTCCATTATAGTCAGCAGTCTGACTTTCATTAAGTCATTTTACTTCTCTAAGCTTCAGTTTCCTGTCGTGTCAAGGAGAGAGCTAGATGATATCAGCATTTCCCAGAGTGTGTATTGTAGAAACTAGTTCTGTGGGATGTAAATGAATTGTCAAAGCAAAGGTAGGAATTAGCTAACCAAACAAGACAAAGGAAGGTATTCAAGTAGAAATAATGTGTGTAAAAGTACACAGATATGAAAAAGTTTTTACTCATCCATTCCACAAATATTTATTGAAATCATATTAGGTGCCAGGTGTTGAGGACTCAGTGGTCAGAAAGGCTGACAAGAAACTTGCCTTAAAAAAGTTTATATTCTTGTGGGATTAGAGATTAAACAAATAATTAAAATAAAATCAATTATTCTGAATAACATGAGAGAGAAAGCACAGAGGCTCCTATAGAAGACCAGGATAAGGGGATTAAGAAAGGGCTTTTGGAAGAAGTTATGTTTGAACTCAGACCTAAAGGGTAACAGGAGAGATCCAGGGAAGGAATGTAGAAGATGCACATTCCAAGCAAAGGGGACGTTATGGGTAAAGGGCATGGGACTGGAAAAAAAAAATGATGAGTTTGAAAAGCTTGAGCTTGAAATTCAGTATGAGTCAATTTGGTGTGAGAGGGTGAAAGTAGAAGGAAATGAGCTTTAGGGTAAATGGGGGAAGATCATGTATCTTAGGAAGAATGCACAATAGTTTGGATTGCATCAAACAGAAAATAAGGAACACTAAAAATTTTAAGCACCTGAGTAAAATGACTATATTTTTATTTTAGAATAGTGGCAGTAGCAACTGTAAGAAGATTTATTGAAGAGGAGCAAGATTAGAACAAATTATACTAATTGGGAGGCTCTGGTCTTCTGACTGTGGCAGTGGAAATGGAGAAATGAGGAAGAATGTGAAAATTATTCAAGGTAAAGTTGGAAGGTTTGTGTCTGATTAGATGTTGGCAGTGAATCAGATGGAAGAATCTTGGTTAACACCTGTATATTCCATTTGGGCCACAAGGTGGATCACAGTACGATAAACCAGAATATAGATTATAGGACAAGGAGGAGGAAAAGAAAGAGGAAATTGAGAAATAAAGCTGAGTTCTCTTTGGGATGTGTCCATCTTTTTATTCCATTGTACACTTAAAATAGAAGTATTTAGATACACCAAGGAGGTAGGATGGAATCTGAATATAAATTTGAATACCTTAATTTATGGATAACCATGAAGTCTTGGAGTGGCTGAGATGAGTCAAAGAGGACACGAGGAGTAAAATATAAAGAAAGATGAGGCTGAAACCAAAATGGAGGGAGCAAGCGACCTGGAAATTGGTTGAATAGCTAAGAAATCATAATTAATGCAAAGAACACATCAATACATGCAGAAATAAAAAGTAAGCACACAAAAAAATACCCCGCAAAGATCCTCCCCTCCCCCCACCGTCAAGTGTTTTATATACTCAGTTTCACTTGGGTCATAGCAGTGAGTTTCCAAACTTTGGAACCCACTGAACCCTCAGACTGTCTGATTTTCTGACTAAGCTACAGTCTTCTGGAGTTAATTTCATCAGTGGCTAGTGAAGCATGACTTTTTTTTAAAATAATCTTTTCTTCTTAAAACATTTTGATGAGGTAAGCATAAATTAATCAGAAACATATGGATTGTATTGACTCCAAAATACATATGGGTTTAAAAAATAAAACAAGTACTTAGGACAAAAACACATTTAGGGTTTTATAAGCCCAATATGTCAGAAAACCATAGCAAGAGTATTCTAAAATATTACCTCCCCTTATCTCTGTCATGGTCAGCAAAATCTTTGCTATCTTCTCACAGGAAAAGGAAGTCAAGAAATAGATGAGCACCATGAGATTGCTTGGTTTTATGACCCACTTTTTAAGGCCAGGCCTAGCCATTTCAGCCTGTCCCATGCTCACTTTTTGAGGGAAAGCAGGCATTCTAAGAGCTTATCTCTCAACTTCTGAGACATAGGGGTCTATGACCAGACCTCAAGGTTATCCTCTCCTTTGAAGACAAATGTCCTCATTTTCTACTTCTTCTGAGGCAATTCTTCTCTTGCGTAACCTGTTGTTACCTTCAAATCAGCAGAGTAATAGAATGAATTTATTATCTCTTCCTTCCACTTCCCCACCTCCCAGTCTTCTGGGCACAAAATCTTGGGAGCAACTTTGACTTTGTTCTCTTAATTTCTTATATCCCATCTTTCATCAAGTCCTGCCAAATTGTCCTTTGAAATTCATACCCTCTAAATCCTGACTGCTATCACCTTCATCGAGCCCCTCATCGCCTCACACCTGGACTACAAAGAGCAGCCTCTAAGCTGACCTTACGATTCCTTCTAACCTATAGGCCACCCCACATCCTAGTGGTAGCCTGAACTTCTTTAGCCCATGCTCTCATCATATCACTGTTACTGTCCTGCTCTTTTGCTTTTACTCTGTGTCAAATTGGAATTCTTCTGCTGGCCTCCCAAGTTTCTTCATAACAGATATACTCTGCTACCCCAAGCATGTTTTCCATTATTGCTCAATACTGCCTGTCTCCCAAAGCTTGGCATCAGCTTTATGCTTATGTTCAGTTTCTGTTCCAATTTATGTCCTCCTAAATCATTTCCTGACTACTCTTTTCCTCGCTTTTATTTACCTTTCTTCTACATTTTTATGGTGTGATATCTATATCATATAATGTTGGAAATTTACTAATGTAATAGCTAAGTGACAACCTGAAGTATAAAAAGGACATAGCTCACAAAGAGTAGCAGGGAAATAGCTTATGCAAAGCCCCTGTGATGGCATGTGGGTGGAGAAAGATAGAATAATGACTTTGTGTTTTTAAGAAATTGTAAAGACAAAAACTATGTGTAAAGAAATTGTCTTCAAAAATGTAAAATACTGTTGTAGCTAACAAAGCTTAAAAGGAGGAAACGGTTGTGAGATCACATTGGACAATAGTCATAGACCAGGTCATAGAAGGCCTTGGCAGCCATGCTAAGGAGTGAATTTTATTCCAAATTAAACACCTTAAGGTCATTACACTAAGGAGGTCATTTACTAGAAGATAACTCTTGTTTCTCAATGAAGAATTAATAATAACAGGACAGGAATGGCAGTAAGGACACCAATATAAATGCTATTTTATCAAAATAGAAGACAGAGAAAGGTGGCTTGTATTTTGTGATAGCAGTCAGAGAATTTCAAAAAACATTCTGGAAGAAGAATTGACAGCATACACTTGTGGATTGGATGTGAGGCATATGTGGAAATGACCAATCAAGGATGATTCCTATATTTCAGGGTTGAAGAATTGAGTATTTCTTAAAATATATATGACTGTGAGTATAAGAGAATAAGTACATTCAATCAATTTTTAATTTTTGGTTTTGACCCAGACAACAGTGGTTTGAGTACTTTTAGCCCATTTTTCACTTCCTTGGAAATGACAATGACTGAAGAAAATAGTTTTAAATCTACTTAAAGGCATTAGGGCAGTGAAGATCTGAAGGGTACACACCCAGGAGAAGGAAGGAGAGAGGAGGAGGAGGAGGAGAGGGGGATGGGGGAGGAGGAGGAAGTCCAGAGGCGTGATCCAGGCATTTGGTTTTCACTTTTCCCCTCAAGGTTTTTTGCCCATTTTGAATGTGAAAGTTGAAAGAGGCTGAAAAGCTGATCAACTATTTTGCTAGATTTTTACTGCTAGGAGGACAAAAACTGGAGTCTATTGCATGCCAGGAAAGAAGATCTTTGGTAAATGCTCTGGTCTTTTGGTTAGTACCTCAGTGACCACACCTAAGAAAGAAAGTTAAACTGGAATTAGCTCAAACATGATAGAGACTGAACCTAGATTCAAATCATCTCAGTGCCCAATTGGATTAGAGCGATATGAGACTGTTAGTGACCTAATTTAGCTGCCTACCAGAGACAAAGAGAAACCTTCTCCGGGGAGGTAAGAATTAAACAGGTTTCAAAATACCTTAAGAAATTATGAAACACAATATCTTATATTCAATAAAAGTAAACATACCAAAGATGACTAAAATAAATGACCCAAATATAAGATAAATATACAGGTAATAGAAACAGAACAATAGGATATTTTGCATTTGAAGATGTCAGGCATGAAAATAACTGTGAGTAATATACTCAATAATTTTTTAAGAAGAAAAATTTTGGAATAGAGCAGGCATTTATGTTTTAAATAAAATGAAAACTATGGAACTGAAAATATATATAATAACAGATATTAAGAACACAATGAATAATTTTAACATTGTAAAGAGCCAAAGAGAAATTTAATGAAAAAGGAATATATCAGGAACAAATAAACATATTGAAACTTGAAAAGAAAACTTACTGATAAGTATGGAAAAGAATGTAAAAATGTGGGAGATACTGAAAGGGTCTAACAAGCAAGTATTTTAAACCCCAGGAGGAAGAGAGACAGATCAACAAAACAATATTTGAAAGATAATAGCTAGGGATTTCCCCAAGTGACAAAAGATATCAAGTCACAAATTCAAGAGACTCAAAATACTAACAAATTATATATATATATATATATTTATATATATTTATATATATATTTATATATATACATTTATCAGAACAACTGAAAGTTTATTTAACATTTGTAAAACATCAATGTATATAATTTACCATATTAATAGAACTGTAAGAAAGTAATATAACATTTTAATACATGTAAAAACAGAATTTGATAAAAATAACAGAAGTTTATGATAAATTTTTTCAGTTACCAAGCAGACCAAAATATTTGAACTTAAGAGAGTAGACTTATACAGCATGATTTGCAAGCCTCACCTCATCCTATCAAAAAATTGCACCCCCAAAACTACAGAAATCACACTTTTCTCAAATGTTTATAGAACATTGCCAAAATTACATATAATGAACTATGTAGTCTCACCAAATTTAAAAGCATTTATATAATATAGAGGATACACTGTAATTACAGTGGAGCTAAGAAGAAAATCATAACAAAAAGGCAATCAAAAAGTCTTTATTTCTTTTCCTATTTCGTTTCTTTTATTTATTTTTTTATTGTTGTTCAGTTACAGTTGTCCCCATTTTGTCCCCATTACTCTCCCCTGCCCTACTCACCCCCACCTCCTACATTCAATCCTCCCTATTTTTAAATTAAGCAGTATGAGGTATATCTTTAAGTAACCCATGGTTCAAAGAAGAAACAATGAAAATTAGAATATATCTTGAATTAAATTATAATGAAAATACTACGTATTGAAACTTATGGGATATAACTAAAATTGTACTGAAAAGAAAATGTATGGCCTAAAATGAATCTATTAGAAAAGGAAAATGACTGAAATTCAATAATGTGTCTATACCAAAAAGTTAGAAAAAGAACAACCTGATGAATACAAAGAAAATATATTGACCAAAAAAAAGGAAAAAAGCATAAGAACAAAAATTAGTTAAAACAAAAGAATGACAAAGCCAAATGGTCTTTTTTTTAAGAGTAAAACAAATAAACAAGCACACAAACAACCCTGAGAAGACTGATCAAGAGAGAGAGGGACATCCAGAATCAGAGAGGGAGAAAGGGGGGGTGGAGAAAAAAGGCACAGGTCATTAATTTCAGTAATGAAAAATAGAACATCGCTAAAGATCCATCTTAAGACATTAATTAAATAATAAAAGGAGATAATAACCTCATGCCAGTAAACTTTTAAATTTAGTTGAAGTGAATATATATCCAGAAGTATACAACTTAAAATCAACGCAAGAAAAAATAGAAAATACGTTTGTAAATGTATTAATGTTTATAAGAAATTTACCTTGCTTTCTATAATGCATGGTGTTTCTGGTTTCCTGATGGCTTACAAACAGGATCCAAAAACTTTGTATGGACTGCAAACTCTGAGTAATTCCATCTAGAGCTTCCCTTTACTTTTCAGAAGCAACCCCATGACCGTGAGCAGTAAAATTTGTTTTTATTTGTTGTTTGTTTGTATCATTGAAATTGCTTCTTCATTACTCACGGGTGGAAAGACATTGAAACCAGGGCCTTTAGGACTTATGAGAAGAACTGAATGCTGTATTCATGAGCAAATATCAATGCTGGGTTCCTAGAACATTCCAAAGGACCTCACCCAATTCTCAAAGTGTGGGATGGACCTAAGTATGCCAAGAACTCAGAGTTCTCTCTCTGAATATAATAGTGAAGTCATCAGAATGTCCTGCACAAAGAATCCCAGAGGTTAATTATTATCTGGAAACCAACAGATGATAAGTAACATCTAAAATATATAACTCTTAAATTCCAATCAACTTTAAGCTATATTTGTATCCCCAGCATCTAGCAAAGTGCCTGGTGCATAGTAGGCCCTTAGCAGTTCCCAACTGAACAAATATCAACTATCAGTGAACAGGAAATACAATCTAAGAAGCCTTGAAGATAACTCATAAACCCAAAATAAATTAATGCTTCAACTTCTAATGGCATAATATTGTTTACTAAGTTCAAACAAAATACAACTAGTCATGTTATCACCACCAGGGATAATAAGTCCCTTGCCCTATAAAGAACTAAATTGCCTTCTAGTTTATATTCTGCCAATTCATGAGATTCAGGTTCATCTAGTTTCAATTAAACTGCTGAATATCCTCAATTGAGTTCAGAATTCTTTCAAACCCCATTTTCCCCAGACCCCAGGATACATTTCAGGCTCAGGGCTAACTGTCATCATTCCTCGCTCCACCCAGACTAATGAGCCAATACTTTCCATAGTAACAAGAAGGAGAAGCAGAAGAAAAAGAGAAGGAGAAGAAGGCGGAGGAGAAGGAGAGGGGGAAGAAGAAGGAGGAGGAGGAGGAGAAGGAGGAGAAGGAGGAGGAGGACGAGGCGAGGAAGAAGAAGAAGAAGAAGAGAAAGAAGAAGAAGAAGAAGA